>CAMZMU010000062.1:7226709-7701612 GCA_947311845.1 Poa pratensis
CGGCGGCGGAACTGCTGCCGGCACAGCCCACCGCGGCAGCCTTTATATCACCTCAGAGCGGTTTCCGAGGCGTCGTGGGTCCCACCACGACGCCCACCTCCTCGCGGAGAAGCCGAGACGCACCAACCGCTCGCCACGTGTCTCGGGCCGGCCGGACACTTTGGGCCCATGACGCTTCGCCTGCGCCCTGGACCGCGTCGTGCCCGTCATGGGCCCGGGGGCTACTGTCAGCCCAGTAAGAACCAGGGTGTACTGGGCCAGGCCTCTATAACCCTCAACACTCGGCGGTGGATCTCGCTAAGGACCAGGCCTGCAAGCCTGGGGTGCCCGCGGGGCAGAATCGCCTCGCGGAGGCCTGAGGAGGCAGCTAGGGCCGGGAGCCTCTACTCCGCTGCCTCTCTCCAAGGAAGTTTTCCCTGAAGGGAAGTCAACGCAGAATCCTCCACAGGGCGTTCCCGCCCACGCGAGGGTTCCTTCACTGAAAAGCAAGCTCTGCGGAGCGCACATGGCTTCGCAGCGGCCGCAGAGTGACCGCGCCTCTGCGCAGAGTGACGACGGAGCTACAGTCTCACTTTGGTGATAAAGGAGTCAACAAAGCAGGGGCAACGGCGCAGACCACCAAGCTTTCCTCTTTGGTGATAGGGAGCAGGCCGGCGCTACGCGCCAAACCCGACGTCACCGTGGGGACTTCTCCCGCTCCTCTGCGGCGGCAGCTGGCCGTCCTGGATGGACGGCGGCCTCTCTGCTGCGGCCTCAGCTTTTGTGCCCATGGACCGCGCTCATGGACGCCAAGCAGCGGTGCACCGTGCTCCCGACCGTTGTCGCCATGTGGTAGCTCCTCCGCTGCAGAAGGACAGGGAGGAGGCCCGAGGCGCCATAAAAGGAGCTGGTGCACCACCCTAAGAGAGGGATCGAACACTTTTACTCCAGGTCTAGCTACTTGCGCGTAAGGGAGAAGAAGACAGAAGTTTCTCTCCCCTTTGTACGCGCCATTGCCAACAGTGCCTTCGGCAAGCACGCTGTACTGTAACCTCTACAAGCAGCAATACAGACAGGCAGGACGTAGCGGTTTTACCTCCACAAGAGGGCCGTGAACCTGGGTACGCGCCGTGTCTCTCTCTGCCGTGATGTCCCTCCTCAGGCACGACGAGCAGCGTCGCCGCGCCGGATGAGGGTTGATTGACGTCGTGTTCAGCCCCTTACACGAACTCTCTTCGCGAGTGTGACTACCCCTGTTTCGTGGGAGTCATTCTCCGACAGAGCTGCGGCGTCGCGTTCGCCAAGGGGGATGTCTCTGGTGCTCCTTTTCTCGGTGGTTTCTTGGCCGGCCGTGGAGGCGAGGGGAGAAGCCTTTGGGTGCGGGAGCTCTGGAGCGGAGAGGTCTGGTGCTCACTTAGGCGCTGGGTTAAGTGGTGCGGTGCTGCTGGTTCATGCACGGCCTGGCCGTTTCCCACGGCGGGTGGTGCTGGTGCTGGGCGTGGGAGTGGCTCGGCGTGCTCGTTCTTCGTCGAGATCTCGTCGCTTGCGGCGAGTGGATTCTGCGGTCTACTTCAACGTTGAAGGTCATCCCTTTCCCAGGCTTTGGAGGTATGGTTTCTTCTTCTCCGCGACTGTCGGCGATGAGGAGCTTCGGTGGTTCGGCAGCTTTGCTGCTGTAGTGCTTTTTGTTGAGGCCTCTATGTACGATTTTGCGTTTGTTCTTCTTTTCTGTATCTTTTGATGTACGCAGATTTGTACTCCTCTCCTTCAAAAAAAAGAAAAAAAAAAGAATACGTGGTTGGATCAATCCATCACTTGTGTCACGGTCGGCTTCGCCAGAATATCGTGACATCAACGACGACCTGGCCGCAAGCCGGCTCCATACAACCATCGGTGATCCAATAGCAGGCGTTGAAGGAACCAGGAGCCGGCAAGCGGAGGAAAGAATCGAGAAACCACGGTCGAGCGAGCCGGACAGAAAAAAAAAGAGAGTCCCCGTGTTCTTTTTTTTTTTTGAGATTAGAGTCCCCGAGTTCTGAAGCACGAGCCGGGACTAGACAAGGGGAACAGATCGATCAGCGAAGGAGTCGGCAGCTGTTTGCGTGCACACAGCTCACCACCGGGTAAGTCCCAACTCCCAAGAAAGAAGGAAAAAATAAGCTAGTTGGCTTAACGTATGCAGTAAAAGCAAGCAACGTGAGTAAAAGAAATATATGTTGGATGCCGCCCGACGCTCATACTGCTGCAGACCGAGTCAAGAACCAGAAAGGTGGCTCACGTTAGAAAAGGGCAAGTGTGGTCAGCATAGAGAGCCAGCCAGAAAACGAAGACTCGTGTCCTAATGGGAGCCGGCAGTAGCGAAGATCATTGTTGTCAGGAAACAAATCAGAAGGAAAAAGGCTAGAGGCCTTACGTACGCAGCAGCTTCAAAGAAAAAGAATTCAAAGATAAAAAAAGCAAATTGACTTGCTTGACTGCTTGGAAACCTTACGTGGAAGAAAAAAAAAAAAAAAGAGGAGTTAAGTTGCTTTCCGGGTGATTAACTGTACGCCGGCCGCCGGGTCATAGTTAAGAGAGCCGGCAGTACGTGCACAGTCCAGCAATCGATCAGATCAAAGTCCCAAGGAAAAATAAGACCGAGAGTTGCCTTTGCTTGGCAAGAGTGCTGCTCGCGTACGTATGTTCCTTGTTTTGGACAGAGAAGTACTAGACTCTTCGATGGAGCAAGTATCGAGGAAACGAAATTTTGGAGCAGCTAGCTTGTTATTCCCAAAAACATTATGTATTTGAGCTAAAAAAAATATACATGGTTGATGTCGCGGCCAGTTTTGCCAGAAGGTCGCGACAATCGACGACGACTCGGCCGCCGCTGGGTTAGCCAAGAATCAATAACCGGTAATTAGCCGGTTGCAGATAGCTTCGCGAGGCAATGATCGATGACCCGGACGTGTGTTGGCTTCACTGACCAATGATCACCCGGCTGCGGCCGGCTTCTGGAGCAACGCAATCGACTCCAATCTTATCGTGGCCGACAATCTGTGCTTCTTCACAACGTCATCAACGCAGAAAAACAAAATCAGCTAAGTTGCATGTTTATTTAAATTTCATTCAGTCAAGTTATTAAAAGTTGAGTGAAGACATGCATCCTACCACCTATGAAACATCTCTCAGCCTTGCTCATATTACACTATGATTCTATTATGTACAACACCATTTATATTACTCTGATTAGCGTGACCCAAGAGCGCAACATTGTAAAAGATTTAGCTTAGCCCAAGAGTGCTACACAATTTCGGTTAGTGATGCCCAAGAGTACTTTGCAACAAAAAATTAGCTTAGCCCAAGGTTGCTATGCAATTTCGGTTAGCGCTGCACAGGAGTGCTTCGCAATATTGCAAATTTTAGGTGTTGGGGCTGATCGCTTGAATAGCGCAGTTACAAACTCAAGACCCGGCAAATAAGCCACTTTGATCATGGGGGCTGATTACGTATGAAAAGGTACAGCTACAATCTCATGATCGGCCAATTTTAGAGCCATTATTTTCTTGGTTATCTTACTATTGAGCTCGATGTGACTCAAATTTTATGGCCTGATTGCTCACCTGTAAATTCAATCAGTCATGAGGCCCACTGGGACTTGCCTGACCCTGTTTTATCAGAGAAGTAGCGACAGAGAAATCCATGCGAAAGCGGCTCATAGTTAAAGAAATCAAAGGGGTCATCTAAACCAAAGGATTTGCAGAGACGTATCTCGTTCATGAAAAAGCAAAATCCTCAGGGTGCACGTACCATCAGCATGATTATTCATAAGTTATTAACTTATTTGGACTGATTATTATTCGACATCTTTGCCAAAGGAGTGTGTGTGTGTATATCCTATAGCAGTTGCCCTTGAGAGCACGCATGTGAGCGTGATGTCCTAGTTGATTGCCCAAGAGAGCACGCAAAGAGATTTTGGATCAGTGGGGTAATGTGGCAGAGTTAAGCGCTTACTTTTATACATTGATCCAGGTCTTGGGGGCTCTTACTTGAATAGTTTGTAGCTGCAATCCTAAGACCGGGCTTTTATGCCACCAGTTATTTCTTGGTTATACTTGCTTATCCAGTTTGATGCGACTCACATTTATGGCCTGATTGCGCACCTGTCAATTTCAATCAACTATGATGCCTATACTGGGACTTAGTTTGACCCTGTTTTGCAGAGAGGAGGCAACAGAGAAAGTCATGTGAAAGCCGACTGATAGATGCTAAAGATAAACCAAAAGGGTCATCTAAACCATGAAAATATAGTTATTACATAAGAGAGAGTGTATCAAAAGTGCACAGACGCATATCAAATTTAAAGTATTTGAACATATTACAATGCCCATGGGGCCGAATGATTGTTTTTTATGCAGGATAAGACAAAAGTTTATAACATGGCTCAAGAAGCGGGTTATCAGTTTCCATCTCCTTTGAAGGAGGATCTTCAGCACTGCCGGGTTATCTTCAGGTTTCCTGGACTGGGACTGATGTTCAGCATGAATTGGCTCTCCTGGAATTTTTTCTGTATCATCAGTCGGCTTATCTATAGCAACTTATGTTGGAGTTGGAGCATGACTTGGAGCAGGGATTATTGGAGTGGAGGAGCTTGGAATGACAGCCTTTTTCTGTGCTGGATAATCTGGGAGAGTATTTCATCATGATGAGCAATATAATTCTGGGTTAAGAAGGAGGAGTGAAAGATGATAAGATGTCAGGCAACAATTTCAAGTATATGAGAAAAGCAATTCAAACAGAAATAAATTTCAGTCCACAACGGCAAGTAAGTCCGGTTGATATTATGCAAGAGGTAACGTAAGAGTACATTTATCCAAGTTCCGGATGACTGACAAGCAGATTACCCGGCACTTGGGGACTGCCATGTTTCAAAGTTATAGTTTGAGGATTGGGAATTTTTTAAGTACCAGATGATTGTTGATAGATCACCCGGTACCTGGGGTGTATGGTAACTCAAAAGTGTACAATGTTGATGTCAGTTCAAAATCAAGTCCCAGGTTATCATGAACTAATAACCCAGTATTTGGGGGTTACAGTATATGAAGAGGAAAGATTGAAAGAAGGTTAGATATCAGTCATAAATTTCAAATATATGAAGAGTATATCGGATACATGGGGACTGAAATATATTCAATCGGAAATGGCAAGTAAGTCCAGTTGATAACAAGTAAAAGAAGATATAAGAGTGCATTTGTACAAGTTCGGATGACTGAAGAAGCAGATCACCCGGCACTTGGGGACTGGTATGTTTTGAAAAGTTGCAGGTTATAATTAAAGCAATTTCTCAAAGTTCCAGGTGATTGTAAACCGATCACCCGGAACTTGGGGGTTATGAGGATTTGAAAGTTTAAAGTTACATAAAGCTACAGAGATTGCAGTATTGGTAACAGATAATAGCAAGTCCCAGGTTATCGTGGACTAATAACCCGGAACTTGGGGACTGGGGTATTTTGAAGTTTTCGAAGTTGAACAAAGATACATATTTACAAGTACCGAGTGACTGAGGACATTTACTCGATACTTGGGACTAGGTTTGGTATGTAATATATGGAGAAAAGAGAGCAGGCCTTCAAAATTCATATTGCCATAATGTGGCGTCAAGGAAGCTTTGTCCTTATCAGTCGGATTCGGGGAGCAGAAGGCATTTCCACTTACATCTTATCAGTCGGATTTGGGGGAGCGCAAGGCATTTCCACTTCCATATTATCAGTCGGATTTGGCAGCAGGCACATTATTCTACTCAGGGATGGTTTCTATGTTGTCCTCCTCAGCAATGGGAGGGCTTGCCCCGTTAAGTGTTGTTTTTGGTGATAAAGAAAGAAGAAGTAAGTACAAGTGAAGGAAACAAGTTGAAAGCATAAAGTGCATAAAGATGTTGATTAAAGACAAAAACATTACCCGGTATTGACTACAAAGTCACGAGAAAGTTTCGTCGCTGGAGCCTGAAGAAGCTATTAAAGAATATGACTTAGAGATTCTGATTTGACCGGCTAAAAGGATAACTATCAGATTGATGTTTCGGAGTTCAATATTGGAAAATGAGAAGTGCCAGAACAGCGTGGAGAGATCTTGAGGCATTATAGAGTTGGAGATAAATGAAAAGCCGGGTTATGAAATGAACCGCCAAAAGGAGCTGGTCTGATAACATAACCCGGACCACATCTTATTTAATGGTTATTATGTTTTCAGGAGTTTAACTCGAATAAACCCATCAGTAGCTGCCCTCAAGTAATCATATCAAGATCAAGATTATCAAGTGAAGCGATCGATGAGCTTATTCAAGTCAAACTTGGGGACTACTGTTGGGGGGATAATAACCCGGTATACCTAGACAAGGAAAGATTGATGATTTAGCCAGAAGATCAGTCGGCCTGAGGATCAGTCGGCCAGAGATGACTCAGCCAGAAGATCAGTCGGCCAGAGGATCAGTCGGCCAGAGATGACTCAGCCAGAAGATCAGTCGGCCAGAGGATCAGTCGGCCAGAGGATGACTCAGGTTCAGGATAACCCAGCTTTGGAAGATGCCATAGAAGGAAGATTCTGGATAACCCGGAATCCTTGTACAAGTTGGACTCAAGACTTGGAGATCACGAAGGACTAAGATTAGGACTCTGTATAACCAGTTTTTACCTTGTATGACCAGGAGACCCGGCATCTATATAAGAAGGCTCCTAGGTCACATATCAGTAGGCCGAGTAAGATAGACAAAATAGAGAGAGCTCAGAAGGAGAGCTCCCACGCCGAGGTCATTATAACCTGGCAATCATCGCCATTGGCGCACCATGTAACATATTATCATATAGTGATTTATAGCAGGATGTAGGGATCCTCCATCGAGGGGACCTGAACCTGGGTAAAAAACATCTTCTCCCTCGTAGAGCTAGACAAATCTCCTGAACACCAGAGTCGCCTTGCCCCAATCTCAAGTTACCTCGTGTAACATCTGCCGTGATTAACCCCACGACAATATTTTTCGCTGGTTTCCAGAAAATATAATCACTATGATCTGGTAGCGGCGCTGACTGTTGTACGGCGTGTGAATATCGATAAGGGGGTTTCGGATTCCAGGTTCATTGTGTTTCAGGGAAAACTAGCTTCCATTAACCAATACTGCTGTAACATGTTTTTGGTTCTCGGGAACACAAATATCCCATCGGGACTTCATTTCGAGCTTCTATGCCGAGACCGGGGACAACTAGATTAGATGCAAAAATAGGAGCACATGTTGCGTCACGTAACCTAGGTGACATGGGGGCGGTTGCGTCGTCAACGATGGCATGGCCTTTTCATGATAGTAGTTCGGTGGCGGCGTGGTGTTGTACTCGACCATGAGGTCAGACATGTAGGAGGTGGCCCTTTAGTAGCCCCCGTAGCTCCGGGTTTGTCATGGGCTATCTGGGCCAAGGCTAGCCTATGGGCCGGGGGATAAAGTGGCGCAGTGGGGCCTGGTTATGGCTGCCGCTTGACACGTGATGGTGATTGTGGCAACATGATAGGTGGTAGTCGAAGCTGGCAATAACATGGTGGTGGTTAGGGCATCTCCAACGGCCCGACGCAAACGGATATCCGCGGTCCGTTTTTGTCCGTTTTGATCCGGGCCCGGGGAAAGCTCAGCCCAACGGGGCGACGCATTTTGCTCGGACCGTCCGCGGCGACGCAAACGCGGCCCAAATTTGGGCTCGGTTTGCATCGCCGCGGACGATCCACTGTGTCCGCGCGTGTCCTCCCCCTTTTGACCGGGACCTGCGCGTCAGCGATCGTTGCCTTCGCTTCGGCTCCCGAGGCCGCGACGACTCGAGGAAAGGCTGCGCCGCGCCGCTTCAGCGTCTGCGCCATGGAGGACGTGCTGCCCGTGGCGGAGTTCCAGCCGCCCGAGCTGAGCGAGGAGGAGGCCCTCCAGCGGGCGCTCGACGAGAGCCAGCTCGAGGAGTTCAGCCGATGGGACGACCTCTTCCCGACGCTGAGAGCCTCCGCCTTGGAGGCTCGCTTTGGGGCGTCCAGCAGCCGCGGGCCGCCGATGCCGCCTCCGAAGACGGAGGTCATGGAGCCGCCGCCGCGGTGGGCGCCATGGCCTGGCGCGTCGTCCTCCTCGCAGCCACCGCCGCGGTGGGCGCCATGGCCTGTGGCATCGTCCTCCTCCGCACCGCCGCCACCGCCACCAGCTCCGGTGCCAGCGACGACGACGGTGTGTTGGTAGGAGGATGATATCGGTGGCGGACCATGATCAGGACTGGCCCTGAGCAGATGTGCAGGCCGAAGGTTACCACTAGCGTACAACTCTCTATATGTATGTCGGCGGTATCTTCTGCTACCGCTGGCGTATATAGAGCTGTACGTCAATTGCATGTGTGGCTCTCTCTCCTTGTCCTATCGCGCGCTGGTCACACATGCATCACACACATCACGCCTCCCTTGATCCCTTTTCTCTCTCCCGAGCGTGTCGCCTCCTCCTCCCGCTCGCGCGCCCCTATCACCTGTCAGGGGCCCCACCTAGGTATTGTATACGCATGTAGGAAGGCTTGGGAAGACCCAATCACAGCCTAGCTGCTTGATCGAGCGCAACAATCAGCAGTTTCGCTAGTAAAAACATTGCAAATATTGCATCGCATCGATCACGACCTGAGCAATGACTGCTAGTAAAAAAGCCCACACCACAGAATATCAATCACTTCCGATGCAAACGAAGCAATCTCCGAGGATTTTATTGAACATTACAAAAAAGCAACAAAGGGACATGATTGAATCATAAAAGAACGCCAACGGGCATGAATAGGGGCACCCTAGCTTGCCATATTATTACAGCTGGAAGGGAAACTGAAGAAAATCAAATAGGCTGGCATAACAGAACATGCAGCCAGAGGGTTTAGATGGTGTAAACACCGATTTTACGGATATAATCGTCACACTGCGCAAAGAAGCCAACAACGGTCTTATGATCCGGCACGATGAAGCTGAAGGGAGACTTGCCATCCTGAGGCCCAAAAGGACCATAAGTTTTAACGTTGGTGACGATCTTAAGTTGAGACAAATAGTCTGCGTCACCAATTGTCCCGGTTATCTCCTTCACAAGCTCAGTTGGGGAAAACTTAATCTGTAAATACACAAATTGAAAGCAAAGATGTCATCAACTGGCATACTAATAATAGTATAAATGATTTGCCGCGGATGGAAAATTCTGAAGTCAACTCACGGTTTCCACAGTAGAGAGTGAACTAGCACATCCACAGGTACCCCAAAGACCAGAGTTGCAGATTTGCCCGTCTTCACTAATGTAGGAAAACTGAATCGCAGTCATTACACCGGTAAAGTAGACTGTCACACTCTCTAGACGTTGGGATTTTCCTTCCATTTCACGAAGGGGGGAATCCTTTGCACCCCACGGTCCCATCTTTGTAGGTGCAGGGACCAGAATCTGTACCAGCATACGAAAAAAAATCAATCCGATCCTATCAACATATGGAACTAAATATCAAGCAATAAGATACTTACGTTCATGTGGCAAAATCCATCCACGGTAAGCTCGTATGTTCTCCACTGAACTGCGTCCCCAAGTTTGTGTTCCTCAACTAGTTGTTTCATTAGGACACCACGCGCCATTGCAAAGTCACCGGTCCCACCAATAATAGCAAACTCACCAGTCATAGCCCCTCCAGTTGCTCCCATTAACTGAAGAGTGGACTCTTTAAATCTACACAATTGCACCCAGGTTATTGATCACTTAAATAAACGGCATGCATACTTGCAAGTTGGGGTCTTTGACGATCTGCGCAGCTAGCCGCAAACTAAATACTCCATCTGACTAGTAGTTATCAACATACCAGACAAAGTAAACCATTGGATAAATGCACAACGAGCAAAAGAGTTACGCGTACCTTTCACCCTCGAAGAATGTCATGGAGAACCAACAATACCAGTTGGGGTGGATAGCTGTGTGCCAGCCTTGTGCCTTGGCTACCAACTTCGCTTCCGAACCGAGATTATCATATATTCCCCAATTGTTAACACCAGACGGAGCTAACCCTTCATCATTAGTTCCTGGTCCTACTAGAAAGCCTGACTGATTCTGGTCTGGCCCTACAACAATCTGGCGCAGATACAACTTACTGAACTTAAACTTGGTGTTCTCCACCATTGCACCAAAGCTGCGAGTGACCTCAAAAGTGGCCATGGAATTGTGTGGGATACGAACTAAGGAAAGAAGTGTATTGTATGGGCACTAAGATGTTTCTGTGTAGTATGAAAAGAAAGGAATCCCACCAGAGGTATTTATAGCCCCAGAACTAAGGCGGCCCCGTGGCAGCACACTGAACCACCTTGTGTGTGATCCCGCTGGCATCACGAGCAGTCCATGAAAAACATTATAACGTTCAAGTGATAGCACATAGCACCAGCACCGGACAGATAATTTTGTTTAGTAGTTATTTTTTTATGTTAAGACTTAAGACTCCACATAGATCCATACAATACACCTCCCAAGTAAGTTTCGTAAGTTAAAATTATGTAATTCTGTTTTGCTTACAAATTAATACGTTGGATCTATTTTCCTACATTACCAGCGTTCCATAAAATAACATCCAAAACACAATAGTAACATTTGTTGCTTCGCTTCACTTCAGTTTAGAACCGTAGTCATTTGGTACGAGTCAAGCCGACAAATATAAAAGGTCTACTCTCTCCATTCCTAAATATATAATGGTTTTTGCGTTTTCTGATACTAGTAGAAAACGGACCTTTCGTTCAGAGCATTAGTCCCGGTCGGGTTGGAGGCCGGTACTAATGTGGCATTAGTACCGGTCCCAACGGCTAGTTCGGCCGGGGGCATTAGTACCGGTCCGTGACGAACCTTTAGTACCGGTTCGTGACACGAACCGGTACTAAAGGTTTTGCGCCAGGCTGGGCCAGAGCCAAAATCTTTAGTACCGGTTCGTGACACGGGCCGGTACTAAACGGGGACCTTTAGTACCGGTTCTTGACACGAACCGGTACTAAAGGTTTCGGCTATAAATTCCATGTTTTGAATTGTTTTTAAAAAATCGACATAAACTCATTTAAGTAGGCGAAATTAGGTAGAAATCAAGAACACTTATAATCTTTTGGGATTGTCCACCAAATATGTACTACTCTTTGTGGAAATTAGATGGGTGCCATTTTGCATCATATTTTTTGTACTTTGTTCACAAAAAAGTCATTTTTTGCACTTAAAAAATGGAAAATGATATTTATGAAAATAATTTCAAGAATCCTTCGGCATGATTGTTTCTTATACTAGTATGCACCTATTTGTGGAATATCATATCTTTATCACAAACTATGCTATGAAAATGACCATAACTTGATCATTTGGGTTGAAACTTCTAAATGTTTAAAGATGATAGACCTTTTTGTGAAGACTTTTTTTGCAAATTTTACCAAAAATCAAGTTTATCATTTTTCATGGCAACTAGTGCACATATAAGGACCCCATGCCAAAGGATTTCCTTTTTTGAGGTGTTAATCATTTCATTCCATTTTTTCGTAAAAAACGATCAAAACGGTCGCGATGACTATTCATCGAAAGAGTTAAGATTTTCAAGAATTATCAATGTTTCTGTGATATAACCAATAGTTGTGTACCTTAAAATGATTTTTCCAAAAGATTCAGACCAAACTATCAAATAGTTGTGGTTCAAATTTGAATTACTTTCGAAAAATCGACATAAACTCATTTAACTAGGCGAAATTAGGTAGAAATCAAGGAAAAACCTTATACTTGGGGATTATCCATCATATGTGTAATAGTTTCCATGAAAATTAAATGTGTGCAATTTTGCATCATATTTTTTGTATTTTGTTCACAAAAAAGGTCATTTTTCGCACTTAAAAAATGGAAAATGATATTTATGAAAGTAATTTGAAGAATCCCTTCGGCGTGATTGTTTCTTATACCAATATGCACCTATTTATGGAATATCATATCTTTATGACGAACTATGCCGTGGAAATGACCATAACTTGATCATTTGGGTTGAAACTTCTAAATGTTTATAGATGGTAGACCTTTTTGTGAAGACTTTTTTTGCAAATTTTGTCAAAAATCATGTTTATCATTTTCATGGCAACTAGTACACATATAAGGACCCATGCCAAAGGATTTCCTTTTTTGAGGTGTTAATCACTTTATTCCATTTTTTCGTAAAAACGATCAAAACGGCCGCGATGACTATTCATCGAAAGAGGTAAGATTTTCAAGAATTATCAATGTTTCTGTGATATAACCAATAGTTGTGTACCTTAAAATGATTTTTCCAAAAGATTCAGACCAAACTATCAAATAGTTGTAGTTCAAATTTGAATTACTTTCGAAAAATCGACATAAACTCATTTAACTAGGCGAAATTAGGTAGAAATCAAGGAAAAACCTTATACTTGGGGATTATCCATCATATGTGTACTACTCTTTGTGAAAATTAGATGGGTGCCATTTTGCATCATATTTTTTTGTACTTTGTTCACAAAAAAAGTCATTTTTAGCACTTAAAAAAATGAAAAATGATATTTATGAAAATAATTTCAAGAATTTCTTTGACATGATTGTTTTTTATACCAATATGCACCTATTTCTGGAATATGTGATCTTTATCACAAACTATGCAGTGGAAATGACCATAATTTGATCATTTGGCTTGAAACTTTTAGATGTTTATAGATGATAGACCTTTTTGTGAAGATGTTTTAGGAAATTTCGTCAAAAATCAAGTTTATCATTTTTCATAGCAACTAGTACACATATAAGGACCCCATGCCAAAGGATATCTTTTTTTGAGGTGTTTATCATTTTATTTCATTTATTCGTAAAAACGATCAAAATGGTCACCATGGCTATCGATGTTTGTGTAATGCAAAAGATGATTTGGATGTCATATTTGGATTCCTCTAATTTTTTTGATCAATTTAGACATTTTATTTGTTAAATTCCGATATAAGGATTTAAAGATACGAATTATTCCATACTAAATGAAAAAGGCAAAAATAAAGTAAAATTTATTTTATCATTATTTATTTCAATATTATTATTATATAATCATTGTTGTTTATTCATCTAAATTTTTGTAATTCAAGCGATAAAAAAGTGTAACATCATGACCGAGTGGTTAATATGATTGATAAGATAGTAATATCAGTAAGTTCTCAGTTCTCTCTTAGTATCTAATTTGAATGGAACCTAAATGTTAAGCGTGCTGGGCTTGGAGCGGTTTGAGGATGGGTGACCGAATAGGAAGTTTGACTAGATAAAATAGTTTGACTTGAGATTAAGTGTGTAGTTAGTGATGAAGTGTGTGTGTTAGTGGGCAGTTAAGCGTGTGGCTAAGTGAGAAATTTCGAAATTCCAAAAAAAATCAGATTTTTTAAAAAAAAATCAAAAATATTTGGAAACCTTTAGTACCGGTCGGTAACACGATCGACCGGTACTAAAGGTTTTCCACACGAATCGATGCCCCGCGCCCCATGTGGAGGCCTTTAGTACCGGTCTATTCGCAACCGGTACTAATGCTAGGGGGGCATTAGTCCCGGTTGCGCAGTACCGGTTGCGAAACCGGTACTAATGCCCCTCCCGGACCGGTACTAAAGGTTCTTTTCCACTAGTGTGACTCACACGTATTTATAAGTGTTTTAGTGTAAGATGTAAATAAATCTAAAAATTAAAACACGTCTAGAACGGGCGGGTAAAAAAGGCTAAAATAAGTTATATTTAGGACCAGATGAAGTCGCAACACAAGAATTATAGTCACATGTGATGCAGCTTGGACATAGACATGCTTGCTATATCGGTGCCCCGCGAGATGGTCGACGAGATTCAGAGAACATCAGCGATGCACTCAGTGTAGTTGTGACGTCATTTCGATATAAGCTCGATGCCTCCAGATTGAACTGGATTTGGCTCCGTCGATTGAGAATCTTAAGGATACAATCCGAAAACACCAACCAACTATTTTAAAGTGCCACAGGAAGGAAAGGAAAGAAAGAGAAATAGTATTTACTGAGTGACGGATGTATTTTTTTTTGAAATAAGAGCGAAGATCCAGCCTCTCCAGCGAAACGATGCAAACAACTATTTTATTAACACAGAAGAAAACAGGAAACCACCAAAGCCTTACAAATAAATATATCAACGGAAAGTCACCGTCCCGGCAATAACTCGCTACACCCTTTAAGGTTGATGAAGGGGGTGGACTGATCAGAGCTATCCGGAAGCCTCACCAAACCGCCCAACAACTAGCCGGGAGCACAAACCAGTCTAGTAGACTCTCGGCCCACACGCTGATAAGCCGTCTCCTCCGTCTACCACCAACCCATCTTCAGGAGTAATCAACGCAATGACCTTGTACGACCTGTCGTCGACGACATCAGACAGCGTCACGTTCCTACGCCCCCGTGACCCACCGTCGTCGACATGGTAGATAAATAACGCTCCACAAGCAGACCCCTTTCAGGCATATCATGGTCCAAATTGATGTCGTCAGGAGGGAAAACGACACTGAAAATGCTGGCATCATGCGACCTTGGATTAACCCAAACCTAGGGTTTCCCTAGAACATTAAGCATTAGGTGGGATTGTAGCAACGAGGCCTTCAACAAGGAGTCATCATCGACTCCGCCTGCATCTGATCCCAGCTCTCACCGGCCAAATGCTTTGCCCCCAACCCGCGTGCTGCAAGAGAGGGATGCTACCTCCAACTGCCTTCGATCTGCCAGGAGAGAAGTCTTCACGCCGTAGCCGGCGCGGGTGTGGCGTGAAGCCCGACCATGCCATAGCAAGGCCACCTAGCTCATCAACACCGCACCTCCATCGTGTCAGGCAGCCTTCGCAACATGGACGAACCCCCCCCCCCCCCCCCACACCTCCTATTGCCACAGGCCCGAACACCGCTACCATAGCCAGTAACCATAGTGAGAGGCATCACAGGGCAGAGGGACCCCGTACTGCGCCGTATGCCCGAGATCCCTGTCGGAGATCCGTAGCACCGGCACCGCTGAAACCCCACTTCGCATCCGCCGACGCCAGTGGAAGGAGGTCATTGGCCGTGAGAAGGGCCCCGCTGCTCCCGTCCGCTGCTTAAGCTTTGCCCATCAGCCTCCTCCGACTGCCACGAGGGTGCAAATGGGGCTGGTGGCGGCTAGGGTTGGGGAGGATGTCGGAAGAGGGAGGGGGTTGGGCGTGCGTCGCGTGGCATAACACTCGGGAAAATCTAACCTTTGCCGAGAGTTTGCAGTCGGCAAAGGTTGAGACACACTATCCACCGAAAGGTTTTTGCTTGAATGGCGAGGAGAGATGCAGATCGATGATGTGGCTGGATCGAAGTTGTTCTGTCTTCGTTGGTCAGATGGCTCTCCTGCGCTGCTCATATTCTCTCTCCCTCGTTCTCTGCCACCCCCCCTGACGCCCTCTAGTGCTCCTCTACTACAGCCACGAAGGAGTTCCACCCTTGTCATACACAAAGGCTTGATGCGCCCTAACACCGCCTTCAACAACATGCTCTGTTGCGCCGCCTCCACGCCTCCTATGGCGAGGGAGAGCATGAGTGGCGCCTCTGATGGCAAGGAACTGTGGTGGCAAGGGCGAGGAGTGGTGCAGAGTGGTCACTATTAGCAACGATGACGAGTTCACCGCGACATTGAGGGCCAAAATAGTAATATTTTTTTTTCCAAAAATCGAGCCGAGTCCGAATCATGGCAGAGCCCTGAGACTTGGATCCCATCGCCATACATCGGTCGTCTTGTTAACTTACTTTTATCGAGCGCCGCTAAAATGGTGCGAAGCCTTTGTCGTGTGCCGTCGGATACCTCCTGCCAAAAATCTATTTAGAAAGTCTAATAGTTGCTACTTTGACAAGGAAAATACCATGTTTCCCTAGGTGTAGTTTTCACTCCCTGACGTAGATGGCGGTCAGGGAGGCGACCTGCTTTGCGCCCGATCTCCGTCGGCGTGTGTGCTGGTCCCCTCTACCTCTGCATGCTACTCCGCTCAACGGTGATGGTTTTGCATTTGGCAAACTACTTCTGAGGTCCGTAAAACTGTTGATCAGTGAAGGAGCCGCGTAGAGCTGATTTTTTTTCATGGTGGTTGCTTCGGTGGTATCAATGAAGGGGGATAGGAGCTGATTTTTTTTCATGGTTTATCCTATTTTTACAGTTCTGTAAGGTTGATGTGTATGTGACATGTAAGTTGATCTTTATTTCATAAATGAGACACATATTACCATAAAGAAATGAAAAATGATTCAGTTAGTGGTCACTATATTAACATCCTTATATGACCAGCCTCGTAATAGTATATACAAAACTACAACTCCGGCTCGTATAAGCTAAATATAATAAATAGATTCTTGTCGAAATATTTTTAATTTTTTTGATAAAGATTCTTAGCTGGATTATCTTCTCTGTCTGTCTAAATAGGAGATGAACGCTAACTAATTTTCTTGTCTCCTCGTACGGTCATGCGTCGCTTGCTCGCTTCGGTTCCTCACACGTCGTTTTTCTGATGTCCCTTCGTGGGCTATCCCGTCGAGCCCTATGGGCTGGACGTCCGTTCGTGGGTTCACATAGCCATCTCTCTACGTGTTCGTCTCCAGCAAAGAAAAAAGCGTGCACGATTGAAGTGAGCCGCCACCGCTTCTAAGTTAAAAACCAATCCGTTCTGCCATTTGTAGCAACCACGACAGTCTGCTCGTGTCGCCACCTCCAGCAGCGTACTCTTCTCCATGCTGTTAGTTGTCCGCTCCCCACTAAATTCGCTGCTTTCTTATTTCGATCCATAACATAGGTTCATCAATCTGGCAAGTTGTGATGGTCGCTGAAGCTAGTTAGCTAGGAGGGAGCGGCTAATTACATGTACTGCCTACTAACGACTGGACAACTGTACCTGCTTGCAGTACATAAGCTCTCATCTCTTACTCTTAAATTTTAAATTACATAGGCTGAGCACATGCATCTTACACTTCCGTAATCTTGCTGGTTGCAGGTATTTGTTACCATGGAATCTTCCCTAAATTAATGAGTTACAATGCAGTTTGCTCTCCAACCCCGAGCTCAAGTCCTCTCCCAAATCTGAACAGGAGCATTTATGCTTTTACTCAGTCTCCACTATATTCGACCATCTGAAGGGCAAAAAGATGAAGCGACACATTATTCTGAGCTAGAGACGACCCTCCAATCTGTATATGTGTCTTCCTACAAATTCTTATATTATTACAATTCGCTTTTGTTGGATCCATAGTTGATGGCTAGCAAGTTCTCATATCTTTTTAACGTTGTCAGGAAACAATTGGTGTTTACCAACGAGCAAGTAAAAAATAAGCATTTTTTATGCAGCTCCAACCTTTTTAGTTTGTCCGGTGTAATGGAGCATTCTTATGGTCCAAGTTTTCACGACCCAACGATGTTAGAGCAACAAAAGGATATTCAGCTTCAACTGAAAGATAGCTACGAGGACAGATCAAATGACGTAACTAATAGCGCCTCTCAACATTCTTTCATTTCTATATATAGTTTTTCGCTTGAACATCATGTCCATGTTTAGCATTATGCAGATGTACAATGGATGATAAATGAATGAAGAGGAATAGCTTGGAAATATCAAATATGAATGCAACTGTGGTTATATTTTTTCCACAATTAAATAATGTTTTCTTTGGCACATGTAGTTGCATCCTTCCGCTGAAGACAATATATATCTCGGCCGATGTTGTACGGTCCATCTTTCAAAGATATATTTCAAAATTAACCGCTCACAAAAACTTTCTTAAAACAACTAAATTGGAATGGTATATATTGATAACAATTTCTATGTCTATATTCCGCAGCAACACGCAGGGAATCATCTAGATATTATAATAGAAAGATTTGTCTCTATTATTTCTTGTCATCGGACGTGCAACCGTGTTAGTCTTTACGACTAACAGTACGAGTAACATGATGCTCTTAGATTCGACTGCCATAATTTTGTATTTTCGTGTAGCAATTAATAAATAGCCTGTATAGATTTGTCCTTGTATATATTTTTATTTATTGTTTCCTCGTCGTCTACGATGCCGCGCCCCTCTTATTCTCGACAACTTGTTAGCAAGGCCGCACGCACATGCACACACATGGCATGCATCCTTGCACGTGCAGCTTTGAGATTCATTTGTTTCAATCTCCGAACCATAAGAAATTATTTACAACCGTGCAACTACAAACAAGTTCACCGACAGCAAACAAGTAAAGTACCAGTACGGTTATCACTGATTAATTGCAAGTGTATTCTCCACAACTGAGTGATACAACTGATCTACGCACGGCACACCCAGTCGGTTCCACAAAAATTATTGACAGATTTAAACCTGTTTAAGCCCTCGGTTTCAGTTTGGCAAAACCAAACGAGATTATTTGTAGACAACTTAATACTACTCCAGTAGAATTTTTGAAGTTGCCTTCGATAGACTACTTGATTAGTCGCAAAAAAGACTACTTAATTTCTAAACCAATGCGGAAATAGTCAGTCTATCTATCTATTTATTATATATATAAGTAAAATCTCACACAATCAACAACTCAGAATGAGCAACAACTAAGAAACGGCTCAAATCGGAACAAATAACAACAAATAATTGTTTTGGCACCTACGCACTAGTGAATCTGTTTTCTCAAAACAAAAATAAAAATTTGCACTTTTGTGTATCCAAAATTGCTGGCAAAAAGTATACGGTTACGTGTATATATATATATATTCTATATACTTATTAAATTTTGGTTAAAATACAATATATTTTAGCCGAGGTAAAAAAAGTAAACAACCGGGGCGGAGTAGGGCATTTTTACTATATTTCTTTCCTTTCGAATCCAGTTGTTCCAATCTGACCCAATAGCAACTCATTGAAATCATTCGGTTCACCTCTTTTTTAAGCACTTGACCAAGACTATTTCTATAGAAAAGGACATGAATCTATTGACTTTGAGTCTGTTTCCTACTACCAAATTGGAAATTCATAGAGTCACAAATTTCTTATTTCTCTATAGCCCGAAATAAATTGAATTTTCAACCAAAACTTTTCACAAATATATATCCATGTATATGCATTAAACTTCAAAAATTTGTAATATTAGGAAACTCAAAAGCATCGTTTTAAATTCTTTTTTACATAGGATCACAGGTGCGTAGGTGCACCAAAATGCTCCAAATAATTAATGCTAATGTGGTAGGAGAGAATCAAAAAGTTAGGGTAATATGGGGTTTGTCGATCGGGGAGAGATTTACTTGGACACGAGGAAGAATGCGAAAAGGGTTAATGGTGTTGTGTGCTTTCAAGAATGGATCAATTTATTTCCTATTGCGGGAGTAATTCATGTGAACTACTCAAAGTCGGACCACATACCAATTTCAGGACTCAGCTTCAGTGACTTGTTGTACCCAAGTCACCGTGAGAGACTTTAACCCATCTATCTGCCATCGTATCTCGATCCAACGGTTAGGGACAAGTGGTTTGTGAGTAAATAGCATTTTAAATTTTCTTTCCCAAATTTTGAACACAAATTCAAAACTGCCCAGAAAAATCAGCAATAAATTTCAGTAAATCAAATATAGAGCATTATGCATTCTAGGAAGTTTTGATGAATTTGAACAATCAAATTTGGAGTGTTATGCATTCTGGGGAAGTTTCGTTGAATTTGAACATACGGTTTATACGTAAACACCATCTTAAAGTTCAATAATTTTGCGTTTGGTCCTATCCGTTGAATAAAATCGGATGGTAAATAGGTGGATTTAGCATCCCACGTCGATAATATTTTTCGTCGTGACGAAGGGTTTTGGTCCTATCCGTTGAATAAAATCGGATGCTCTTTAGATTCGACCGCCATAATTTTGTCTGTATATAGATTCGTTCTTGTATATATTTTTATTTATTATATGTCCTCGTGATGCCATGCCCTATTATTCTCGACAACTTGTTAGCACGCAGCCTGGGTCACGAGGTCGCACGCACATTGATGCCACCTCGTCGGTCACGATGGCATTCACGTGCAGCTTTGAGATTCATTTGTTTCAATCTCTGAACCATAATAAATTATTTTCAACGGTGCAACTACAAAGTACAAACAAGCTCGGTGACAGCAAACAAGTAAAGTAGCAGTACGGTTTCCCCTTTTTTTACATAGCAGTACGGATTTCCTTGATTACTCTATTTTATGACATTATTTTCCGGAAGGAGGGAATAAGTGTATTCTCCACAACTGAGAACACACTACAGGGAAACTGCTTATATCTATCGGGTAATCACCGACGAGTCACAATAAAATCACGCTGGTAATTTACTGCAATCAAATTGCAGAGGTAATCACAATTGTGAAGAAATACCCTGGGCCATGCTATTTTGTAATCACTGTCTTGCCATGCCGATGATATGTAGGATCAAAACCCTTCGTCACGATGAAAAATATTATCGACGTGGGATGCTAAATCCACGCGGAGTAATTTCACACGTAATTACCGGCGTAAAATTACTTGGGCATGCCGGTAATCAAATAGGACGCTGTTAGGATTTAATTAATAGTTTAATTAAAGGGATAATCCGCCCATGTATTGTTATGTCGGTTTGCCTGCAAACCGACGCGACTCTCCTCTCGCGCCCCCACTTCGGACGCGTCTCTTACTCGCGTCCGTTCCCCTTTAATAAATATGTTGATCATCAATGGAATAAGCAACTGTTCAATTCATTCTCTCGTTTTGCTCTCTCTCTCGATTCCTACTCGAAACACGTTATCAGCACGTTTGCTCTCCAAGGGTGTGTTCGGTTCTGGAATTCCAGGGAATGGAATGGAACGGTTCCGTTCCTCGGGACGATTCTTGTGTTCGGTTCCGGGATGGAACGGAACGTACTGGTTCCACTGGAGGGAATATTCCTCCAATATGCGGAACCGACCGGTCCGGCCGATTCGGCCGGACGGGGTGGAATTGCACAGTGCGTCTCTCTAATTAATCAAGTTTAGCACTAATTAATCAAGTTTAGCACTAATTAATCGAAGATTAGGAATAATTAATCAAGATTAAAAATAATTAATCATGATTAGGAATAATTAATCAAGATTAGGAATAATTAATCGTGTTTAGGAATAATTAATCGAGTTTAGGAGTAATTCCATTCTCATCCCATTCCATTCCATTCTTCCCCGTTCCAAAACCGAACGCAGGGATGGAACGGTTCCGTGACATGTTTTTGCCCGAACCAAACGCAGGGATGGAACGGTTCCGTGACCGTGGAATGGAATGGTTCCATTCCGAATGGTTCCATTCCATTCCATCCCGTTCCAAAAACGAACACACCCCAAGAGAGCGATTCGGACGAGAAGAGAAGAACAAGAAAAGAGGTGAGAAGATGCCTCGTTTCCTGCCTGCGTACCTTCGCCGCCTGCTGCGGGACGACGGCCGTCGCCGCCGCTTCGTCGCCCGGTACCACCGCCACGGTGTAGGCGGTTTTCCGCCGCCTCGTGCGCCTCACGCGCGACTTCCGCCGCTTCCGTCGTGAAGTTCGGAACCAGCGCCGCTCGGACCTCCGTCGCCAACACCGGAACGGCGCTGGACCCTCGAACCAGCACGCCCAGCCTCCTGCGCCTCCGCAGCCCGACGTGCCCGCCTGGCTTCTCGCCGGTCCGGCCGCTCCAAGGCTCGACGCCGCAGAGGACATGGACCTGGCGCTGGCGGCTCCGCCGCCGCCGTTCTGGTGCTCCGTGCACGGATGGGTCGTTTGCCCACTGCACGAGTACGACTTCGCCACCCATGACGCGCTGCAGCCGCCTCCGACCCCGGCGGTTGTCGAGGCAGAAGCCGACGCGCCGCTGGCAAGGTCGCCGACAGCGCCGCACGTCCCGGACGCGCCTCCCGCACCGCGCCTGCCGGCCACTCCGCCCTCGCCCCGCTCGGGCGCTCGCCGCCGTCTCACGGCCCTGGGCGTCCCGCTAGCGAGTCCACCGTCGAGTGGCCGTGGCCGCCGCACACGGACATGGAAATGGCGTCTCCAACGGCGTCGCGCCCGGCACCCATCTCCCTGGAGGTTCCTCCTCCGAGGATGAGCGCGGCGGGAGCAACTCTCGCCGCCGGTGAGCACTGCTCGGCCGCGAGCGTGGAGATGGCGCGGTCGGCCGGCTGGTCTTCGTCTCGGTCGTGACGTGAGAAAGGGGAACGAACGACTTGGAGATTTATTTCTTTGGTCGTTTCTTATCCACTCGTTCGTTGACCAGAGACATACTAGTACCGATCTGCTGCTTTGGGCCACCGCCGCATGCGTACTGGGCCTGGTTTTTCTTGCTCTTTATTTAAATACAGTGGCGTAGCTATTTGTTCAGTTTTAGCAAATCGGTTAACAGTAGTTCTAGCAGTATTTTCAATTCTGTTTTAGACCTGTTTATTTCGGTACTGTTAATCTGTAGAGTACTAAGTATTCCAGATGTGATGTAATATATTTCCATGTTTTCTACATGTTGAGATTAATTACATTTTTATTTCGCGATTGAAATTTTCAATTTCTTGCGAATAAAATCAATTCATCGTTTTAATTAAGCTCTTTGGCTTGATACGAGCACGAATTGAGATGCAAAATTCAAAGTGGTCTTCAAATTGATGTTTTGGGATCACGAGGTAGTGTGTAGATTTATCTACACCTGCTATTTAAGCCTACATATTGTCATTTTGACATTATGATTGCCTATGTGCTCTCCCGTACATTTAATTAAGTTATGGCATAAGGCATTCGAAGCGTGAGTCTCCTATACTCCGCTAATGCTGATAGATCTAGTCCAAAATTTATTTTGGAGATTGTCTACAACATGTCATGCTTAACAATTTGAAGTTCACACTGATGAGTTCAAGCCCACTTCTTGAATATTCATCTATTTTGCATAGTTCATTACAACATGATCATGATGGTTTTTGATTTACCTAGTGTAAATTAATGATCTCTGGTTTACCCATGGAGTACGGATGGCTCGAGAATTTGAGGCATTCGTTCTCAACGGCCACAACTACCATACATGAGTCATGGACAACAAGATCATTCTTGCGTCCCATGGGATAGTGCGTGTAATCAAGGCCTCACAGGATCCACCTCTGGCCAGAGTCACGCCACTGATAGAATAGCAAAACCATGTTGCCTTGTATATCACAAAGCACCAGATCTCAAGTCTGAGTACTTGGAGGAGAAATCCCTAGTACCTTGTTTCAGGCCCCCAAGATGGGGTATGAACAGCAAAAGCAGTTGACCTGCCATAAGCACTCCGTGATTTGACACACCTCCGACTTCAGGACTTCACGTCCACCGGGGTGTACAATCATGAGGTTCATAAAACATGTTCCAATCTGCGCTTTTGCAAGAAGGAACCTACAGATGCAGAGAAGATAGAGAAAACTCTCTCTACCATGCTCCCATCTGAACGGATCCTCCAGCAGCAGTACCCTGCTCGCGACTACCAAGTCTATTCTGACCTTATTCATATCCTACTTCAAGCTGAAAAGTATGATGAGCTACTCACTAAGAATGGCTCTCAGCGCCCGGTTGGTTCTCAACCTATGCTTGAAGTTCATATGAATGTCGCGAACGGACGAAACTTTGATGGTGCCTTCAATGGCAGACCGTCAGATTTCAATGTTATGCGGAAGTGCAACTGGAACAGAAAGCCTAAAAACTCAGATTGTGGGAAAGGCATCACAGAACATAAGTTTGAAAAAAAACTAAGCTTTTGCAATAACTGTGGATGCTATACGCAACCACGGAGGACTACCGTCCATACCCCACAATATCTGGTTATGCTGTATCAGAAATCCGTGAGATGCAAAGGACCTCAAGGGCAAAGGTTTGAAATTCACTTTAACCTTCATTCCAATAGCACTAATGGAGATGGTTGCTTGCAAGACGTCCTTCTAGCAACACCATTGCTCTCCAGTAGTCAGAGAACCCTATGGGCACGGAGAACATGATGATTGAGTACAAGTCAATCGACGCGTTTGGCGACTTCAGCTATTCCCACTGTCTCCTTAGTGATCAATTTATTCATGTCCATTTATGTTGTTTAATAGAACATATATAATGTATCAGCACTATGATATACAAAAGATTGTATATATTCTATATATATGAGAATGATTTCCATATTGAAAATCTTTAACTCTATATATGGATATCTATGGGAGTCAATCCGATGGATGAGGAACAAGTATTTAAAATCAGTACCCTCTCTATTGTTTGGATTGTACTACACGTACATACATCCAACCCGTAGAACATGTTGCATATAATGCAATTCCGTTGGTCACAATTTGCTCGAGTTCAAATTTCCTCCATCATAAGACTTTGTGTGCACATCATGCACCCAGGGAAGCTAATTTTGAGGCTCTCGCACCTCAAAAGACAAGCTGAACCACTTCAGTTCTTTGAACATATTCAGGGAGCATATGTGGTCTCATCCAACCACTATCTGGACCATTTAGGTATTTCATGGTGTTTGTTGACGCATCTACACGATGGTCACATGTGTGCGTTCTATCCACACAAAACCATGCATTTACCAAGATAATGAGGGAAGTAACTATGTTACATGCCTGTTATCCACAAAGTCAAATTAAATCAATTCGCATGAACAATGCTGCAGAATTCTCTTCATGTGCCTCCAATTACTATTGCATGGCCTTGGGATTGAAGTTCAGCACTTTGTTCCATATGTCCATACACATACTGGTTTGGTTGAATCCCTAAACAAGAGGATCAAATTCATTGCAAGACCTTTGTTGATGAGTTGCAATTTACCAACATCACGTTGGAGTCACACAGTTTTACACGCTGCTGACTGACTATCTGCACATAGCAGTACTTCCCCTCTGCAATTGATACGTGGAAATCCTCCGAGCATTTCCCATCTGCGTAAGTTCGGAAGCGCTTCACGCGTACCGATCTCACCACCGCAATGTACAAAATTGGGCCCACAGACTAGGGATTTATGTGGGGTACTGATCTCCGTCGATCACCAAGTACCTTGAACCCCTTTATAGGGATCTATTCATAGCCCAGTACGTTGATTGCTATAATGAAGGATGGATTATTTCCAGGCATTAGGGGGAGACTTCAAGTACCACATAGAATGCCAGGAAATCAATTGGGACTCCACGTTCCACTCATATCCACGTAATCAAGAATCTGGACTATACATTCGGATTCACAAATTTGCAACATATTGCAAATGTTCTGCCATATTCATTTACTGATCTAAAAGGTGTTACAAAATCCTTTAGTACGGCTAGAAATGCGCCCGAAAGAGTGGAGGTACCAATAAAATACCACTCAACTCCTCTTTCTAAATAGAGGGGGAGCAGTACGGCCTCTAACCAGTATCAAGCTTCTTACAAGCAACAAAGGAAATTGAGGAGGAATCCTCTAAGTCAGTAAATGGAAGTCAACCTAGCGTTGACATACACCTTATGGGTAGTATACACCCAGTGGAAGGGAAACCTCCACAACCCAGCTTCAGCTTGCACACACTGGCTGGGACATCGGAACACCTAGACTCACGCGTATTGGGAAATCACGAAGAGTCATCAAGGGTGCTTGAGATTTCCTTTAACAAAATCGATACTGGAGAACCATATAACCAAAGCCTACAACCGTCGACAAACATTTCTCTTGTATGATTGCCAACAACCTTCTTGATGAATTCAGATCCAAAGACTATGGCCATAGCAGAGTGTAAACCACTCACTCGGACTGAAACAATCGAAGGATGCAATCCAAGTAGAATTAGCCTTGCTCTTCCAAAATGAATTCCCAATGTGATTCATTATGTTTTCTTCCAGAAATGGAACGAGAACAATAAGGTGGTGAGAAAGCAAGGCTTGTAGCACAAGGTCGGGTTTCCGCAGAGATCCGAGACCTACTCTTCAGACACGAGCGGAATCCTCATTTTTCGATACTTATATCATTGGCAGTATAAAATCATCTATCTGTGCAGTTGATAGATGTAGTGACTACATATTCATGTGGATCACTAGATTTGGACAAGTATGGTTCCCGACGGAATCTCAGTCCGAATCGAAATCCAAATGCAACATACATTGTGTAATAATCAATATGCCGCCACATGGCTTATTGTTGTCGGTAGTTGGTACAACCGACGTAGTGAGTTTCCTTTTACACAAGGATTACTCCTACATTGATGATCACTTATGCGTGTTTGTCATACACATGATTACTCCTACAATTGACTAAGCACGTGATCATCTAAAAGACGGAATTTGAGATGAAGTATTTGGATAAACCCAAAGATTTTTTTGAGACTACAACTCGAGAACTCCTTCACTCAATCATCATGGTACACCAAAGCTGCCTATGTCAAAATAATATTGGATAAACTTAATATGGACAAGTCATATCCATCTCCCATGCTGGTTGTTTGATCTCTAGACGTAGAGAAAGATTCACTCAAACCACGGGAAGATGTAGAAGAGATGTTGGGAACTAAAAGTTTCATACCTCAATGCCATTGGACCCACCAACACAACTGGTTAGGGATCAAGAATATCTATCGATATCTCCAAGGCACCAAATATCTTGCCCAATTGTTTCAGTTTCGGAGAAATCTGAACTCCAATATCACTAGACACCGACACTGGCTATTTGTATGATCCCCAATGTGTACCTACATGGTAGAACTGTCACTCCATTGACGTCTTCTAAATAGACTCTGGTGACTACACCTACCAATCATTCTAAATTAGAAGACTACGTGTTAACGCGCGTGGCCTCACGGAATGATAAACCACATACACTAGTCATGTGGCAATGATTCTCTTGAATCATAAACCATTATCTGCACAGATAATGTTGCTTATGTTGCACGGATGCAAACAGGATACATCAATAGCAATATCAATATGCATATTGCCCGTAAATTGTTTTATCCCAGTGAACTCCATGAGTGTCGTGGAATAAACATCTTGCAAGTCAAATCATGCGATAACCTCGCTGGTCTATTCACAAAGTCTCTACTAACTTTAACATTCCAGAAATATTTTCATGGAATCGGTATATAATGACTTTGGGAGTTGCAAGTATCAGGGGGAGTATCTTCCTGAAGTACTCCTGTTCAAAGCATCATATTACACTCTTTTTCCCTTTATGAGTTTACTATCCAGGTTCTCATTGAGGTTTTTAATGAGGTAATATCGACATGAGATCATATGTCATACTTTCTGTTTTCCCCACCGGGGTTTTTAGGAAAGTATATACGACATATTCATTGTCCTCTATATTCTATGAATCTACTTCATATTGAGTTAACGGAGGCAATGTCCATAATATGCTATGTCATTTTCTCCTTAGTTTCCCACCGGGTTTGAAGGAGTTTTAACAGCATATCCAACCACTATATGTTGCATCATTTTATCCTTATTTTCCCACTAGGTTTTTAAGGAGTTTTAGCAACATATCATACACACCATACTCCTCATATTTTTCCCACAGGGTTTTTCGAGGAGATGATTCTAAAGATGATCGATCGCAAGGACAAGGAAGGATTAGGGGAGTGTTAGGATTTAATTAATAGTTTAATTAAAGGGATAATCCTCCCATGTATTGTTATGTCGGTTTGCCTGCAAACCGACGCGACTCTCCTCTCGTGCCCCCACTTCGGACGCGTCTCTTACTCGCGTCCGTTCCCCTTGTATAAATATGTTGATCATCAATGGAATAAGCAACTGTTCAATTCATTCTCTCGTTTTGCTCTCTCTCTCGATTCCTACTCGAAACAGACGCGACTAGGTCGAGGTCGACCTAGGTATAGCGAAATGCAAGGTCGTTCCGACCAAAGGGAATCTTTCCCAAAAAGGAAACCCAACGCGCGCCCACTAGCTCCTTCCCATGTGCTCGCACGCCCCACCCCCGCGCACATGGAAAAAGCCACGGTGGGGCCCAAAAAATCACAGGACATCACATGGATGTAACTTTTAGCTCCGCCATGGAGATTCGCTATATCCAGGGGAAAAAATACATTCAAATCACTGGTGTTTACATGTTGGAGCGAAAAATTACATCAGTTGAAACCCCTTGCCCCAGAAATTGTTTCAGGCATGTAAACTTCAGAAAATTCCATCCCCATCTTTACCTTATAGGAACTGTCTTCGTTTCTTCCATGATTTGTAATGAAATCCATCTTGTTTCCCTATCTTCATTGATCTTTACATCTTGGTTAATCTTACATCCAGATCATTTGTAACATGTAAACAAACTGATCTTACATCCAGATCGTCTGTAACATGTAAACAAAATGTAGAATGTAACATACAAAGAATTCAGTTTTGCTTTTCTAGGTTGTGAATTTTTTTGCAAGAATTAACCACGTCTGATCTTACATCTACCTGTACCACCCTTACTTGGTTGCCAATACCGTACCAGTATGTTTTGGTAGTTGATGACATCCTATAGATCACAAACAACAATACATTTTTCATTTTAGAACCGAAAACTATGACATGCAACACCTTAATGACATCCAGCACCTTACCTGACATGCATCACCCTAATGACATCTATTAACTCATTGACATCAGCACCTTAATGGACATCCAGCAAGTATCTTAGTGTCATCTAGTAACTTAGTGACATCGGTACCTTAATGACATCCAACACCTTACACGTACTATACCAGTAGCATCAATAAATATTTACATTCTACCACAAATATTTAACCCCTGTCATCTATATTTACACCAGTTCCAGGATAGTAAAAAAACATAACTTACGTCCGTTCATGTCGCAAACCTACAAAACTTGACATCCAGTAGCATCAAGAATCTTTACATTCTACTAGGATTATATCTATGAATACTTAACCCCTATCATGAATTTTCACACTAGTTCCAAGATAGTAAAAATTACATTCTAGCAGGTTTTCATATAATTTACATTTGTTCATGTAGCAAACCTGACATCCAAATTCTAAAAAACAATGTTACTTTATTATACCAAATACCATATATTACAATGAACATGAATTTTACATTCTAGCATTTGTTACATCTATAAAAAATAGTTAAGCCTATCTATGAATATTTACACTATTTCGAGGCTGTACTAATTTTACATTCTAGGATGCAAGTATAATTTACATCTGGTCATGTTGTGAGACGTGTAAACGAGAAAAAACAATCATAGTTAGCATGCTTTTGATTACTACCAACATGACCATCGTTCCCGGCCTAGTATATTTTACACCTAAACTGCAAAATCACATCCTAATGAGAATCACATCCTAATCATCACATAAATCACATCATAACAAAGAAAAATCAGATTCACACCCTAAAAAGGGAAAAAAAATCACATCCACGGTGTCATAATCACATCATAAAACCAAAATATCTTATTCATTTGCATTGTGTTCAGAGAATTACAAACACGATAAAAACACATGTACTATTTGTGATGGGATTGGATATACAAACCTGAAACTTGCCGTCAACACACAACAAGAGTTATACTCGTCGATTTCAGGAACCAGCTTACGCCCCAGGTGAAGCCTCGAGGCCCAACCAGATCTGGAACAAGGAGAAACTCATCAATCGACTCAAAACAATAGGTTGTGTCCAGTGCTCGACTCACCCGTGAAAGGAAAACGAGAACATGGCAATAGGCTTACCACAAGATTGCATCTAAGAAAATAAAAAACACATCTAATGCTAGGTTGCAACTTTACATTGACCGGCCAATCACATTGAAAAGAGTAATACATCCATGAATATCAACATCTAGCGGGGTGGACAGAGAGAATTACATTTACAATTATTTCGCATCCAGTGAAAAATACATTGGGGTCTACTGGTACGTTCACGTTTTTATTCAACCATAGTTCACATCTATGAGTGAAACGGTTACAGTGACAACAAAGTTTTACATCCAATCTAGGTTACATCTACAGAAAAAAAAAATAGTTATAGTGCCAACAAGTTGTTACATTAACTCATATGTACATCTATCTGAAAAAATCTAGCAGTTTAATTCTCAATATAAATTACTATTACATCCACAAATAGGAAAATCACATCCAAAATTGGCTGAAACAATGGTACGACCTGCGGACTTGATGTAAAATACATCCACATGCCAGTAGGATTTTACTTGACACCCAGTAGCATTGAGGCAATGCAAGTTACTATGAAAAAACCATGATATTTCTGCATGCTTTCAAAACTGAAAAATCACATCACTAATCAGCAAAAAAATACATCCCAAACTCAAGGGTCACATCCCCTGCTCCAAAATAAATTTACATCCAGCTACATGAAAACTAACATGCATTCACGAGCCTCTACAATAGCAATTCAACAGCGAAATACAATAGCAATTCAACAGCGAAAACAAAACACTGGAGCTGGGCTTACCAGAAGATGTAGAATCAGATCCACCTGTAGAAAACACCACCGGCCACTGATTCGTTCGATTGAAGGTCACCAACGAGCTCGATCTCGTCCCCATCCTCATACACCAACCTCCACCCCCGCAGATCAGCAACTTCGTCAGAGGAAAACCAGAAATCGACGCCGTCGCCTGCAGAGGGAAGAGATAGAACTGTGAGATTGACGGTCGCAGACGAGAGCTCAGCACGTCCCCTACCCTCAGCCACCAAACCTTCACCTCCCAGCAGATCAGCAAGCTCGTCGGAGGAAACCCATAAATTGACTCCGTCGCCATAAGAGGGGAGAGGCCGAATCGGGAGATTGAATGTCACCACCGAGCGCTCACCTCGTCCCCTATCCCCAACCACCCACCTCCGCCACCGAAGATCAACGAGCTCGTCGGAGGAACCCCAGAGATCGACGCCGTCGCCGGAGACAGAGAGGCGAAGGATAAGGAATGGGGGGAAAGCGGTGTGGGGCTGTGTGTGGCACGTATGCGGGCCCTGGAGAAAAAAAAGGCTCGGCGCGTGATGGACCGTCCGATGCGGAATCCACGACGCGCGAGCGTGAGCTCGCAGATCGCCAGAACGAGGTCAGCGTAGATTTAGAATTGGCGAATCAAATAATCTCGGTACACTATACGGGCCCCAAACAAATCACAGTCGAGTAATAGCTTCCCAAGTTGGTGATTACTTTTTAATTACTGGCGTGCGGTGTTGGTCCATGCCGGAAATTACTTTTTATACGTGTCTGCACAAGATTATCCCGCACTATTCTTTGCATTACTTGTATTTATTATCATCCCACATATATAACTTAACTAATTTTCAGGAAAATTTATAAAATATAAAGGTGTATTTTTTTTGAAACGGTAACGGTGGGAGAGGATCCCACCTGAATGTTATTGTTTCAAAAAGTGCTTACAAGACCAGGCTCCTGTCCACCCCGTGGGTATCCATCGGTCAGGAAACATAAGGAGATTACAGAGGGAAAGATGGGTCTCGCCAACAAGAGGCGGCCACCTGCTAAACAACATCTCTAAAAAGGTAAAAGAAAGTGAAAAAGAAAACGACAAGAGCAAAGTACACTACTTAGCCCACAATCTTGAGAAAGCTAGCAGGCTGGTAGCACCTCGGTATAAGAAACATAATTAGATGAGGGGTGTTGTCGAGGATCACAATACCAATGGTCGCAAGTAGCCTAGCGCGCCGAACCTGCGTGCGCTTCGAACCCCACGGCACAACTCAGGAGCATCCACAATCAACGAGTGCCCAGCCCTAGCACCTAGCATGAACCTTGACTGGGAGCTCCGCCACGAAAGGTCGAGACGATTAATAGGTCGGGGAGGCGTCGTTGCATCGTCATTGAGCAAAGATGAGGCGAGACGACACCAAGAGCTCGAAGCTCCCTCAGCACAGTGTCCCTTCTGGGATGAACTTGAGCCAGCACAACACGAAAGGGAGCCCAATGGCAATGGCCATTGCCGCCAAACGGAGCCGATTTTGCCCCGCCAGTAGCGTAAGTCGGGCGTCGCCGCTGAAGCTTCCACAACAGACCAAGAAAAAGTAGCCAAAGGCAGCACCGTGAGATACAACGCCTCACCGCCAGGATACTCCCTCAAAGAAGAAGGTGACTCAAGCCCATGTAGTAGACTGCAGTTTGGGGTTCCTTCGTGATACGTCTCAAACGTATCTATAATTTTTATATTCCATACTTATATTATACCAATTGCTACATGTTTTATATACACTTTATAGCATTTTTATGCATTTTCTGGTACTAACCTATTAACAAGATGCCACAGTGCCAGTTCCCTGTTTTCTGCTGTTTTTGGTTCAGAAAAGCTGTTAAGGAAATATTCTCGGAATTGGACGAAACAAAAGCCAAAACTCCTATTTTTCCCGGAACCATCCAGAATACCGAAGAGGAGACGAAGACGGAGACCAAGGCGGCCTCACCTGGTGGTGGCGCGGCCCCACTTCTGGCCGCGCCACCACATGGTGTGGGCCCTCGGGGCTCCACCGACTTCGCCCTTTCGCCTATTTATTCCCCCCGACGAGAAAACCTAAACCCCCCAAGCCTTTTCCCGAGAAGAGTTCCGCTACGCCGCCGCCATCGAAGACAAGTTTCGGGGGACAGAAGTCTCTGTTCCGGCACCCTGCCGGGACAGGGAATTGCCCCCAGAGTCATCTCCATCAACTCCACCGCCATCTCCATCGCCGTTGCTGACTCCCATGATGAGGAGTGAGTAGTTCTCCCCCGGGGCTGAGGGCTCTACCGGTAGCTATGTGGTTTATCTCTCTCCCCCATGGTGTGATCTTTATGTGATCATGAGCTTTGTAATCTAGTTGAATAAGTAGATGTTACTCTTTATCTATTATGCACTCTAGAGGTTACTTTAATATGAACTCCGGAGTTACTCTCCACGGTGTGAAGGTGACAGTGTGCGCACCGTGTGTAACTCCTTTATGACGTTGTGGTGTTTGTTTACTCAGACTTTGGGGTGTGCTTTTGTAGCCCTACGCAATGAATGGTGTTTGATATCCAACAAGAGAGTGTTTGAGAGTAGTATTTGTTATTCAACTATGAGGTCATTGTTGAGAGTGTCCACTAGTGAAAGTATGATCCCTAGGCCTTGTTTCTAAGCATTGAAACACCGTTTACAACTTGTTCTGCTACATGTTTGCTTGCTGCCATTTTTATTTCAGATTGCAATTACTACTTATAATCATCCATATTACTTGTATTTCACTATCTCTTCGCTGAACTAGTGCACTTATACATCTGACAAGTGTATTGGGTGTGTTGGGGACACAAGAGACTTCTTGTATCTTAATTGTAGGGTTGCTTGAGAGGGATATCTTTGACCTCTACCTCCCTGAGTTTGATAAACCTTGGGTGATTCACTTAAGGGAAACTTGCTGTTGTTCTACAAACCTCTGCTTTTTGAGGCCCAACACTGTCTACGAGAATAGAAGCGTGCGTAGACATCAAGCTATTTTCTGGCGCCGTTGCAGGGGAGGTAAGCGTTGGAAGTTATCTCCTTTAGATCCTGCAGTTAAATCTTTTTGTTTCTTGTTTTTATTTTCACTAGTTAGGCTTAATGGAAAACAACAAAAATATTAGAGAGCTTTATAGTATTTATCTTGAGCTAGGACATGAAGTGGTTTAAGAGAAAATTAAAAAACCTATGGAACTTTATTTGCATGCTAGTAGCAATGTTATTAGTATGAATTCTTTGAACACCATTATTGCTAATGATATGGAAAAGTCTAAGCTTGGGGAAGCTGGTTTTGATGAGCATGATATTTTTAGTCCCCCAAGCACGGAGGAGAAAATTTACTTTGATGATACTATACCTCCAATATATGATGATTACAATGATGAATATGATATTTTCAGTCCACCTACTATTGAGGAGAAAATTAATTATGATTACAATATGCCTCCTATAGTTGATGATTATGGTGATGAGAATAATAATGATAGCTATTTTGTTGAATTTGCTCCCACTACGATCAATGAAAATTACTATGCTTACGTGGAGAGTATTAATTCTTTTATGCATGTGGCTCATGATAAGAATGTTTTATGTGATAGTTATATTGTTAATTTTATTCATGATGCTACTAGTGAACTTACTTATGATAATGAGGAGTGTTGCTTAAATATGATATATGATAATGCTTTAGATGATGGTCCTATGCTTATTGATAATCCTCTATGTTTAGAAGTTGTTACTTATTTATGTGAGGATAAAAATGATATAATTACTGCTTGTGTGTAACATCCCAAGTTTTTCAAAAAGTTGAAAAATCAGAAAAATTTAAAACTTTCGAAAACTGTTATGTATTTTGCTTTGAAAAGAAAATTCATGCATACATTCATCATCATATAGCTTTGGTTGCATTTGGATATTTCAAAAGTTGGAATAATAATTCCACTTGAAAACATATTTAAGAAAATATATTAGTAGAGCAAAGAATGCTCCAAGTTTTTCTTCTGGTTTTTATGAATGTTTTGTTCTGATAGAGTTGCTTGTGAAATTGTTTGAATCTGTTGCAATATAAATAATTGTAAATGTTTATCTTGTGGTATTTAAGATCTACTTAAGCCACAATTGTTTGTTCTAAAACCTATTTTAAATTTTGACATCAAGGGTCATATTATTTGTTCAAAACCTAGTTTGGAAATCAAAATGATTTCTATTTGAAAAAGTGTGTTTGGTTGTAAATAGTTTATAGGTATTGAGAATTATTCCATTACTTATCTATTCTCTATTTTCAAGTTTTATAGTTTTACTTTTGAAAGAAAATAGTTATTTGGATTTTAAAATGAGTTCCGAAATCATTTCGATTTATCAAACCCCTTTTAAACTATTTGAGTTTTATATAAAATTATTTTATTGAGTGATATTAATCATGTTACTCATATTTTGCTTTGGTTTAAATTATATTTCCAAAGGAATTTATAAAAAAACCCCTATAGTTTTCAAATGACATCAATATGTCCAAAAATTCATTTAATCACTTTTCAAAAATATAGTTGACAAAATGTTTTGGAAAATGATATTTAAAGGCTGCAAATCAAAGAGTTTGTTTTTACAAAATTATTGAAAATGGTTTGAATTATTTTGGATTTAAAATTCAAAAGTTATTTGATTTTGAATAAAACAGAAAAAGAAAAACGTTTTCTGGAAAAAAAATGCGAAGCCTAGCTAAATGGGCCAAGCCCACTATCTCTCTCTCGCACGCGCAGCGTACAGCAGCTCAGCCCGGTTTCTCCCTCTATCTCACCGACATGCGGGCCCCGCCCATGACGCCAGCCATGACGTCACGCGTCTTCAACCTCTCGTACACGAAAAGAACTCCGAACCCTAGAAAAATCCGGACCGAGTTTGCACGATTCGTTCGCGTTTTTCATGTGGCTTTTGCCTCTATTTATACCCCCAAACTCCCTCGTTCTTTTGCCCCAAAAATTCCGCCGCGAGAGCCCCCAGGTGCTCGCATTGATCCCCGCCGTGCCGCCACTGCCGCCGCCGTGTTCTGCAAATTCCGGCGAACGTGGTCAACCCTGAGCTCTCTCTCCTGTCCCATCTCCTTTGTTACGTCCGTGCGCACCCGTGTGATTTTTTTTTGTGATTTATATTGCACCAGATCGACGCATCCTTGATCGACCGAAGCTTGTCGGAGCCACGGCCACTCCGTCCGCGACACCCCGCCGCTCCAGCCCACGCGAGTCGACGCCAACCCCGCCAGCTTCTTCCCCACGACGCGCGGCACCGCGTCGTCATCTTCTCCAGCCAGGAGGACCACCGGAGTCTCGTCGTCGTCACCCACCCGAGCCCAGCACCACCGCCACGCCATTCCCCGGCGAGGTCCCGCCGCCAGGTTTGGTCAACCCTTCATCCTCCGTTCGATCTAAATTGGACGCGTGAGATTAGATCCATCCGACGAATCGGTATCGGCGAATGAGGAGCTGCCACGTCGACGCCGCCCGCGAAGATCCGTCGCTGCCCGCTTGGCCGCGTCCGTCCGCAACCCGTCCGCCCGCATCTGCCCGCGAAGAGAAGCGCACCAACCAGAAGACGACACGTCGCCCAGGGACTCCAGCGCGAGGATCTTTCTCTGTTTTCTTCACCGTTTAGCCCTGCGTATCACGAATAGGTCCCTACAAATTAGATTCATTATTAATTTTTACTCGTTTATCCAAATGTTATGAAAAATATATTTTTGGAAAGCTTATGACTTGTAGAAACTTTTGGTATACTTATTTTGAGGTTTTGTTGAAATTAAATTAGTTAATTTTTAAAAGTGGTTTAAATAGTATTTTGACTATAATTTGAGTTTAAAAATAGATTTTTGAGTAAACTCTTTTGCAATAGTTTTGTATGCCTAAGTATTGGCCGTAGGAATACTCTATTATTTTTGCAAAATTATTTTCAATGATTTTTGAGTAAATATTGATGAAATGCTTTTTAGGTGTTATTTTAATAATTAAAATTTATAAAAAAAAATATATATAATATTTTTCTTCATATATTCGAGTTATAAAATAACTTAGTCATATTTTGATGACTTTAGTTGATAAAAAAGTACTTAGAACTATTTTGTCTCTCAAAACAAAACTATTTCTTCCTTAGAAAATATTTGACAAATATTTGACAACACTTTTTCCTTAGAGAATTTTAGCCTCTCTTATGTTGATTAACTTTTACTTAGAATTTATTTGTGACTTATTGTTTGACCCTTGGTCCTTAGTTATTTTGGATCATCTTTATTGCTTGCATTTTCCTTAGAGCATTTTCATAAGCATGGCATGCATATTAAGTCCTTAGTATTATTTTATACTTTCACATGACTTCCTCCTTAGAAATTCTGAGGATACATGTTAGATATTATGAGTCTCCTAGTCAAAAACCACTAAGTTAGAAATTAGTATAAATCAAGGAAGGACTTAGCTTGAAAACAAGACTGCAGAAGCATCTCCAAGAAGAAATGACTTAGAAGAAATCAAGAGAAAGTTCATGAAGACAAACCAGCTGCATTTTCTTCATTTCCTTCTCTCCTTTCTTCCTCCTTCCCTTAAACTTCATGGTGGCTAAGTTATATTCAAGATCAACTAGCTGCCAACATCATCAAGTCTGCAGAACCATCAAGTCTACAAAATTCAATGAAATCAACACACCAAGGAGAAAGCTACAAGGAAGCCTGGAGAAAATTCAACTACTCCTTTCTTTCTATCTTCTCTTTATTTCTAAGTTTTGTCTCACTTTGGACATAGACCAAGTCCTTGGTGATTAAGACTAAGTTCATAGAGTTCTAATTGAAGACCATGGAAGATACATGAAGCTGCAAAGGAGTTGAAGATTATTTGAAGACCAAACTTGTGAAGACTTAGAGTAGCTTTACAACCTTAAAGTGGTGGTTTTATCAAATTTATTTTACTCTACCTTGACTTTGCCTTAGCTGAATGGGATAATGTTATTTTGTTGTCTTTCCCTTATTTTGTTTTGCTTGTCTTTCATACCACATTTCTTTGTATCATCCTGCATCTCATACATGTCATATTTTTCTAAGTGTTGCATTTATGATTGTATGTTTATTTGTGGCTTGTTTGACTTGTTAGAAATTTCGGAGAGAGACGAAGGTGGTTGCAACTGCTACTACTACACTCCCTATTGCCAAGGCAAGTGGCACACCCCCATAAATTTCCTAAGTATTTTTCTATGCATGACTTAGTGTATTTCTTTATATGCATGTGTAGGATAGTATTGCTATGCTAAGACTACTATCTCCTTTACACTAGTTGTGTCTAGAAACCTATTGATAACTTGGTAGAATTATTGATGCTATGCAAATTTGTTTTATTCAAAGCTTAAATTCTACTAAGTTAATTTATCACCTGGGTGGATTTGGGATTGCATGGCTGCCAGAGTTGAGTGTTTATTCACTTGTGGATTGCCACCCAGGATTAAAGGGACCAATGTTTCTCTAAGTGAAGTTGCTTACCGTGCAGCCATTAGTCATATGGGCTCTGGCTAGATGGATTAAGTTGCGTGGACTCCTCCCGGCTTGACAAGCAGATGTAGAGGTTGTAGGTGGAACGGGTCAAGCCGGCATGGGATGGGAAAATACTTCTAAAAAGTCACGTCTCAACTCTCTCCTTTTCCTTAGCACAATTTGAGTGCTTGAGGATAGTTTGGGTTTGTTGGGTCTAATGGTGAAAGTGCACAACCTCTGCAGAGTTAAAACTAAGTACTTAGCCGTGTCCCCGGTTACGGACAATTGAAGCAGCTGATCAAGGATGGCAACGGAGGCTCCCAACATCTTATTTATCTAAGTAAAATTTTGATGGGTGAACAAGGGTAGACGAGACTATGGATTTCATGCCATATTGTCTCAAACATTTGAAGAAAATGTTTTACAAAGTGTTAGGCAAAATTGGCTTTTATGCAAAACAGCCTTGAACTCCACCAGCCAAATATGCATATAGGCTATAGAGTTATTCCATTAAGTGTCCACATAGTGTCACTTGCCAGATCCATTTTTAATGGTATCTGACCCACTCTGTTGCAAAATTTTATTTTGTTGCAGATTGTTCTGACGACGAGTGAGTTTCGTTAAGGTTTCGAGTCTGCAACCAACATGTTTTCGCCTGTGGCACATGCAAAGGATGAGGACTCCATGAAAATTATTATTTCCGCTGCTTTACTCTTTCAAAGCTAGCTTCGTGCTATGCAATTTGTGAAGGATATTTTTCCAAGTACTGGATCCACGTGTAATAATTGATACACTGATTGTGATATTCATCTTAAACTGTGTGTGCAAATGAAACGATCCAGGGGTTTGCACTATACACAGGTACCTTGCCATTTTCTAAGTGCAGGTACGCTACATTGTGATGGTACTCTTACTCATGAGAGTCCTACTTTGTTCTTTAATTCTTCTAATTACACCATGGAGGAGAAATTTGCTTATGTTGAGAAATACTTATGTGGTTTGCAATTGTCTCTAGTTTCAAATCTTTGTTGCAACCATGATCTTAAAATTGATATTGATCTTAATAACTATTATGAGAGAGGGAAACATGGCTTTATGTATATCAACAATATTAAGTTTCCCCTCTTTATGTTGAAATTTTTGAAGTTGCACTTGTTTTGCTTTCCTATGCTTGTTGCTTTGTGCTTTCATGACTTGTTTCTTTACAAGATTCTTTTTCATAGGAAGTGGGTTAGACTTAAAAGTGTTTCATATTTGCTTTTTGATGCTCTCTTTTGCTTCAACTCTTATTTCTTACATGAGCATCTTTTAAAATCACTATGCCTATCTTAATGGCTATAAACAAAGAGCTTATGGGAGACAACCCATTGTTTTATTTCTGTAATTTTCTTTTATTTGAGTCAAGGAGCATCCTTACCTCTGTAGCAACTCCTTTATATCTTTATTTTATCGCATTGTTGTGTCAAGTAAAGCCTCTAGTAGGAAGTTGATGCTAGATTTGGATTTCTGCACAGGAACAGTTTTCTGCTGTCCACCGTTTAATTCGTAAGAATTCACAGAAAAATCAAAATGACCTGAGCTTTTTTGTGCGTGATCCTACGATATGTACACAACTTTCATTAGTTTTAAGTTTTCTGATCTGAGCAAGTTAAGTGCCTCGAAAAAATTCGACTTTACGGACTGTTCTGTTTTTGACAGATGCTGCCATTTATTTTGCATTGCCTCTTTTACTGTTTTTGAGTGGATATTTTTGCTCCACGAAATACCAGTGGCTGTAGCTAATGTCCAGTAGCATTGGTAATGATTGTGTCCATGCAGAATATGAGAATTTTTGATTATGCACTAACCCTCAATTAAAGTTTACTTTGAGTTTGGTGTGGAGGAAGTTTTCAAGGATCAAGAGAGAGGATGATATGATGCGATCAAAAAGATGAAAAAGTCTAAGCTTGGGGATGCCCCCGTGGGTCACCCAAGCATATTTCAAGAAGACTCAAACGTCTAAGCTTGGGGATGCCCAAGGCATCCCCTTCTTCATCAACAAACTATCAGGTCATCTCTAGTGGAACTATATTTTAATTCCTTCACATCTTATGTGCTTTACTTGAAGCGTTAGTTTGCTTTTATTTTTGCTTTGTTTATTTTCATTCTCTGAATAAAATGGATCCTAGCATTCTTTTATGTTTATGGCGAAAGCTGAAAGCCTCAGCAGTTATCTTTTGTTTATGGCGAAAGCTGAAAGCCGCAGCACTTATTGTTTTATGTTTATGGCGAAAGCTGAAAGCCGCAGCGGTTAGGAAATACTCTCTTGTTTCATTGTTAATTACTTAGAGAGTTTTTTTTTAAATAAGTTGATTGGTGTTTGGTTTGAAACAGAAAATGCTACATGTGGTAGATGGTATAATGAAAAAATATATACATGCTCTTATGGATTGTTATCTTGCATGTTGTGGTGCTTGGCAATTATTTTGAGCTCTCAAGTAGATCATGTTTAAGCTATTGCATCATGTAGTTAAAAACCTATTAGTTAAAAACTACCGTAGAGCTTGTTGAAATTTGGTTTGCATGTTTGGTATCTCTAAGGTCTAGATATTTTCTAGTAAAAGTGTTTGAACAACAAGGAAGACAATGTAGAGTTCTATAATGCTTGCAATATATTTTTATGTGAGTCTTGTTGTGCCAGTTGTCATCTTGTGTTTGCTTCAAACAACCTTGCTACCCCAAAACCTTGTACTGAGAGGGAATGCTTCTCATGCATCCAAAACCTTGAGCCAAAACCCATACCATTTGTGTCCACCATACCTACCTATTACATGGCATTTTCTGTCATTCCAAGCAAATACTTCATGTGCTACCTTTATTCAAAACTTATTATTCCTTATTTGTGTCAATGTTTATTAGCTCATGAGAAGTATGTGGTGTTTTGGATATCAACCTTGTCATTTGCTTTTAGACAGACTTTCACAACCGGACTAGTGGCATATACATCCGCTTATCCATTAACTTTGCAAAAAGAGCTGGCAAATGGGGTGCCCAGTCCCAATTAATTACTACTTTAACCGCTTAATTCTCTTCACATTTTTGCCCTGATCTAATCAGCCAAGCAATGATACCAGTTTTTAACTGCATGTGTAAACAAAAGAGATAAGAGGGATGATCTGCCCTCGGGTAGAAATAACATCCTTCAATGGGAGCCGCTCTTGAAAGTATGGTTGACAAAGGGGGTAGAGTGCCCATTGCCATTCGTTGACAACGACAAACAGCGCTCAAAAACTTACTTTTATCCTCTCTATGTGATTTCAAAAACCTATAAAAACTAAAAAGCTCTAGCACATGCTTGTATCCTTGCTTCCCTCTACGAAGGGCCTTTCCTTTACTTTATGTTGAGTCAGTTTACCTACTTCTTTCTGTCTTAGAAGCAAACACTTGTGTCATCTTTGTGTGCAACAATTCTTACATGCTTACTTATTGCACTTATTATATTGCTTTGTGTTGACAACTATCTTTATGATATACATGTTACAAGTTGAAAGCCAATGCTGAAACTTAAATCTTCCTATGTGTTGCTTCAATGCTCTTTTACTTAGAAACTATTGCTTTATGAGCTAACACTTTTTTGATGCTTGTTTGAAAGTACTATCCATGAAAAGTTTTTACTTATATGATGTGGTTGTTTACTCCTTGTCTATTTGTTAGCAAACTATAGATCATTGCCTTGAGTCACTTCATTCATAACATGAGCCTTATAATATTATATGATCAATATTGTGTGGAAGCATGTCACTTCAGAAATTATTTGTTGTTATCGTTTTACCTACTCGGGACGAGTAGAACTAAGCTTGGGGATGCTTGATACGTCTCAAACATATCTATAATTTCTTATGTTCCATGCTTATATTATACCAATTGCTACATGTTTTATATACACTTTATATCATTTTTATGCATTTTCTGGGACTAACCTATTAACAAGATGCCACAGTGCCAGTTCCCTGTTTTCTGCTGTTTTTGGTTTCAGAAAAGCTGTTAAGGAAATATTCTCGGAATTGGACGAAACAAAAGCCAAAACTCCTATTTTCCCGGAACCATCCAGAACACCGAAGAGGAGACGAAGACGGAGACCGAGGCGGCCTCACCTGGTGGTGGCGCGGCCCCACTTCTGGCCACGCCACCACATGGTGTGGGCCCCTCGGGGCTCCACCGACTTCGCCCTTTCGCCTATTTATTCCCCCGACGAAAAACCTAAACCCCCTGAGCCTTTTCCCGAGAAGAGTTCCGCTGCGCCGCCGCCATCGAAGACAAGTTTCGGGGGGACAGAAGTCTCTGTTCCGGCACCCTGCCGGGACGGGGAATTGCCCCCGGAGTCATCTCCATCAACTCCACCGCCATCTCCATCGCCGTTGCTGACTCCCACGATGAGGAGTGAGTAGTTCTCCCCGTGGCTGAGGGCTCTACCGGTAGCTATGTGGTTTATCTCTCTTCCCATGGTGTGATCTTTATGTCATCATGAGCTTTGTAATCTAGTTGAATAAGTAGATGTTACTCTTTATCTATTATGCACTCTAGAGGTTACTTTAATATGAACTCCGGAGTTACTCTCCACCGTGTGTGACTCCTTTATGACGTTGTGGTGTTTGTTTACTCAGACTTTGGGGTGTGCTTTTGTAGCCCTACGCAATGAATGGTGTTTGATATCCAACAAGAGAGTGTTTGAGAGTAGTATTTGTTATTCAACTATGAGGTCATTGTTGAGAGTGTCCACTAGTGAAAGTATGATCCCTATGCCTTGTTTCTAAGCATTTAAACACCGTTTACAACCTGTTCTGCTACATGTTTGCTTGCTGCCATTTTTTATTTCAGATTGCAATTACTACTTATAATCATCCATATTACTTGTATTTCACTATCTCTTCGCCGAGTGCACCTATACATCTGACAAGTGTATTGGGTGTGTTGGGGACACAAGAGACTTCTTGTATCTTAATTGTAGGGTTGCTTGAGAGGGATATCTTTGACCTCTACCTCCCTGAGTTCGATAAACCTTGGGTGATTCACTTAAGGGAAACTTGCCGCTGTTCTACAAACCTCTGCTCTTGGAGGCCCAACACTGTCTACGAGAATAGAAGCGTGCGTAGACATCACTTCGCGACTCCTTCAGGAAGGAAGAGATGACGCCTGCGGCGCCATCATCGCTGAGTTTTCGCCCGGAACCCCTACCACCACCGTCACCGAACCAAAGCCAGGAGTTGGGAGCAGTGGCACAGCTCCAGAACCACGCCTCCAGAGAGGTTTGCGACACCCGGAGGCGCCGCCGTGGTCCGCCCACGCGCATAGCATGAGCACGGGTTTCCCCATGAGCGGGCAACAAGCTCACAAACCTGACCGAAGACATGTGCATCCGACGCCGGGCTGCGGGCGAGCGCAGCAAGAGGGGAGCAGCAACGGTGACGCCAATAGGACGGCTGAGCTTCGACGTCGTGGAGGTCCTGGAGGGTAGGCTCACCTGCCACCTCAGAGAAGCAGAAGCGCCTTCGACCAGAGGAGCCCATCCCTGAGCCAGTGTCGGCGCCCCTCAGCGTACGGTGTAGAGGACCTGGAGGCGCACGGCGAGCCAACGACGGAGGGGGGAGAGACTGGCGGAGGCGGGCGGCCGCCTTCGAGGTGAAGCAACGGCGATCTGGAGCCTAGGGCGGGTTTGTGGGGATGGCCGGATTTTAGGAGGGAAGCGACCAGAGGAGGGCCCCCGCCGCCGTCCGCCATGGGACAGCCTCCTCCGGTGGCAGCGAGGGCAGCGGGCGGCGGGGGGGGGGGGGGGGGGGGGGGGGGGGGGGGGGGGCGGTGGATGGTTTCTGGCGGCGGCGGCGAGGTCGCCTCGGAATCGCCTTGGACGACCCTGAGGCGGCCAGGGTTAATTAAATTTGGTGATCATGTAATATATTTAAAAACATATTCCGAATCACCAGCGTGGGCAATCAGTACACACAGGTGATTATCCGTGTAGCTATAGTCCCCACGCTTAGCCGATATTCCCCTCCATTTTGTTTTCGCGCCGGTTTTATTTTGACAAACGAAATGAGATTATTTGTACACACGCGTAATAGATTTATTCAAGTTGCAATGGATAGACTACTTGATTAGTCGCAAAAAAGGACTACTTAATTTCTGAAAAATGCGCTTATCTGATAGGAAGGTTAGTCACAAGAAAAGCTTTTTTCTTCCTCACATGAACTGAATAATTATTCCCCCTCCCTATATTCATTTTAGAAATCACCGGTCTGTGCTTGCTGCCAGCACACTCAATGGAGACACCTGGGTTCTTATTCTAGAGCTTTCTTCCACTGTAAGTTGTCTAATTTCTTTAGAGCATCACTAGTAGTACGCTCAAACCCTCATAGCAGTTTTAAGGGTTGAGAATTGACATTTTTTGGCACTTTTATGGGTTGAAAAACAGGGGCAAAGACTAGAAATATTCCGTTATAAGGGTTGGTTTGAGGGTTCTAGTCTTTGCCTCAACCCCAACCTTTAAAATTGTCATTTGAGCTGGAAAAATTAATTACAAACAGGTACGGAACTTTACAAAAACATCCTTGAACAAAAAAATTAAATTGCAATCAAGCCCCCAATCATTCGAGAGCTAGCTCGATTTCCATCAGCCTCCGCAGGCCGGAGAGGCAGTCGTCGTGCGCCGTTCGTGCGGCCGTCGTGCCCCGTTCCCTCGCTTCCCGCGCCTCGGTCGCAGAGGCTCCGGCCGCTCCGCCTCCGTCGACCGACGACGGCCCCTGCTCCTCCCCCAACGTCGCGTCGCCTCCGCCCAGACCGTCGAGCACCATCTCGTGGCGGTCGATCTGGATAGTCTGAACCTCCGAACGGAGCAGCACCGCGGACACCAGCGAGGCAGCCGCACGCCTTCTTCAGCTCGCCGGCCCTGGCCCGCATCTCGTCGCTCCCCACGACGAGCCAGGCTGGGGGCGGGAGGCTGGGGGCGAGGAGTGATGTCTACGCACGCTTCTATTCTCGTAGACAGTGTTGGCCTCCAAGAGCAGAGGTTTGTAGAACAGCAGCAAGTTTCCTTAAGTGAATCACCCAAGGTTTATCGAACTCAGGGAGGTAGAGGTCAAAGATATCCCTCTCAAGCAACCCTGCAATTAAGATACAAGAAGTCTCTTGTGTCCCCAACACACCCAATACACTTGTCAGATGTATAAATACACTAGTTCGGCGAAGAGATATGAAATACAAGTAATATGGATGATTATAAGTAGTAATTGCAATCTGAAATAAAAATGCAGCAAGCAAACATGTAGCAGAACTGGTTGTAAACGGTGTTTTAATGCTTAGAAACAAGGCCTAGGGATCATACTTTCACTAGTGGACACTCTCAACAATGACATCAAAGCTGAATAATAAATACTACTCTCAAACACTTCTTGTTGGATGATAAACACCATTCACTGCGTAGGGCTACAAAAGCACCCCCAAAGTCTGAGTAAACTAACACCACAGCGTCATAAAGGAATCACACACGGTGCGCACACTGTCACCTTCACAACCGTGAATAACCCCGGAGTTCATATTAAAATAACCTCTAAAGTGCATAATAGATAAAGAGTAACTTCACATATTCAACTAGATTACAAAGCTCATGATCACATAAAGATCACACCATGGGAGAGAGAGATAAACCACATAGCTACCGGTAGAGCCGCAGCCCCGGGGAGAACTACTCACTCCTCATCGTGGGAGTCAGCAACGCGATGGAGATGGCGGTGGAGTCGATGGAGATGGCTCCGGGGGCAATTCCCCGTCCCGGCAGGGTGCCGGAACAGAGACTTCTGTCCCCCGAAACTTGTCTTCGATGGCGGCGGCGCAGCGGAACTCTTCTCGGGAAAAGGCTTCGGGTGCCTAGGGTTATTTTTGGGGGGTCGTTATAGGCGAAAGGGCGAAGGAGGTGGGGCCCCGAGGGGCCCACACCACGTGGTGGCGCGGCCAAGGAGGGAGCCGCGCCACCAACAGGTGTGGCCGCCTCGTGGCCCTCCTCCGTATCCTCTTCGGTGTTCTGGCGAAATAGAATTTCTGGAATTTTTCTGGATTTTTCGGGCACTTTGGTTTTCGGGCCTTTTCTGCAACACACAGACATAATAAACAGAAACTGGCACTGTGGCATCTTGTTAATAGGTTAGTCCAATAAGTGTCATAATATGATATAAAGTGTATATAAAACATGTGATAATTGGTATAATATAGGCATGGAACAACAGAAATTATGGATACGTTTGAGACGTATCAAGCATCCCAAGCTTAGTTCTACTCGTCCCGAGTAGGTAAAACGATAACAAGAATAATTTCTGAAGTGACATGCTTTCACACAATCTTGATCATATAATAATGTAATGCATGTAAATTGAGATCAAATGAATAAAAGCTGTAGTTTATATTGATATCAAATGAGTAATGAATAAACAAGTAGGAAGAACAAAGTAAAACTTTCAATGAATCAGTACTAAAGAACAATCAACCGTGCATAGTAGATATTAAAGATGATTTAAGCTTCAAGAACAACAATATAATCATCTAATGCATCCAACACTCATCACAACTTTGTGTTAGGATCAAGTCAAGCAATAACAATATGCACGTAGAAAATCATCTCTCTATTTGTTCACTTAAAAACAAGCAAGCGTTCATTTGGTTCCTGGCACCAGGATGTTGTGGCTAAAAGAACATTAAGGGGGTTTGGAAGGCCAACGGAAGAAAGTCTCACAAAGCTGAAAGTGATCATTAGACAAGAGGAAGTCTTATAATCGAAGCTATGCAAGGAGTAGTGATTGCCACACAACGGATGCACATAGAGCTATAAGTGTATGGAAGCTCTCCAATGGAACTAGTGGGGGTGCATCCAACTTGCTTGCTCATGAAGACCTAGAGCACTTTTGAGGAGGCTCATCATTGGAATATACAAGCCAAGTTCTATAATGTAAAGTTCCCCACATAGTTATGCAAGTAAAACATGAAAACTCTCTCATATGGAGTAAAGGTGCTAAACATGAGCACAAATGATGACTATGAATACTACAGGTGCTATGACATGAGCACAAGTGCGGATAAAGAGTAGTAATGTTGCCCCCTTTTTTTTTTTTTTTCTTTTTTCTCTTTTCTCTTTTTTCTATTTTTTTTACTTTTTCTGTTTCTCTTTTCGATGGCCTCCATGGCTCTTTTCACTTTTAGGGGCAAACATTCTAATATGACAACACACTTTTGATACAAATGACTCATAATGAATAAAACATAATGTATGAAATGGTGCCTCTGCCAGTGTAGCAGGATATGCAATGATCTAGCGTAACATGGGCAAAACCACACATCAGCTGTAAAGAATCATGCAAGGCAATATATAAAAGATAAATGACAACAAGTCATGTAATGTAAGATGGAAGTTGCATGGCAATATATCTCGGAACAGCTATGGAAATGTTGTAGTAGGTAGGTATGGTGGATGTTTTGAGGAAGATATTTGGCTTATGTGTAGGAGAACATGATGAAGATCTCCCACGAGTTTTGGATGTACCGCGAAGTATGCACCAACTCTCAATGTGAGAAAGGGCAATGCAAAGTACCGAAGAGGCTAGCAAATATGGTGGTGGAAGTGCCATGAAAACCGCAGCTTAGAACTCACAAGCAAAAAGATTCCAACTAGAAATATGATCTTACAAGGCATAATGAAAATCACTCCAAGAGGGTCCGTGGCAAATGACAAGTCACTTGTTGGCTACCCCGACCGTAGCGCGTAACACAAAGTCATTACGGTTGCTTTTAACATTTAGAAGTCATATATCATTATGCTATCAACTGGATATTTAAGTGTGGCACAGCTTCAAGTTTTCTAGACCAACCATTAATCATTCCACTTTACTAAACCATCATGTTTACCATTAAGCATATTAATATCTCAAAACAACATCAATGATTCAAGTGACACAATTTAATGATCTACAAGATTATGTATCATTTCATCATACCATCTACCACATTAAACATTTTCTGTTCCTAACCAAACACCAATCAACTTATCTAAAAATAAACTCTCCAAGTATTTAACAATGAGATATGAGAGTATAACATAAGAAAACTAACAGCTCTAAAAAGAGATGCATGAAAAACAAGAGCTGAAAGCATTGAAGTAACATAGAAGAATACTCAACAAATATAAGTGAAGAATACGAGTATTCATAAGAAAAAGCGGAGCGTGTCTCTCTCCCACAAAGGAATGCTAGGATCCATTTTATTCAGAGAATGAAAATAACAAAAACAAAAACAAACAGACGCTTCAAGTAAAGCACATAAGATGTGTCAGAATTAAAATATAGTTTCACTAGAGATGACCTGATAGTTTGTTGATGAAGAAGGGGATGCCTTGGGCATCCCCAAGCTTTGACGCTTGAGTCTTCTTGAAATATGCTTGGGTGACCCACGGGGGCATCCCCAAGCTTAGGCTCTTTCATCTTCTTGATCACATCATATCATCCTCTCTCTTGATCCTTGAAAACTTCCTCCACACCAAACTCAAAGTAGACTTCATTAGAGGGTTAGTGAATAATCAAAAGTTCTCATATTCTGCATGGACAAAACCATTACACATGCTACTGGACATTACTACAGTCACTGGTATTTTATGGAACAAAAAGATCCATTCAAAAACAGCAAAAGGAGCAATGCAAAATAAATGGCAGAATCTGTCAAAAACAGAACAGTCCGTAAAGACGAATTTTTTCGAGGCACTTAACTTGCTCAAATCAGAAAACTCAAAACTAGTGAAAGTTGCGTACATATCTGAGGATCACGCTCAAGAAATATCAGTTTTTTTCAATTTTTCTGCAGAGAGTGATGAATTAAACGGTGGACAGCAGAAAACTGTTCCTGCGCAGGAATCCAAATCTAGCATCAACTTTCTACTAGAGGCTCTACTTGACACAACAATGCGATAAAATAAAGATACAAAGGAATTGCTACAGAGGTAGACATGCTCCTTGACTCAAATAAAGAAAAATTGCAGAGATAAAATAATGGGTTGTCTCCCATAAGCGTTTTTCTTAATGCCTTTTAGCTAGGCTTGATAGTTGTAATGATGCTCTCATGAAAATAGAAAATGAAGCAAAAGGAGCATCAAGAAGCAAATTTAAAACACATTTAAGTCTAACCCACTTCCTATGCATAGGAATCTTGTACACAAATAAATTCACAAAGAACAAAGTGACAAGCATAGGAAGATAAAACAAGAGTAACTTCAAAACTTTAAGCATATAAGAGATGTTTTAGTATCATGAAAATTTCTACAACCATATTCTCCTCTCTCATAGTAATTTTCAGTAGTAGAAATAAATTCAACCATATAACCACAAGAATCATTCATCTTAGATAATATAGGCACATAAAGAGGATCATTGAATTAATTTTGGAATTCATTAGCATGCTTCCCTCTTTCAAAATAGTTATTAAGATCAATATCAAGTTTAAGATCATGGTTGCAACAAAGATTTGGAACTAGAGACAATTGCAAACCACATAAGTATTTCTCAACATAAGCAAATTTCTCCTCCATGGTGTAATTAGGAGAATTCAAGAATAATGTAGGACTCTCATGAGTAAGAGTACCATCACAAGCAGCAATTATATCATTTTTATCCTCAACTTCTAAACATAGAGGATTATCAATAAGCATAGGACCATCATCTAAAGCATTATCATATATCATATTTAAGCAACACTCCTCATTATCATAAATAAGTTCACTAGTAGCATCATGAATAAAATTAACAATATAACTATCACATAAAACATTCTTATCATGAGCCACATGCATAAAATAATTAATACTCTCCACGTAAGCATAGTAATTTTCATTGATCGTAGTGGGAGCAAATTCAACAAAATAGCTATCATTATTATTCTCATCACCATAATCATCAAATATAGGAGGCATATTGTAATCATAATTAATTTTCTCCTCAATAGTAGGTGGACTGAAAATATCATATTCATCATTGTAATCATCATATATTGGAGGCATAGTATCATCATAACAAATTTTCTCCTCTAAAGCTGGGGAACTAAAAAGATCATTTTCATAAAGACTAGCTTCCCCAAGCTTAGACTTTTCCATAGCATTAGCAATAATGGTGTTCAAAGAATTCATACTAATAACATTGCTACTAGCATGCAAATAAAGTTCCATAGGTTTTTAATTTTCTCTTCAAACACTTCATGTCCTAACTCAAGATAAATTTCATAGAGCTCTCTAATTTTTTGTTGTTTTCCATTAAGCCTAACTAGTGAAAATAAAAACAAGAAACAAAAAGTAATAACTGTAGGATGTAAAGGAGATACCTTCCAACGCTTACCCCCCGGCAACGGCGCCAGAAAATAGCTTGATGTCTACGCACGCTTCTATTCTCGTAGACAGTGTTGGGCCTCCAAGAACAGAGGTTTGTAGAACAGCAGCAAGTTTCCTTAAGTGAATCACCCAAGGTTTATCGAACTCAGGGAGGTAGAGGTCAAAGATATCCCTCTCAAGCAACCCTGCAATTAAGATACAAGAAGTCTCTTGTGTCCCCAACACACCCAATACACTTGTCAGATGTATAAGTGCACTAGTTCGGCGAAGAGATAGTGAAATACAAGTAATATGATGATTATAAGTAGTAATTGCAATCTGAAATAAAAATGGCAGCAAGCAAACATGTAGCAGAACTGGTTGTAAATGGTGTTTTAATGCTTAGAAACAAGGCCTAGGGATCATACTTTCACTAGTGGACACTCTCAACAATGACATCATAGCTGAATAATAAATACTACTCTCAAACACTCTCTTGTTGGATGATAAACACCATTCACTGCGTAGGGCTACAAAAGCACCCCCAAAGTCTGAGTAAACTAACACCACAGCGTCATAAAGGAATCACACACGGTGCGCACACTGTCACCTTCACAACCGTGAATAACCCCGGAGTTCATATTAAAATAACCTCTAAAGTGCATAATAGATAAAGAGTAACTTCACATATTCAACTAGAGCACATAAAGATCACACCATGGGAGAGAGAGATAAACCACATAGCTACCGGTAGAGCCCGCAGCCCGGGGGAGAACTACTCACTCCTCATCGTGGGAGTCAGCAACGGCGATGGAGATGGCGGTGGAGTCGATGGAGATGACTCCGGGGGCAATTCCCGACCCGCAGGGTGCCGGAACAGAGACTTCTGTCCCCCGAAACTTGTCTTCGATGGCGGCGGCGCAGCGGAACTCTTCTCGGGAAAAGGCTTCGGGTGCCTAGGGTTATTTTGTCGGGGGGTCTTTATAGGCGAAAGGGCGAAGGAGGTGGGGCCCGAGGGGCCCACACCACGTGGTGGCGCGGCCAAGGAGGGAGCCGCGCCACCAACAGGTGTGGCCGCCTGTGGCCCTCCTCCGTATCCTCTTCGGTGTTCTGGCGAAATAGAATTTCTGGAATTTTTCTGGATTTTTTCGGGCACTTTGGTTTTCGGGCCTTTTCTGCAACACACAGACATAATAAACAGAAACTGGCACTGTGGCATCTTGTTAATAGGTTAGTCCAATAAGTGTCATAACATGATATAAAGTGTATATAAAACATGTGATAATTGGTATAATATAGGCATGGAACAACAAAATTATGGATATGTTTGAGACGTATCAGGAGACGATGCGGGAGGCGGGCGGTGAGGAGCAGGCTGGGGGGCGGGAGGCTGGGGGGCGAGGGAGGAGGCGGGCGGGGCGGCGGGGGCCTCCATGGCGCGCGGCAGCCGGCGGCTGCGGGCGCGGCGGTGGGAGGAAGGGGATGGGCTGAAAATTCCCTCCCGCGCGTGGAGAAAGGGGAATACGGCTCGGCCTATACATCCTCTCCAACCCTCAGTTTTAGAGGTTGGGAGGGCGACCCAGGGTCCAACCTCTAAATTTTTTAGGGGTTTAGGGGTCTAGGGGTTCTAGTCTACGCGTTTATTTCGTTCCAACCCGTAAAAAAGCAGTTATTTTTAAAGGTTTGGGGGTTTAGGGGTACTACTAGACATGCTCTTAGCCTACGAAAGAGAAGCCACCGATGATGTCAAGGGTAGATAGAAAGTGAACTGCCCTTCTGTGGACCTTGCTTTCTTCTTGAGGAACTCCTTCATCCAAGGGTTCGGTATCTGTATCGAATTAAACCACATGCTCCACCGCTTGTGCTGGCCCCCGTCAATTCCTTTGAGTTTCGGTCTTGTGACCGTACTCCCCAGGCGGAGTGTTTCACGCGTTAGCTGGGCCCCTAATCCGCGTAGACCAAGGGTGAACACTCATCATTTACGGCATGAACTACCAGGGTATCTAATCCTGTTCGCTCCCCATGCTTTCACACCCCAGCGTCGGTAGGGACCCAGAGAGCTGCCTTCGCTTTTGGCATTCCTTTGTGGATCTATGGATTTCACCCCTACACACGAAATCCCCCCCTCCCCCCCCCCCCCCCCCCCGTCTTACTGCGGCTGCTGGCACGGAGTTAGCCAGGGCTTCTTCCTCGAGTCATGTCATGGTTGCGCACTCGATAAAAGAGCTTTACAAGCGGCATTGCCCTTCTTCACTCACGCGATATTGCTGGATCAGACTTTCGCCCATTGTCCAAAATTCCCCACTACTGCCCCCCGTGGGAGTCCGGGCCGTGTCTCACTCCCAGTTTGGCTGATCATCCGAAAAGACCAGCTAAGCATCTAAACTTCCGGGGATTCACGACCTCTAGTGCGTCCATGACATGCTCCCATTGGTCCGTCGCGCGTGAATTTTGTGCTTTACGGATCGTTGTTTGAGTCAGTTTGTTTGGGTCGGTTCATTTGGATCAACGTACATATGAGAGCGGATCAATGAACACACATCCAGAGCAATCTCAGAGCAACCATATTTTGTCCCTTACCAGTCTCTCTCAGCTGATTCACGACATGTTGACCCAAAACGAATAAAACTTGATAAAATGTATATTGAAAAACTGAGTGCAAGTACATTGGAAAATATTATACAATACACCGAAATCCAGAGTGCAAGTACACTGCAAACAAGAGTATGAAAATCGGAGTACAAGCATAAGTACAAACAAAAGTTCATCTAAACAATATTAGATCTAATTATGAAAACCTCGATGCGATTAACACAATGACGAAAACTACTCGTAATTAATTCATGCAAATGGGATCAAAACACACTATTTTTAGTACGAATCTTTGGTTTTAGAAAATAGAAAGGAAAACTGGATCCTATGCCACCATCCGTAAACACTGAAATTCCCATATTTGTTCTCTCACCTACCTTGCTAATCATGCCATATGTGGGCAAGAGCACCAACATGCCATATGCGGAGAAGTAGTCACTGAAAACTGGAGTACTCGTACACTTAAATCCGTGATAATTACACCGAAACATTGAGTACAAGTGTACTAGTTGTCGAATTACAAATACATGTTCATAAAAAACTATCAATATGAGATCTAATATTGAAGATCTCGATGCGATTAATGCAACAGCACAAAAACGATTCGTAATTCAAATGAACGGTTCTAAAGATATTTGATTTTGAATTTTTTATGCTGAAATAAATGCATATACAACCTCTCTGCACCCCTGAGTGCGAGAAGATGTCCCACCAAGACTCTACCATTCCGAAATGTGTCACATATGCAAAATTAGAGAGAAAACAAATCAATCTTTGTCAAGGTTGACCTTTTCACAATAATTACCTAAATTTATTGATGATTGCTTTGCTTGGAGGGATTATGGACGAACCTTTACTTCCCAAATGATCCAATGGGGTTATATATTTTATATAAAACTTGGGCCTAATCGAATACCAATACACGAGTAGTGATCAAAAGCTAGTCAATTTTCCTATTTGACTCTCGTAGCGTACCTACGCTCGAGCGGAGCTTCTTCTTGGGCCAACCCATGTAGCATTTTAACTTTTAGGTTGTGTTTTTATTTTGGTTTCCTTTAGTTTTTTTCCAGCTTCTATTTTCCTTTTCGGTTTTTCTAGCAACATCCAAGGCCCTTATACAAAGCATTTTTTCTTCAGTAGTTATTAACTTCTTAACAAAAAGTAAAGATGATTGTTCTCATCACGGTGCTTGCATTCCAATTTCTACACCTTTCAGCGGGTACCAGAAGCGTATGAATGCATTCGTCATGGCATCGACATATTGCCGACTTACCAAACAACTTCTTAGCTATGGCTTGAGGATCCACAACCTTCATCCCAGCAGTTCACCCAATCTTTAGAGCCTTGCTCTCCATTTCTGATAGCTTTAGACTTTGCATCGTCAGATCCTCAACCTTGTCCATCACGATCCACACGTGGGAAGTCTAGGTTTTGTGGTATTTTACAATCGTGCCATAGAAATGTGAATGCTTTTGTGGAGGTTCTGGGAACGAAGATCGTGGAAACCTGAAGGATGCCACATGAAACTCCATCAGAGGATGCTACAAGAGAGTCGAGCAGAGGTCGACGAGAACATATCGCGACGAGTCAGAGGAGGAAACCCTAGATGAGCAGTTTATAGGTAGTCGTCACAAGATCGCAAACAAGAAACCAACCGTCAGCAAGGTTTTGGTTACCGAATGAAATATTTTTATCGAGGGGGCACGGGATATGAGGTTACAAACAAAATAGTGTAACCTTTCCAAAATTTCAAACTAATTTTGAAGTCATAAAAATCAATAAGAACTAATAAGTCTATGAACTCATTCTTTCCACCGAAGTAGTTATATGGCAGTGTCATGGGTTTAGCACACTGTTCTCTTTCTATTAGGTCCCATTTAATTTCAGTTTATCATACTTGCTAACCAAAGCAATGGTTACATGCCCACCCCCTTTATTTTAATTTTTGGGTGATGCCCACCCTGGTCACCCCTATTTGGTTGTGTGTACTATGTAGTGTTTTATTTTTGATCCAGCCAGGCCGAGCTTGCCACCACGGCGCCGATCAGACGTCTCTCCGATTTCTGCATCTGTAAAAAGAACAAAATCGAATCAACCACAGATTAAGAAAACAAATTCGTTCCTCGATTGCAAAAGTAAATCGTGATGCAAAAAACCTTGGGCAGAGAACCACTCGTAGTCGTAGTTTAAATCGGCCGCATCCTCCTCAACCTCGTCGCCAAGGGCATCCCAGTTCAACCAGCCGGAGCGACGACCGGCCATTGACGATGCCGACCAAAAGAGAGAGATGGCGATCGGGATTCAGGAGAGAAAGAGAGGCTACGAGCGCTAGAAGGCTAGAGAGATGTTCAGCCGGAACTGGTGAGGAGACGAGGGGGAGGTGCAAAATTTATAGCCCAGCGTCGTCGTTTGAAAACCGAAATTTTTTGGTCATTGCCGCCATTGTGATTCCCTCCGCTTCTGAAATTTTCAAGGAGCAATGAAGTTTTCATGGCGCCGAGGCGTTTGCTGCTCTGCATGGCGCGCGGGGAAACGAGGAAAGAAGGCGAGCGACCTTTTCTTCGCGGGAAATAGACTCTTCAGAGGATATCGGGAGAATCAATCAGGGAGAATATCGTGGGATTTGTTACAACAAATTTGGGATGTTATCCAGCGGGAGGAGAGAGGATGCCGGCTTCCCTATTTTTACTCTACTTGAACGTCTCATTTTCTTCTCCCAGCCCGTGCGCTAATTACCGTGCAGAAAAACTATACCTCTTGGATTACGGAACGGAGGGAGTAGTGTTTATGTTTTTTGAGAACTGTTTATAGTGGTATCGTGGGCTTTCTAAGAAAAGAACGTTCTGGGCTTTCTTTCTCTGAAAAAAAGTTCTTGGGCTTTCATCTCTCTGGAATATCATTTTGGGGATCCCGAAAGGCTGGCTCTGGTCGAACCCAACTGCTTCGCTTCTTTCCCACAGCGCTCGGACCATGGCGCCGCCGCCACCCCCACTGATGGACGACGTCACCGCCGAGATCCTCCTCCGCCTCCCGCCGGACGAGCCCGAGCACCTCCTCCGCGCCGCCCTCGTCTGCAAGCCGTGGCTCAGCATCATCCGCGACCCCGGATTCCGCCGCCGCTACCACGACATCCATGGCGCCCCTCCCCTCCTCGGCTTCCTCCACCGCCTCATGGTGATCCAAGGGGACCCTCCCGCCCGCTTCGCCTCCACCACGTCGATGCCAGAGTTCCCGCACCCGGGCTCCGACGGCCGCCGCACGCGCCCCCTCGACTGCCGCCACGGCCGCGTCCTCATCCACACGTTCGGCAACGAGCGTGGTTTCCTCGTCTGGGACCCCGTCACCGGCGACCGACACTACCTGCCAAGCAAGCCGGTGGAAATCGATTGGCTCATCTACTCCGTCGCGGTGCTCTGCGCCGCCGACGGCTGCGACCACCTCGACTGCCACGGCGGCCCCTTCCGCGTCGTCTTCGTGGCCACCCATGACTACAAGGAGATCATACTTGCGAGCGTCTACTCATCAGAGACGGGTGTGTGGAGCGCGCCGGTACGTCTCGACGACACCTGTGAATCCTTTGCCCGGCACAAGCGAGAAGGACGTGGGGATGGACCCTTCTCACCCTTCTACACACCCTATCTCCAGCCTAGGCGAGGCGCCCTTGTCGGAGATGCACTCTACTTCACAATTCGATGGGGCAATGCAATTGTGAAGTATGACTTGGGCAAGGATCGCTTATCCATGATTGACCCGCCGCGGCCCGATGTGTACCAAATTGCCATCACGGCGATGGAGAACAACACTTCACTGGGCTTTGCCTGCATTCTGGATTCCAGCCTTTATACGTGGTCAAGGAAGGTGAACACAGAAGAAGAGGAAGCTGCAGAATGGGAACAATACAGGGTCATCGAGCTGGAGAAAACAATACCTGTTTCCAATCCTGATGATGAACCAGGCGTGGTCGGCTTTGCAGAGGGTGTGGATGTCATCTTCGTTAGCTCAGGTGTTGGCTTATTCACAATCAAGCTCAATTCTGGGCAGGTTAAGAAGGTTGATGAGCCTGGAGAATACTTTAGCGTGCTACCCTACATGAGCTTCTACCTTCTAGGTATGAACGACACTAGCCATCTTGACTGTTGTCTTGCATTTTCGTTACAACTTCTTTGTTTTTGGTTAATATGTTGGTGGTGGTATGTGAATAAATAGTCAGAATGCAAGCAATATGTGTTAATCATATTCACAGATGTAGCTTGCAAAGTTCAGTTCTCTGCTAGAGATAACTTATTATGGAAAACATAACGTAGTTTATGTTATTGAAATTGGCATGGGGCCATGACCATGCATTTGTCAAATTTCTAAATACGCACACAAACAAGTTGATTTGAAAATGTCCTGCTACCTTCCTTCAGAGTTTCTTATAAAATATATGTTATTTTGTGGCATAGCTGAATGCCACATCTTAAACCCAGTCTTGTAACTGTTGGAATTATTACTAGCATATAGCTCACCGATTAATGAGTTGGAGTTGGTTGTGAGTTTTGGTCATGATATATTTTAGATCATGGCTCATTTTTATTGCTAGTAAGGACTAACTGATCAAAATCAGCTGCTGGTTTCTTTCAGCGCTGCTAATATTAAGTATCAAATTGTTTTTCCTCTTATCAGCAGTTTACTTAAAAATTATGCAAGTCCTGACGATCTTGTAGATCCCTATGAAAAAATCCTTTGAATCATTTGAAAGCTTAGAGCTAGTTCTAATTCATTCATTCAATATGATTATGTCCGCTAATCTGACTAGTAATTATAAATCAGTAATGGTGTATTTGTACAAATTTACAAATAGGTGGTCATTCTATCACATTTAAGAGCGAAGTCCATTTGTACCTGGGAAAAGTAATAATAGAGTTCCTTCCATTTTAATGCTAAAAACATTTGAGGATAACCCAATCTGAAAACTCATGATCACTTTTTGCTAGGATTTATTACTGTGATATTTTTCTGATATGGCTACGCACAAGCTTAATAATGGATAACTTGTCTCTTCTGACCAGCTAATAGACTGGGTCTGCATGTTCTTAATTTTAAGTATATAATGTTTTCAGCATATTGTTTAAATTTGAAGGTAGGTGTACTCTATTTATCTATTCCTAATACTGTATCAAAACTATTGTTTTTCAAACTGCAGGCATGAGTTTGGCTTTTTGTTGGAATGACATGTTTTACTTCTTACGCTTGTAGGAATAGGCAATGGTGGTGGACATGATGCAACTGATCTTCCACATAGTGCTTAAGAGGATTTTCCCATTACATATGCTATTGTGATGTACTGGTTATGCAGGTAAGTTTATCTTCTGCATGTATCTTGAGGTATCAGATCCGTTCCGTCAAATATTGTACTGCTATTTTGCTCAAACACAGCTCGCGAGCTATTTTGCTCGAGCTCAAGCAGTTTGATAGAGCTTGGCAACAGTCATATTTAGCAGCTCACGGTGCAGGTAATGCTGAAAAAGGAAAACGAAACTGTACTACCAGCCCACCTATTTGTGTCACGTATGTACTCATTCAAAGGGCGCATTAAAATTCAACAGCTCAGGGCAGCCCATCTTTAGTGCCAGCAGTACAGCTTCTGCTCACACAGCGTAGCTTTTAGTACCACCTCGCGTGTGTGAGGTTAAGGTTAAGTGCTGGCTATTAAGCAAAAGCTACAGAGGAGAGTATATACCAATGGAAGGCAATAACTGATTCCTTACGTCATCACAAGCTTGCGTGATAATTAATAAAAAAATAGATTAAGCCGTTTTAACTCATCAAGCCCTCGATGTAACGAGCTCGAACCTTGTGTCAAGATCGCAAGTCGAGCTCGAGCCAAAATTTAGGCTCGAAAGACAGGGCGAGCTCGAGCCGAGCTAGGGTGTATTTGCTCGCGTTTGGCTCATTTGCACCCCTACGAAGTGGTAGCAAATTAACTACTTACACTTCACTGTGCTTTGGGGATATATTTGTGTTTAACGTATACTTGATAATACTTTGGGTTTAAACAAAATCATGTGGTTATGGGTCAATCAAGTCATACTGTAACTTGGAGATTAGTCCCGTCCACGCAAGTAATTGATATGATACCAATACCTGACCATTTTAGACTTATATTTATGCCACTTTAGAATGTTTCTTATTTTGATCATTGTGATACCTGGTGAACTAATGATTTCCATCACTAAATCTTATACTGGTAGTTATTGCTTGGCTTCCATATATTGTAGTTTTATGGGCGACTATTCTAGTGTTATCTGTTAGGAACTTAGGATTAACATTTCCTCAGCATGTTGCTCGTTGTCTGCCAAATTTGCATATATATATATGCATTGACCATGAGCCACTCGTATAGTTTGGCTGGTCAAAAGTTCAACTTTATGTTGTATATAATACCACACTACCATTTACCTATTGCTATTCTCTGTTTAAGATGTTGGTTTTGTCCAATAGTGTTGAGTTGATTTTACTTTGGAATTTCTGGCACAACTTCCACAAATTATGAAGCTAATGTGTTTTCTGTTAATAGTCATACAAAAATATATGAGAATAATAACAACTTTTTCCTGATTGAATAGTACAATTTTCTTTGATTGATGGTATTACTTCCTCTGCAGGTACCTACAGTTAGATTCTGGTGGCTGAGATGCAAAAATGGGCTGTTGGATGTATTTTCTTCCATTTGTATGCTTGACGCGGAGATCGACCCTCTATGTAGCATGCACCTGTCAACTGCCAAGTGCACTTGTAGGAATTAATCGCTTAATTTCCTAACTTCCGTGTGTTATCTAATTCATGTCGAGATTCATCAATTGGCGCGAAGGTTGAATGCACATTGACTTGATTCGCTTAATTAGTACTTAACTTCTGGGGTGCTGACCTATGAACTGTTCTTGCTTGCATTTTAGTGTGTGCCCATGTGTGGCAGTGTGGGTGCGTTTGATTTGATTTTCTTCTATGTTGCATCAACCTGGAGATTTTGACATCGGTTTTGTGCTTATGTTCTGATATCCATTTTGTGTGTTTTTTGTTGGATTTCTACTGGTTCCGAGCTCGTTATTTTGAGGCTTAGTACTGGCTATTTAGTGTCAAATCACATCATTAATTAGTCTGACCGGCCTGGGAGTTGTGATGAAGCTTCCTCTATGTTGAACTGCACCTAACTTTGCTACTGCATAAATAGCTGCCGACTCAACCGGGGCTGGTTTCAGTGCTATTTTGCTTTCTTTGAGATGCTCCCCAAGGCTTGGATGGGTTGCCTAAATTTTTAGTTATTGTATGAGCTCTTAAAAAATAAAATGTGTGATTTAAAAAAAGTGTCACTTCTTCCTTGCAAAAGAAAAATGATTATTGGTCTTGCTGTTGTGACCTGGACTGGGACAGATGAACCATGGTTCTTTTTTATTTATTTTTTGAGATGCTGTGCGGTTCTTCTTTATAGTACTAGTTGATTCTGTATCTGTTCAGTTGATATGCTAGTTTGCTACCTATTTTTTATTGACGAGTTTGTTATTTTGTTGGTGATGATTAGGAGGGAGTGAAGCCGAACTGGTGTGGTAGTGACCGCTGCTGCGAGACTCTCAAAGTTTTCAGAGTGCGGCCTCTATGTATGGCTTCCGAGGGCAGTATCCACATTTGAGTTCAAAGATATTTTTCGCTAGTTTCCAGAAAATATAATCACTATGATCTGGTAGCGGCGCTGACTGTTGTACGGCGTGTGAATATCGATAAGGGGGTTTCGGATTCCAGGTTCATTGTGTTTCAGGGAAAACTAGCTTCCATTAACCAATACTGCTGTAACATGTTTTTGGTTCTCGGGAACACAAATATCCCATCGGGACTTCATTTCGAGCTTCTATACCGAGACCGGGGACAACTAGATTAGATGCAAAAATAGGAGCACATGTTGCGTCACGTAACCCTGGGTGACATGGGGGCGGTTGCGTCGTCAACGATGGCATGGCCTTTTCATGATAGTAGTTCGGTGGCGGCGTGGTGTTGTACTCGACGAGGAGTAGGCGCCGGCGGCCAGCCTAGTTTATTTTCTGCATTTATTTCCGCGTCCTAGAATGTAAAATATCTACTAATATTAAATGGCGTACTAAAAACATTTGCGTCGGGCCACTAGGCTGGGGCGCGACCCAAACGGACATTTGAGCGGACATAGCCCATTTCATGTCTGCGACTCGATGCAAACGGACCAAATCGGAAACGATTTAGTCCCAAAATGCGTCGGGCCGTTGGAGATGCCCTTACACGAGTGAGAGTTGTGGTGCACACTGTGAGTTCTCGCAATGGTGTTGATGGTGACTGGCGCCATTCGGTGTGTTGGTAGGAGGATGATAATAGGTGGCGGACCATGATCAGGACTGGCCCTGAGCAGATGTGCAGGCCGATGGTTACCACTAGCGTACAACTCTCTATATGTATGTCGGCGGTATCTTCTGCTACCGCTGGCGTATATAGAGCTGTACGTCAATTGCATGTGTGGCTCTCTCTCTCCTTGTCCTATCGCGCGCTGGTCACACATGCATCACACACATCACGCCTCCCTTGATCCCTTTTCTCTCTCCCGAGCGTGTCGCCTCCTCCTCCCGCTCGCGCGCCCCTATCACCTGTCAGGGGCCCCACCTAGGTATTGTATACGCATGTAGGAAGGCTTGGGAAGACCCAATCACAGCCTAGCTGCTTGATCGAGCGCAACAATCAGCAGTTTCGCTAGTAAAAACATTGCAAATATTGCATCGCATCGATCACGACCTGAGCAATGACTGCTAGTAAAAAAGCCCACACCACAGAATATCAATCACTTCCGATGCAAACGAAGCAATCTCCGAGGATTTTATTGAACATTACAAAAAAGCAACAAAGGGACATGATTGAATCATAAAAGAACGCCAACGGGCATGAATAGGGGGCACCCTAGCTTGCCATATTATTACAGCTGGAAGGGAAACTGAAGAAAATCAAATAGGCTGGCATAACAGAACATGCAGCCAGAGGGTTTAGATGGTGTAAACACCGATTTTACGGATATAATCGTCACACTGCGCAAAGAAGCCAACAACGGTCTTATGATCCGGCACGATGAAGCTGAAGGGAGACTTGCCATCCTGAGGCCCAAAAGGACCATAAGTTTTAACGTTGGTGACGATCTTAAGTTGAGACAAATAGTCTGCGTCACCAATTGTCCCGGTTATCTCCTTCACAAGCTCAGTTGGGGAAAACTTAATCTGTAAATACACAAATTGAAAGCAAAGATGTCATCAACTGGCATACTAATAATAGTATAAATGATTTGCCGCGGATGGAAAATTCTGAAGTCAACTCACGGTTTCCACAGTAGAGAGTGAACTAGCACATCCACAGGTACCCCAAAGACCAGAGTTGCAGATTTGCCCGTCTTCACTAATGTAGGAAAACTGAATCGCAGTCATTACACCGGTAAAGTAGACTGTCACACTCTCTAGACGTTGGGATTTTCCTTCCATTTCACGAAGGGGGCATCCTTTGCACCCCACGGTCCCATCTTTGTAGGTGCAGGGACCAGAATCTGCACCAGCATACCAAAAAAAATCAATCCGATCCTTTCAACATATGGAACTAAATATCAAGCAATAAGATACTTACGTTCATGTGGCAAAATCCATCCACGGTAAGCTCGTATGTTCTCCACTGAACTGCGTCCCCAAGTTTGTGTTCCTCAACTAGTTGTTTCATTAGGACACCACGCGCCATTGCAAAGTCACCGGTCCCACCAATAATAGCAAACTCACCAGTCATAGCCCCTCCAGTTGCTCCCATTAACTGAAGAGTGGACTCTTTAAATCTACACAATTGCACCCAGGTTATTGATCACTTAAATAAACGGCATGCATACTTGCAAGTTGGGGTCTTTGACGATCTGCGCAGCTAGCCGCAAACTAAATACTCCATCTGACTAGTAGTTATCAACATACCAGACAAAGTAAACCATAGGATAAATGCACAACGAGCAAAAGAGTTACGCGTACCTTTCACCCTCGAAGAATGTCATGGAGAACCAACAATACCAGTTGGGGTGGATAGCTGTGTGCCAGCCTTGTGCCTTGGCTACCAACTTCGCTTCCGAACCGAGATTATCATATATTCCCCAATTGTTAACACCAGACGGAGCTAACCCTGCATCATTAGTTCCTGGTCCTACTAGAAAGCCTGACTGATTCTGGTCTGGCCCTACAACAATCTGGCGCAGATACAACTTACTGAACTTAAACTTGGTGTTCTCCACCATTGCACCAAAGCTGCGAGTGACCTCAAAAGTGGCCATGGAATTGTGTGGGATACGAACTAAGGAAAGAAGTGTATTGTATGGGCACTAAGATGTTTCTGTGTAGTATGAAAAGAAAGGAATCCCACCAGAGGTATTTATAGCCCCAGAACTAAGGCGGCCCCGTGGCAGCACACTGAACCACCTTGTGTGTGATCCCGCTGGCATCACGAGCAGTCCATGAAAAATATTATAACGTTCAAGTGATAGCACATAGCACCAGCACCGGACAGATAATTTTGTTTAGTAGTTATTTTTTATGTTAAGACTTAAGACTCCACATAGATCCATACAATACACCTCCCAAGTAAGTTTCGTAAGTTAAAATTATGTAATTCTGTTTTGCTTACAAATTAATACGTTGGATCTATTTTCCTACATTACCAGCGTTCCATAAAATAACATCCAAAACACAATAGTAACATTTGTTGCTTCGCTTCACTTCAGTTTAGAACCGTAGTCATTTGGTACAAGTCAAGCCGACAAATATAAAAGGTCTACTCTCTCCATTCCTAAATATATAATGGTTTTTGCGTTTTCTGACACTAGTAGAAAACGGACCTTTCGTTCAGAGCATTAGTCCCGGTCGGGTTGGAGGCCGGTACTAATGTGGCATTAGTACCGGTCCCAACGGCTAGTTCGGCCGGGGGCATTAGTACCGGTCCGTGACGAACCTTTTGTACCGGTTCGTTTTGCGCCAGGCTGGGCCAGAGCCAAAACCTTTAGTACCGGTTCGTGACACGGGCCGGTACTAAAGGGGGACCTTTAGTACCGGTTCTAGACATGAACCGGTACTAAAGGTTTCGGCTATAAATTCCATGTTTTGAATTGTTTTTAAAAAATCGACATAAACTCATTTAAGTAGGCGAAATTAGGTAGAAATCAAGAACACTTATAATCTTTTGGGATTGTCCACCAAATGTGTACTACTCTTTGTGGAAATTAGATGGGTGCCATTTTGCATCATATTTTTTGTACTTTGTTCATAAAAAAGTCATTTTTTGCACTTAAAAAATGGAAAATGATATTTATGAAAATAATTTCAAGAATCCTTTCGGCATGATTGTTTCTTATACCAATATGCACCTATTTGTGGAATATCATATCTTTATCACAAACTATGCCGTGAAAATGACCATAACTTGATCATTTGGGTTGAAACTTCTAAATGTTTATAGATGATAGACCTTTTTGTGAAGACTTTTTTTGCAAATTTTGCCAAAAATCAAGTTTATCATTTTTCATGGCAATTAGTACACATATAAGGACCCCATGCCAAAGGATTTCCTTTTTTGAGGTGTTAATCATTTTATTCCATTTTTTCGTAAAAACGATAAAAACGGTCGTGATGACTATTCATCGAAAGAGGTAAGATTTTCAAGAATTATCAATGTTTCTGTGATATAACCAATAGTTGTGTACCTTAAAATGATTTTTCCAAAAGATTCAGACCAAACTATCAAATAGTTGTAGTTAAAATTTGAATTACTTTCGAAAAATCGACATAAACTCATTTAACTAGGCGAAATTAGGTAGAAATCAAGGAAAAACCTTATACTTGGGGATTATCAATCATATGTGTACTAGTTTCCATGAAAATTAAATGGGTGCCATTTTGCATCATATTTTTTGTACTTTGTTCATAAAAAAGTCATTTTTTCGCACTTAAAAAATGGAAAATGATATTTATAAAAGTAATTTCAAGAATCCCTTCGGCATGATTGTTTCTTATAGAAATATGCACCTATTTGTGGAATATCATATCATTATCACAAACTATGCCGTGGAAATGACCTTAACTTGATCATTTGGGTTGAAACTTCTAAATGTTTATAGATGATAGACCTTTTTGTGAAGACTTTTTTTGCAAATTTTGTCAAAAATCAAGTTTATCATTTTTGATGGCAACTAGTGCACATATAAGGACCCCATACCAAAGGATTTCCTTTTTTGAGGTGTTAATCACTTTATTCCATTTTTTCGTAAAAACGATCAAAACGGTCGCGATGACTATTCATTGAAAGATGTAAGATTTTCAATAATTATCAATGTTTCTGTGATATAACCAATAGTTGTGTACCTTAAAATGATTTTTCCAAAAGATTCAGACCAAACTATCAAATATTTGTAGTTCAAATTTGAATTACTTTCGGAAAATCGACATAAACTCATTTAACTAGGCGAAATTAGGTAGAAATCAAGGAAAAACCTTATACTTGGGGATTATCCATCATATGTGTACTAGTTTCCATGAAAATTAAATGGGTGCAATTTTGCATCATATTTTTTGTACTTTGTTCACAAAAAAGTCATTTTTCGCACTTAAAAAATGGAAAATGATATTTATGAAAGTCATTTCAAGAATCCCTTCGGCATGATTGTTTCTTATACCAATATGCACCTATTTGTGGAATATCAGATCTTTATGAAAAACTATGCCGTGGAAATGACCATAACTTGATCATTTGGGCTGAAACTTCTAAATGTTTATAGATGATAGACCTTTTTGTGAAGACTTTTTTTGCAAATTTTGTCAAAAATCAAGTTTATCATTTTTCATGGCAACTAGTACACATATAAGGACCCCATGCCAAAGGATTTCCTTTTTTGAGGTGTTAATCACTTTATTCCATTTTTTCTTAAAAACGATCAAAACGGTCGCGATGACTATTCATCGAAAGAGGTAAGAATTTCAAGAATTATCAATGTTTCTGTGATATAACCAATAGTTGTGTACCTTAAAATGATTTTTCCAAAAGATTCAGACCAAACTATCAAATAGTTGTAGTTCAAATTTGAATTACTTTCGAAAAATCGACATAAACTCATTTAACTAGGCGAAATTAGGTAGAAATCAAGAAAAAACCTTATACTTGGGGATTATCCATCATATGTGTACTAGTTTCCATGAAAATTAAATGGGTGCCATTTTGCATCATATTGTTTGTACTTTGTTCATAAAAAGTCATTTTTCGCACTTAAAAAATGGAAAATGATATTTATAAAAGTAATTTCAAGAATCCCTTCGGCATGATTGTTTCTTATAGAAATATGCACCTATTTGTGGAATATCATATCATTATCGCAAACTATGTCGGGGAAATGACCATAACTTGATCATTTGGGTTGAAACTTCTAAATGTTTATAGATGGTAGACCTTTTTGTGAAGACTTTTTTTGCAAATTTTGTCAAAATCAAGTTTATCATTTTCAAGGCAACTAGTACACATATAAGGACCCCATGCCAAAGGATTTCCTTTTTTGAGGTGTTAATCACTTTATTCCATTTTTTCGTAAAAACGATCAAAACGGCCGCGATGACTATTCATCGAAAGAGGTAAGATTTTAAAGAATTATCAATGTTTCTGTGATATAACCAATAGTTGTGTACCTTAAAATGATTTTTCCAAAAGATTCAGACCAAACTATCAAATAGTTGCAGCTCAAATTTGAATTACTTTCGAAAAAATCGACATAAACTCATTTAACTAGGCGAAATTAGGTAGAAATCAAGGAAAAACCTTATACTTGGGGATTATCCATCATATGTGTACTACTCTTTGTGAAAATTTGATGGGTGCCATTTTGCATCATATTTTTGTACTTTGTTCACAAAAAATGTCATTTTTAGCACTTAAAAATGGAAAATGATATTTCTGAAAATAATTTCAAGAATTCCTTTGGCATGATTGTTTTTTAAACCAATATGCACCTATTTCTGGAATAATGGATCTTTATCACAAACTATGCAGTGGAAATGACCATAATTTGATCATTTGGCTTGAAACTTCTAGATGTTTATAGATGATAGACCTTTTTGTTAAGATGTTTTTGGAAATTTCGTCAAAAAACAAGTTTATCATTTTTCATCGCAACTAGTACACATATAAGGACCCCATGCCAAAGGATATCTTTTTTTGAGGTGTTTATCTTTTTATTTCATTTTTTTTGTAAAAACGATCAAAATGGTCACCATGGCTATCTGAAAGGACATATCCTTGCACACAGTGTTTTGATGTTTGTTGACAACACACTTAGATGTCTAATGTGTGTGCTAAAAGTGTGCAGGATTGTATCAATTAATATTGCACAGGTTTTGTCTCAAGAAAAGGAAGAGAAGCAGTCTTCATTGCGTCAGCCGGTACTACCGGGTTCACCCCGGTACTACCGGGTGTTCTGCCATGCGGAACTACCGGGCCCAGTACCGGATCTCCAAAAGCTCTCTGGACTCGCTCGATTTAATCCGGTAGTAGCCCCGGTAGTAGCGCGGTACTACCGGGTGGGGAGCACTACCGGACCAGGCGGTCCGGTACTACCGATGCGCGCGTGGAGAGGCGTTGACCAGTCTGGCGCCAGGCCGTCAGTTCCCTGTCAGCCGGTACTACCGGGCGAGGCCCGGTACTACCGCTGCGGGCTGTTTACAGCTCCAACGGCCAGATTTCTGGGAGGGGTATTTATACCCCTCCACCTACCTCCGGTTGACTAAGCTTGATTCCTCACTCTCTCTCCACCATTGTTGCAAGCTTCAATCTACTAGAGCTCCCACTCCAACCACTCAAACACGTTGATACTTTGAGGAGTGAAGGAGGAGCCCTAGATCCGCATCTCCACCGAGCCGATTTGTCTACATCGACCTAGTCACTTGTAGATCTTGTGTAACTTGATACATTGGATACCTAGAAGATACTTGTGATTCTTGTGGCTTTGGTAGCCACAAGGATTAGCCGGGAGCCTCCAATTAAGTTGTGGAGACGCGACCCGGCCTTGTGATTCTTGTGGCTTTGGGAGCCGCGGGAATTTGGTGAGAGCCTCCAATTCGGTTGTGGAGTGTGCCTCATCCTTGTAAAGGTTTGTTGCCGACCTCGAGGGCATCATATAGTGGCTCGTGGATCTCCTCATCGGAGGATAACACGAGGGAGATACGGTGTGCCATATCAAGGCTATTCGGAGTTCACTTTGTGACTCCGCACCGCTCCAACGGAGACGTAGCTTCCATTGGGAAGTGAACTTCGGTAGAACATCTCCGCGTCACCGTGTGGTTATCTCTTAACCTTCCTTTACTCGTATTGCTAGCTTATCTTGTGTAGAATATCTTGCTAGCTTGTTTATTGCTCATCATATAGGATTGTTCATCTAGTTGCATATCTAGAGAACTTATATTTGAGCAATTCCCGAATTTGTATTAAAAGAAAAAGAAAATTTGTAGTTGCCTATTCACCCCCCTCTAGTCAACCTACTCGATCCTTTCAATTGGTATCAGAGCAAGGTCTCTTTATTAAGGGCTTAATCGCCTAAAGAGGAGGATGGCTAGTGCGGAGGATGTACAACGTGCTAAAGATGAGGAGTTAAGACTTGCTAAGGAACAAGAAAAATTTGATAGAGAACAACTTGATAGAGAACTAATCGAAGCGGGAATAATCCCTCCCGAGGGTGATGCCCCAATCACCATGAAGTCCATGATTGAACTTTTTGGGTTCATGAAAGGCAAAATGGTGGATGAGGTGTATACTCGGGTATCTAATCAAAATGGCTCCTCATCATCCGCTAGCCCTATTAAGGGTGCTAGTGACAAGGATAAAAATGATAAACCTAATGAGAAGCCTTCTCTTAACTTTGCTCCACCTAGCTCTTATCTCACTCAAGTTTCACTCACTCAACCTCATATAACCAACCTTGGTAGACCCCCTCCTAAGCTTGATAATACTCGTTATTTCACTTGGAAGAAATCTATGGAGTCTTATTTTCGCAGCTCATCGGTGCATCTTTGGAGGGTGGTTCTACATGGTTTCAACCCAGTTGATCCCAACAACTTGACCAAGCAAGAAGAGATTGATGAGCAACTTGATGCAAATGCCAAGTACATTCTTGAGAGTGCTATGACCGCAAATGATGAAGATCATGTGCGGAATCTCAAAACTTGCAATGAGGCTTGGCTCTATCTTGAAACCGTGTATGAAGGAAATGAGGGCATTCAACGCTCCAATGCGGCCGTCCTTCAACATCAAGTTGACAACTTCATCATGCTAGACGAAGAGACTCCGACCGAACTTTACCGAAGACTCTACAAGCTTGTGGTGACATGTAGGGAAAATGGAAAGAAGGATATGGATGATGAATGGGTCAAGGCCAAGTTCCTTCAAGCAATTATGCCATATAGTGAAACTATGGTGATGAACCTCCATGCAAGAGCGGATTACACAACAATGACTCCCAATGACATCTTGGCTCAATTTGTCACATATGATACATTGAAGTCCACATCCAAGTCTTTCAACCAAGTCCGTGGCCCAAAGACTCTTGCTTTGAAGGCTCGTGTGGTAGACCATCCAAGATATGAAGAAAGCCCGGTCTATGAAGGTGAAGAAGACTTGGAGGGTGAGCTCAATGAAGTTCTTGCACTTGCCGCCACCCGGTTTTGGAACAAGAAGAACAAGAGCGTCAACCCTTCACCAATAAAAAGAATGTGCTTCAATTGTGGAAAGGACACTCATCTTGTGAAGGATTGCCCCTATGAAAGAAGAGAGGATAATGGTGGTCAACTCATTCTAAAGAAGAACAAGTACCACCCCAAGCCTACCTACATGAAGAGATCACCTCAAAAGGCTCTTGTGGCATCCCATGAAGAGGAATACGAGTCCGGAGGTGAGGAGGATAAAGAACCAAGTGAAGAAGTAGGAATGGCGGCTCTTGCAATGGGCACCCTTCCTCCATCATTGGCCAACCTCTTCTCATCTCCAAACGACGACAAGATCTCCAAGCCCATGTGCCTCATGGCCAAGGAAACAAAGGTGAATTCCCCACCAAAAATTACTATCTCCTCTAACCCATCACTATTGGATTGTGTTGAGGATGTAGGGAAAATTGAAGAAGAGGATAAAATTTCTATCTTCATTAGCAAGCTCCAAGGTCCAACCAAGAAAATGGTTGAGGCCCTCATGTATCAATATGGAGAAGCCAAGCATCTTCTTAATGAGAGGATGTTAGGATTTGTGAGCTCGAAGGGCATGCATGTGATCATGCCGACAAATTGGTGAGCTAGAAGATCAACTTGTTGAGGAACAATTGCTCCGTGAGCAACTTGAGGAGACACATGCCATGGATCTTTCCAAGGCAAAAGAAACTCGTGAAACCTCTATTCAAATTGCTATTGATCTAAAAAGTAAAAATGAGGAACTTGTAGAGAGTCATAACAAACTCTTTGAGGGTTTTGAGCAACTTAGGGAAACCCACAAGGTGACCTCAAGTGAGCTCACTACACTCAAGGAGTCATATGCCAAACTACAAGCTCAATTTATCTATGCTAGCTTCACCACTTCTCATAATGATAAAGATGCAAATTCTTGTACCACTAACCCTTTATGTGTCAAGGCATCTCTTATTGAGGAAAACACTAGGTTGAAGGCCCAACTTGAGAAGGGCCTAGCCACTTGTATCCAAGGGGAAAAGAACCTCAATGATCTTTTGAGCAATCAAAAGGGAGTGGTTGGCAAAGAAGGAATTGGGTTCACACCCAACTCTAAGAAGGTCAACAACAAGAAGAAGAAGGCGACTCCCCCTTCCAAAGATATTGTTTTTGTGAAGGAGGGGGAGTTAGCCAAAGCAAATGACAACTCTATTGGGAGTGGTAATGTCACTAGGGGCAATGCCACTCACAATAACTTTGCGGGAAAATACAACCCCTCATATGTTCTTTTGAAATCTACAAATGGTTGTGTTTTTGCTAAATATGTTGGCTCTTCATATGGAGATGATTATCACTATGCTATTTGGGTTCCAAAGACCCTTGTGACTAACAAAAGAGGACCCATTCCAAAATGGGTACCTAAATCAAAGACTTGATTTATTGTAGGGTTTCTCTTCCGGTGGATCTTCATGGCTCATTGATAGTGGATGCTCATCCCATATGACCGGAAGCAAAGAACTAGTAAAGGACTTATTGAAACAACTACTCTCATTCTCTCATGTCACCGTTGGCAACAATGCAAGACTCAAGGTAGTGGGAGTTGGTAAAGTGGTGATCACTCCGGAGTTATCCATTGAGAAGGTCCTCCTTGTCGAATCTCTTTCATACAATTTACTTTCCGTTGGTCAATTATGCAATGCCGGTTACACCGTTATTTTTAATAAATACCACGTGACCATCCTTTTCACTCAAACACTCAATGTCGCCTTTGTTGGATTTCGTGAAAACGGTTTGTATGTGGTTGATTTCTCAAAAGAGACCACTCAAATCGCTACATGTTTAATGGCTAAAGGCGACAAGGGGTGGCTTTGGCATCGCCGACTTGGCCATGTCGGTATGAGAAATTTACAAACTCTTGTAAAGGGTGGACACGTGGTAGGACTAACCGATGTTAATTTTTCCAAAGATCGTCCTTGTAGTGCTTGCATAGCCGGAAAGATGCATGAAAAGAATCACCCCAAGAAGACCATTATCTCCACTAAGAGGCCTTTGGAGCTCCTTCATATGGATCTTTTGGGCCTCCCACATATGATAGTCTTGGTGGCAAGAAATATTGTTTGGTGATTGTGGATGATTACTCAAGATATTGTTGGACTTTCTACATCAAGAAGAAGAGTGAAACTCAAAAGATATTCATTGACTTTGCAACCCTAGTTCAACGCCAATATGACTCCAAGATTTTGGCAATTAGAAGTGACAATGGTACGGAGTTCAAGAATTACACTATGGATGATTTCCTAAGTGGGGAGGGCATTCAACACCAATATTCCGCTGCATATACTCCCCAACAAAATGGTGTTGCCGAAAGGAAGAACCGCACTCTTATTGATATGGCAAGAACTATGATGGCCGAATTTAATTCCCCATACAACTTTTGGGCCGAAGCCATCAACACCGCTTGTCATTACTCAAACCGGCTCTTCTTCCGTCCTCTCAAGGACATGACACCATATGAACTCCTCACCGGTAAAAAGCCAAATGTATCTTACTTTCGAGTCTTTGGATGCAAATGCCATGTTTACATTAAAGGTTGCAAAATTGCTAAATTTGAATCTAGATCTTTTGATGGTATATTTGTTGGATATGCCGCAAAGTCTCATGCTTATAGGGTCTACAACATATCCACCGGGTGTGTTGAAGAATCTATGAACGTGGAGTTTGTCGAGGATAATGGCTCCCAAGCGGAGCATATTGATCATGATGATGTAGGTGATGATGCTCCATCTCAAGCCATAAGAACTATGGGGATTGGAGAACTAATTCCTATTGAAGGACCCATTGATGATACTCAAGAAGAAGGAACAAGTTCTACTCAAGTTGAGCCATCCACCTCAAATATTGATCAAGAAGATGGTCAAGACCCACCCAACTCTAGTGGTGAACAAGAACATAATGAACCCACAACTCCAAGAACTCCACTTCGGGTTGACCATGAGCAAGATAAAGGCAATGATGAAGATATTTGTGTTGGTGAAACAATTGGTCAAGCCTCGGAACGCCGGGTCATCCGGCGTGCATCAAAATTGGATTACCAACAACACTTCAAAGAAAATATCCTTGGGAGTATCCGTAGAGGTGTGTCCACACGCAATCAATTATCTAACTTTTGTGGTCATGTCTCTTGTTTGTCTAGCTTAGAACCTCTCAAGGTATATGATGCTCTTGAAGACATGGATTGGGTTGCGGCTATGCATGAAGAGTTGAACAACTTCGAGCGCAACAAAGTATGGTCATTAGTGGAAAGACCCAATGACTCCTCCCATAATGTCATTGGAACCAAGTGGATATTTAAGAACAAGCAAGACTCACATGGTCAAGTCATTCGCAACAAAGCAAGATTGGTTGCACAAGGCTACACCCAAATCGAAGGAGTCGACTACGGTGAAACCTATGCCCCCGTTGCTAGACTTGAATCCATTCGCTTACTAATTGCTTATGCATCTACTCATAATATTGTCTTATATCAAATGGATGTTAAAAGTGCTTTCTTAAATGGTCCACTAAATGAATTGGTGTATGTTAAACAACCACCGGGTTTCGAAGACCCTAAATTTCCTAACCACGTCTACTTACTACATAAGGCTCTTTATGGGCTCAAGCAAGCTCCACGTGCTTGGTATGATCATCTCAAGGAGTTCTTAGTAGACCGTGGCTTTGAAATTGGGGTAATAGATCCCACTCTTTTTACAAAAAGGGTAAATGGAGATTTTTTCGTATGCCAAATATATGTTGATGATATTATCTTTGGTTCCACTAACCGTGAATTTAGTGATCAATTTGGCAAGCTAATGACCAAGGAATTTGAGATGTCCATGATGGGAAAATTGAATTATTTTCTTGGCTTTGAAATCCACCAATTTCGAGAAGGAACATTCTTATGTCAAGCCAAGTATATTAAGGACATGCTCAAGAAATTTGATATGAACAATGCCAAGCCATATAAGTTTCCCATGGACTCCAAGGCGGATCTTCACTTAGATCCGGATGGTAAGGAAGTTGATCAAAAGCTTTATCGTTCTATGATTGGATCTTTGCTTTACCTTTGTGCATCTAGACCGGATATTATGTTTAGTGTGGGTATGTGTGCAAGATTCCAATCAAGTCCTAGGGAAAGTCATGAAACCGCGGTCAAAAGGATTCTAAGATATTTGTTGGATACTCCCAACTATGGTCTTTGGTATCCCCATGGTACAAGCTTTGATCTTGTTGGTTATTCGGATGCGGATTGGGCGGGTTGCAAAATGGATAGAAAATCAACTTCGGGTACATGCCAATTCCTTGGTAGGTCCCTTGTGAGTTGGTCTTCCAAGAAGCAAAATTGTGTGGCCTCGTCATCCACCGAAGCCGAATACATCGCCGCCGGTAGTTGTTGTGCACAATTATTATGGATGAGGCAAACTTTAAAGGATTATGGTGTCATTTGTGACAAAGTGCCTCTTTTATGTGACAATGAAAGTGCTATTAAAATTGCACACAACCCGGTTCTTCATGGCAAGACCAAGCACATTGAGATTCGGTATCATTTTATTCGAGACCATGTTGAGAAGGGTGATATTGCAATCAAGTATGTCAACACCAAGCATCAACTCGCCGATATGTTCACGAAGCCTCTTGGTGAAGCAAGATTCAAGGAGTTGAGAGGAGAACTAAATGTGGTGGACATATCCAATTGGATTTAGTGGATTTCTTGCATACCTACCCATATTAGACGATACTTATTTGGTTTAGATGTAGGCATGGACATAGGGGGAGTGCGGTCCTAATCCATTGGACCATCCCTCCCCCCATTATGCCGATAGTAAGAATTCATTTGCATCTCTATATTCGTTCTATGAATTGTGAGCTTAAATGACGAGTAGTGGCCGTGGACCAAGATATATCTTCGCGGTATCACACCACATACTCATACATGGTGGCCTCGGCCACCGCCCTCTTCCTTGTGAAGAGTTGGTTTCATTTGGATTTTATTGGTTTTCTAGTGCTCCTATGGAAAACATGCTCAATTTGGTGTTTTTGTGTGTGTTTGATTCTTGCAAATTGAGTATGAAGTACCATCTCCAGTGTGTTGATCTAATCCTATGCCTTTCATCTATCTCAAAACAACTTCCATCTTGCACAAGTTCAAATTCCTTACACAAAAAGAAAAACTGGGGTTTCTTAGGAGGCCCCGGTAGTACCGCCTGGTGGGATCCGGTAGTACCGGGCTCTGAATCTAAGCAGTTCTGCTGCTCGCAAAGATTCAGGCCCCGGTAGTACCGGATGGTCCGCCCCGGTACTACCGGGAATCACGGGTATCTAATATTTACCGTGCGGGCAGGGTGGGGGTTATTCCCCATTTTCCCCACCCGCACGAAGCCACCCCGTCGCCTCCTCTGTCCTGCTCCGGCCGCCGCCCTGGCCGCCGGATCCGCCATCTCCGGCCAGATCTGCTCCGTGGGAGCGATCCCCTCGTCGATCTCCTCCATGGCCTCCGGTATTTCCCCGTTCTTTGCATTCTTTGTTTCTAGATCTTGAAACCTAGATGTATGGAGAGGAAATGTTGGTAGCTCCGTTGGCAACGGTTAAAGTTGGATGGATGATCACCTAGGCCTTGTTAGCTAGCATCTAGTGTAATGTATGGTTGAATCTCTCGATTTTGTGCCATTTCAGTCTTGAATCGGCTCAGCCGGTACTACCGGGCTAAGCCCGGTACTACCGGGTTTTCCAAATTTGCTCGATTCAACCATTCTTTACATCTATTGGCTAGTTTTTGATTCCTTATCCGTGAACTTGTGCACTCATCTATTCCCTGCCCTACCTATATGCTGTTTCACAGGTAGCCGCCGTGGTACCAAGAAGCCACGTCGTGGAGGATGAGATTGAAGAAGAAGAAGAGGAAGTTTGCCTGCTCGCACCACAGCCAGAACTCAAGCAAGAGGAAGAACATCAGCTGCTGCTCGTACCACCACTGCTCCCCCGAGAGCCCGCAAAGCACTTCACTTATGGAAGAATGAGACTATCAGAAGCTCAGAGAAGAGAATCCCTATGCTGAGGAGAGGTCACCACTTGTGCGGAATCCGCACTTTTACACAAATGATCAAGAAGCCATCTACAAGGAAATCTATCTCCACAAGGATTACTCCGTGGTTGTCCAACACACTCTTGATATTCCTTACATGAGAAACTCGAAGCACAAGGGCTATTTTGATGAGACACTTGCATGTGTGAAGAGTTTGGGCTGATTGACATCATGAAGGAGAACCATCCCTACATTGAGTACTACATCATTCAGTTCTTTGCCACCGTCTACCTTGACCATGATGAAGCCCGGACCCTATGGTGGATGACCAAGGACACCTTGCTTTCTGCCACCTTGGCGGAGTTTGGAGAGCTTCTAGGCTATGAAGACAAGGGTGAGAGTGTTGCTAGTGGATGGAGATGCCATGACAATGATCGATCCAGCTCCAAGGATGTTCTTGGACCAATCACTATGGAAAGAGGCACCACCGGTAAAACTGCTCATCTTGTGCGTCCTTTGAGATTCTCCACCGTGTCTATAGGAAACTATTGCTCCCGTGTGGGAAATGGGATGAGGTTCATGGCTTCATGTTTGACCTTCTCAAGCTCTCATATGAAAATCAAGGCAAAGGCAAGAAGCTTGATGTGATGGATTGGATGTGGAATGACTTGTGGTCCACAATCATTGATAGAAGGGCCCCCATCTATGGCCCATACATTATGAAGCTCATTCGCCGCAAGTGGGCTCTCAAGAAGAATGGAGAAGATATCATGAAGGATGGCAGCCCGTTGTGGCTCATCTGTGAAGGAACTGCGTATCAAGCCTCATGCTCCTCCCAAAACCAAGCCCATTGATCCTGAGGCTGCTGCTGAAGCTGAGAGAGCTAGTGGGAGTGCACCTCCTCTTGAGGAACCTTCATGGTTCAAGAAGCTGCAGATTAAGGCCAAGAGGGCCTTTTGCCTCAAACTGGATTTGGAAGACCGTCTGTATGAAGCTCATGTGTATCACAAGAAGGCAGCTCAGCGACACAAAGCAATGATGAGGCATATGCAGATTACCGTCTCCGATGGTTCTGAAGAAGATATCACTCCAAAGGAGGAATGGGTGTCCAAGCATGGTTACTGGAGTGATGAAGATGCTCCTCCACATGGTGATCGCTTTCAGGCCTCCTCTTCGACCCACCACGGCGCGGGTGGAGCTTGATGCTCCTAGGGACGTGTTAGCATCGCGCTTCTCCCTTTTTGGCATTTCGATGACAAAGGGGGAGAATGTGTTCTATTTAGGATGAGCCGTGGGATTTGCATGGGTGGAAACACAAGCTTGCACTTCGTTTGATCTTTATGCTTGTGTTTCATCTTTTATCTTTATTTGGATATTTGCTTTGAACTTCTCTATGCATGATGTAAGACATGCCTTGAACTTATGGTATTGTAATAAGACCTATCTAGTATGTTACTTGCTTATTGTTGCTTATATTGTGCAAGTTGTTTTAATTGTTATCCATATGAACTTGCTTGGTTTGTAAAATATAGGGGGAGCTCCGCCCATTTTATATGGTGTGTTTTTGCATTCAAAAGCAAATTCCTAATAAACACACAATTTGGAGAGCCCCGTCTATCTTTTGCAAATCATTTGTTTCTCCTAAGTATGTTGTCATCAAACACCAAAAAGGGGGAGATTGAAAGGACATATCCTTCCCCACAGTGTTTTGATGTTTGTTGACAACACACTTAGATGTCTAATGTGTGTGCTAAAAGTGTGCAGGATTGTATCAATTAATATTGCACAGGTTTTGTCTCAAGAAAAGGAAGAGAAGCAGTCTTCATTGCGTCAGCCGGTACTACCGGGTTCACCCCGGTACTACCGGGTGTTCTGCCATGCGGAACTACCGGGCCCAGTACCGGATCTCCAAAAGCTCTCTGGACTCGCTCGATTTAATCCGGTAGTAGCCCCGGTAGTAGCGCGGTACTACCGGGTGGGGAGCACTACCGGACCAGGCGGTCCGGTACTACCGATGCGCGCGTGGAGAGGCGTTGACCAGTCTGGCGCCAGGCCGTCAGTTCCCTGTCAGCCGGTACTACCGGGCGAGGCCCGGTACTACCGCTGCGGGCTGTTTACAGCTCCAACGGCCAGATTTCTGGGAGGGGTATTTATACCCCTCCACCTACCTCCGGTTGACTAAGCTTGATTCCTCACTCTCTCTCCACCATTGTTGCAAGCTTCAATCTACTAGAGCTCCCACTCCAACCACTCAAACACGTTGATACTTTGAGGAGTGAAGGAGGAGCCCTAGATCCGCATCTCCACCGAGCCGATTTGTCTACATCGACCTAGTCACTTGTAGATCTTGTGTAACTTGATACATTGGATACCTAGAAGATACTTGTGATTCTTGTGGCTTTGGTAGCCACAAGGATTAGCCGGGAGCCTCCAATTAAGTTGTGGAGACGCGACCCGGCCTTGTGATTCTTGTGGCTTTGGGAGCCGCGGGAATTTGGTGAGAGCCTCCAATTCGGTTGTGGAGTGTGCCTCATCCTTGTAAAGGTTTGTTGCCGACCTCGAGGGCATCATATAGTGGCTCGTGGATCTCCTCATCGGAGGATAACACGAGGGAGATACGGTGTGCCATATCAAGGCTATTCGGAGTTCACTTTGTGACTCCGCACCGCTCCAACGGAGACGTAGCTTCCATTGGGAAGTGAACTTCGGTAGAACATCTCCGCGTCACCGTGTGGTTATCTCTTAACCTTCCTTTACTCGTATTGCTAGCTTATCTTGTGTAGAATATCTTGCTAGCTTGTTTATTGCTCATCATATAGGATTGTTCATCTAGTTGCATATCTAGAGAACTTATATTTGAGCAATTCCCGAATTTGTATTAAAAGAAAAAGAAAATTTGTAGTTGCCTATTCACCCCCCCTCTAGTCAACCTACTCGATCCTTTCACTATCGATGTTTGTGTAATGCAAAAGATGATTTGGATGTCATATTTGGATTCCTCTAATTTTTTTGATCAATTTAGACATTTTATTTGTTAAATTCCGATATAAGGATTTAAAGATACGAATTATTCCATACTAAATGAAAAAGGCAAAAATAAAGTAAAATTTATTTATCATTATTTATTTCAATATTATTATTATATAATCATTGTTGTTTATTCATCTAAATTTTTGTAATTCAAGCGATGAAAAAGTGTAACATCATGACCGAGTGGTTAATATGACTGATAAGATAGTAATATCAGTAAGTTCTCAGTTCTCTCTTAGTATCTAATTTGAATGGAACCTAAATGTTAAGCGTGCTGGGGTTGGAGCAGTTTGAGTATGGGTGACCGAATGGGAAGTTTGACTAGATAAAATAGTTTGACTTGAGATTAAGTGTGTAGTTAGTGATGAAGTGTGTGTGTGTTAGTGGGCAGTTAAGTGTGTGGCTAAGTGAGAAATTTCGAAATTCCAATTTTTTTTAAAAAAAAATCAAAAATATTTGGAAACCTTTAGTACCGGTCGGTAACACCGACCGACCGGTACTAAAGGTTTTCCACACGAATCGATGCCCTGCGCCCCATGTGGAGACCTTTAGTACCGGTCTATATGCAACCGGTACTAATGCTAGGGGGGCATTAGTACCGGTTGCGCAGTACCGGTTGCGAAACCGGTACTAATGCCCCTCCCGGACCGGTACTAAAGGTCTCTTTTCCACTAGTGTGACTCACACGTATTTATAAGTGTTTTAGTGTAATATGTAAATAAATCTAAAAATTAAAACACGTCTAGAACGGGCGGGTAAAAAAGGCTAAAATAAGTAATATTTAGGACCAGATGAAGTCGCAACACAAGAATTATAGTCACATGTGATGCAGCTTGGACATAGACATGCTTGCTATATCGGTGCCCCGCGAGATGGTCGACGAGATTCAGAGAACATCAGCGATGCACTCAGTGTAGTTGTGACGTCATTTCGATATAAGCTCGATGCCTCCAGATTGAACTGGATTTGGCTCCATCAATTGAGAATCTTAAGGATACAATCCGAAAACACCAACCAACTATTTTTAAAGTGCCACAGGAAGGAAAAGGAAAGAGAAATAGTATTTACTGAGTGACGGATGTATTTTTTTTGAAATAAGAGCGAAGATCCAGCCTCTCCAGCGAAACGATGCACACAACTATTTTATTAACACAGAAGAAAACAGGAAACCACCAAAGCCTTACAAATAAATATATCAACGGAAAGTCACTGTCCCGGCAATAACTCGCTACACCCTTTAAGGTTGATGAAGGGGGTGGACTGATCAGAGCTATCCGGAAGCCTCACCAAACCGCCCAACAACTAGCCGGGAGCACAAACCAGTCTAGTAGACTCTCGGCCCACACGCTGATAAGCCGTCTCCTCCGTCTACCACCAACCCATCTTCAGGAGTAATCAACGCAATGACCTTGTACGACCTGTCGTCGACGACATCCGACAGCGTCACGTTCCTACGCCCCCGTGACCCACCGTCGTCGACATGGTAGATAAATAACGCTCCACAAGCAGACCCCTTTCAGGCATATCATGGTCCAAAATGATGTCGTCAGGAGGGAAAACGACACTGAAAATGATGGCATCGTTAGGCCTTGGATTAACCCAAACCTAGGGTTTCCCCTAGAACATTAAGCATTAGGTGGGATTGTAGCAACGAGGCCTTCAACAAGGAGTCATCATCGACTCCGCCTGCATCTGATCCCAGCTCTCACCGGCCAAATGCTTCGCCCCCAACCCGCGTGCTGCAAGAGAGGGATGCTACCTCCAACTGCCTTCGATTTGCCAGGAGAGAAGTCTTCACGCCGTAGCCGGCGCGGGTGTGGCGTGAAGCCCGACCATGCCATAGCAAGGCCACCTAGCTCGTCAACACCGCACCTCCATCGTGTCAGGCAGCCTTCGCAACATGGACGAACCCCTCCCCCCCCCCCCCCCCACACCTCCTATTGCCACATGCCCGAACACCGCTACCATAGCCAGTAACCATAGTGAGAGGCATCACAGGGCGGAGGGACCCCGTACTGCCGCCGTATGCGCCGAGATCCCTGTCGGAAATCCGTAGCACCGGCACCGCTGAAACCCCACTTCGCATCCGCCGACGCCAGTGGAAGGAGGTCATTGGCCGGTGAGAAGGGCCCCGCTGCTCCCGTCCGCTGCTTAAGCTTTGCCCAGCAGCCTCCTCCGACTGCCACGAGGGAGCAAATGGGGCTGGTGGCGGCTAGGGTTGGGAGGATGTCGGGAGAGGGAGGGGGTTGGGCGTGCGTCGCGTGGCATAACACTCGGGAAAATCTAACCTTTGCCGAGAGTTTGCAGTCGGCAAAGGTTGAGACACACTATCCACCGAAAGGTTTTTGCTTGAATGGCGAGGAGAGATGCAGATCGATGATGTGGCTGGATCGAAGTTGTTCTGTCTTCGTTGGTCAGATGGCTCTCCAGCGCTGCTCATATTCTCTCTCCCTCGTTCTCTGCCACCCCCCTGACGCCCTCTAGTGCTCCTCTACTACAGCCACGAAGGAGTTCCACCCTTGTCATACACAAAGGCTTGATGCGCCCTAACACCGCCTTCAACAACATGCTCTGTTGCGCCGCCTCCACGCCTCCTATGGCGTGGGAGAGCATGAGTGGCGCCTCTGATGGCAAGGAACTGTGGTGGCAAGGGCGAGGAGTGGTGCAGAGTGGTCACTATTAGCAACGATGACGAGTTCACCGCGACATTGAGGGCCAAAATAGTAATATATTTTTTTCCAAAAATCGAGCCGATTCTGAATCATGGCAGAGCCCTGAGACTTGGATCCCATCGCCATACATCGGTCGTCTTGTTAACTTACTTTTATCGAGCGCCGCTAAAATGGTGCGAAGCCTTTGTCGTGTGCCGTCGGATACCTCCTGCCAAAAATCTATTTAGAAAGTCTAATAGTTGCTACTTTGACAAGGAAAATACCATGTTTCCCTAGGTGTAGTTTTCACTCCCTGACGTAGATGGCGGTCAGGGAGGCGACCTGCTTTGCGCCCAATCTCCGTCGGCGTGTGTGCTGGTCCCCTCTACCTCTGCATGCTACTCCGCTCAACGGTGATGGTTTTGCATTTGGCAAACTACTTCTGAGGTCCGTAAAACTGTTGATCAGTGAAGGAGCCGCGTAGAGCTCGGGTGAAAAGCTGATCTATCTTCTGTCCCTATGGTGGTTGCTTCGGTGGTATCAATGAAGGGGGATAGGAGCTGATTTTTTTTCATGGTTTATCCTATTTTTACAGTTCTGTAAGGTTGATGTGTATGTGACATGTAAGTTGATCTTTATTTCATAAATGAGACACATATTACCATAAAGAAATGAAAAATGATTCAGTTAGTGGTCACTATATTAACATCCTTATATGACCAGCCTCGTAATAGTATATACAAAACTACAACTCCGGCTCGTATAAGCTAAATATAATAAATAGATTCTTGTCGAAATATTTTTAATTTTTTTGATAAAGATTCTTAGCTGGATTATCTTCTCTGTCTGTCTAAATAGGAGATGAACGCTAACTAATTTTCTTGTCTCCTCGTACGGTCATGCGTCGCTTGCTCGCTTCGGTTCCTCACACGTCGTTTTTCTGATGTCCCTTCGTGGGCTATCCCGTCGAGCCCTATGGGCTGGACGTCCGTTCGTGGGTTCACATAGCCATCTCTCTACGTGTTCGTCTCCAGCAAAGAAAAAAGCGTGCACGATTGAAGTGAGCCGCCACCGCTTCTAAGTTAAAAACCAATCCGTTCTGCCATTTGTAGCAACCACGACAGTCTGCTCGTGTCGCCACCTCCAGCAGCGTACTCTTCTCCATGCTGTTAGTTGTCCGCTCCCCACTAAATTCGCTGCTTTCTTATTTCGATCCATAACATAGGTTCATCAATCTGGCAAGTTGTGATGGTCGCTGAAGCTAGTTAGCTAGGAGGGAGCGGCTAATTACATGCATGTACTGCCTACTAACGACTGGACAACTGTACCTGCTTGCAGTACATAAGCTCTCATCTCTTACTCTTAAATTTTAAATTACATAGGATGAGCACATGCATCTTACACTTCCGTAATCTTGCTGGTTGCAGGTATTTGTTACCATGGAATCTTCCCTAAATTAATGAGTTACAATGCAGTTTGCTCTCCAACCCGAGCTCAAGTCCTCTCCCAAATCTGAACAGGAGCATTTATGCTTTTACTCAGTCTCCACTATATTCGACCATCTGAAGGGCAAAAAGATGAAGCGACACATTATTCTGAGCTAGAGACGACCCTCCAATCTGTATATGTGTCTTCCTACAAATTCTTATATTATTACAATTCGCTTTTGTTGGATCCATAGTTGATGGCTAGCAAGTTCTCATATCTTTTTAACGTTGTCAGGAAACAATTGGTGTTTACCAACGAGCAAGTAAAAAATAAGCATTTTTTATGCAGCTCCAACCTTTTTAGTTTGTCCGGTGTAATGGAGCATTCTTATGGTCCAAGTTTTCACGACCCAACGATGTTAGAGCAACAAAAGGATATTCAGCTTCAACTGAAAGATAGCTACGAGGACAGATCAAATGACGTAACTAATAGCGCCTCTCAACATTCTTTCATTTCTATATATAGTTTTTCGCTTGAACATCATGTCCATGTTTAGCATTATGCAGATGTACAATGGATGATAAATGAATGAAGAGGAATAGCTTGGAAATATCAAATATGAATGCAACTGTGGTTATATTTTTTCCACAATTAAATAATGTTTTCTTTGGCACATGTAGTTGCATCCTTCCGCTGAAGACAATATATATCTCGGCCGATGTTGTACAGTCCATCTTTCAAAGATATATTTCAAAATTAACCGCTCACAAAAACTTTCTTAAAACAACTAAATTGGAATGGTATATATTGATAACAATTTCTATGTCTATATTCCGCAGCAACACGCAGGGAATCATCTAGTTATTATAATAGAAAGATTTGTCTCTATTATTTCTTGTCATCGGACGTGCAACCATGTTATCTTTACGACTAACAGTACGAGTAACATGATGCTCTTAGATTCGACCGCCATAATTTTGTATTTTCGTGTAGCAATTAATAAATAGCCTGTATAGATTTGTCCTTGTATATATTTTTATTTATTGTTTCCTCGTCGTCTACGATGCCGCGCCCCTCTTATTCTCGACAACTTGTTAGCAAGGCCGCACGCACATGCACACACATGGCATGCATCCTTGCACGTGCAGCTTTGAGATTCATTTGTTTCAATCTCCGAACCATAAGAAATTATTTACAACCGTGCAACTACAAACAAGTTCACCGACAGCAAACAAGTAAAGTACCAGTACGGTTAATCACTGATTAATTGCAAGTGTATTCTCCACAACTGAGTGATACACTGATCTACGCACGGCACACCCAGTCGGTTCCACAAAAATTATTGACAGATTTAAACCTGTTTAAGCCCTCGGTTTCAGTTTGGCAAAACCAAACGAGATTATTTGTAGACAACTTAATACTACTCCAGTATAATTTTTGAAGTTGCCTTCGATAGACTACTTGATTAGTCGCAAAAAAGACTACTTAATTTCTAAACCAATGCGGAAATAGTCAGTCTATCTATCTATTTATTATATATATAAGTAAAATCTCACACAATCAACAACTCAGAATGAGCAACAACTAAGAAACGGCTCAAATCGGAACAAATAACAACAAATAATTGTTTTGGCACCTACGCACTAGTGAATCTGTTTTCTCAAAACAAAAATAAAAATTTGCACTTTTGTGTATCCAAAATTGCTGGCAAAAAGTATACGGTTACGTATATATATATATATATATATATTCTATATACTTATTAAATTTTGGTTAAAATACAATATATTTTAGCCGAGGTAAAAAAAGTAAACAACCGGGGCGGAGTAGGGCATTTTTACTATATTTCTTTCCTTTCGAATCCAGTTGTTCCAATCTGACCCAATAGCAACTCATTGAAATCATTTGGTTCACCTCTTTTTTAAGCACTTGACCAAGCCTATTTCTATAGAAAAGGACATGAATCTATTGACTTTGAGTCTGTTTCCTACTACCAAATTGGAAATTCATAGAGTCACAAATTTCTTATTTCTCTATAGCCCGAAATAAATTGAATTTTCAACCGAAACTTTTCACAAATATATATCCATGTATATGCATTAAACTTCAAAAATTTGTAATATTAGGAAACTCAAAAGCATCGTTTTAAATTCTTTTTTACATAGGATCACAGGTGCGTAGGTGCACCCAAATGCTCCAAATAATTAATGCTAATGTGGTAGGAGAGAATCAGAAAAGTTAGGGTAATATGGGGTTTGTCGATCGGGGAGAGATTTACTTGGAGACGAGGAAGAATGCGAAAAGGGTTAATGGTGTTGTGTGCTTTCAAGAATGGATCAATTTATTCCCTATTGCGGGAGTAATTCATGTGAACTACTCAAAGTCGGACCACATACCAATTTCGAGACTCAGCTTCAGTGACTTGTTGTACCCAAGTCACCGTGAGAGACTTTAACCCATCTATCTGCCATCGTATCTCGATCCAACGGTTAGGGACAAGTGGTTTGTGAGTAAATAGCATTTAAAATTTTTCTTTCCCAAATTTTGAACACAAATTCAAAACTGCCCAGAAAAATCAGCAATAAATTTCAGTAAATCAAATATAGAGCATTATGCATTCTAGGAAGTTTTGATGAATTTGAACAATCAAATTTGGAGTGTTATGCATTCTGGGGAAGTTTCGTTGAATTTGAACATACGGTTTATACGTAAACACCATCTTAAAGTTCAATAATTTTGCGTTTGGTCCTATCCGTTGAATAAAATCGGATGGTAAATAGGTGGATTTAGCATCCCACGTCGATAATATTTTCGTCGTGACGAAGGGTTTTGGTCCTATCCGTTGAATAAAATCGGATGCTCTTTAGATTCGACCGCCATAATTTTGTCTGTATATAGATTCGTTCTTGTATATATTTTTATTTATTATATGTCCTCGTGATGCCATGCCCTATTATTCTCGACAACTTGTTAGCACGCAGCCTGGGTCACGAGGTCGCACGCACATTGATGCCACCTCGTCGGTCACGATGGCATTCACGTGCAGCTTTGAGATTCATTTGTTTCAATCTCTGAACCATAATAAATTATTTTCAACGGTGCAACTACAAAGTACAAACAAGCTCGGTGACAGCAAACAAGTAAAGTAGCAGTACGGTTTTCCCTTTTTTTACATAGCAGTACGGATTTCCTTGATTACTCTATTTTATGACATTATTTTCCGGAAGGAGGGAATAAGTGTATTCTCCACAACTGAGAACACACTACAGGGAAACTGCTTATATCTATCGGGTAATCACCGACGAGTCACAATAAAATCACGCTGGTAATTTACTGCAATCAAATTGCAGAGGTAATCACAATTGTGAAGAAATACCCTGGGCCATGCTATTTTGTAATCACTGTCTTGCCATGCGATGATATGTAGGATCAAAACCCTTCGTCACGATGAAAAATATTATCGACGTGGGATGCTAAATCCACGCGGAGTAATTTCCCACGTAATTACCGGCGTAAAATTACTTGGGCATGCCGGTAATCAAATAGGACGCGACTAGGTCGAGGTCGACCTAGGTATAGCGAAATGCAAGGTCGTTCCGACCAAAGGGAATCTTTCCCAAAAAGGAAACCCAACGCGCGCCCACTAGCTCCTTCCCATGTGCTCGCACGCCCCACCCCTGCGCACATGGAAAAAGCCACGGTGGGGCCCAAAAAATCACAGGACATCACATGGATGTAACTTTTAGCTCCGCCATGGAGATTCGCTAGATCCGGGGAAAAAATACATTCAAATCACTGGTGTTTACATGTTGGAGCGAAAAATTACATCAGTTGAAACCCCTTGCCCCAGAAATTGTTTCAGGCATGTAAACTTCAGAAAATTCCATCCCCATCTTTACCTTACAGGAACTGTCTTCGTTTCTTCCATGATTTGTAACAAAATCCATCTTGTTTCCCTATCTTCATTGATCTTTACATCTTGGTTAATCTTACATCCAGATCATTTGTAACATGTAAACAAACTGATCTTACATCCAGATCGTCTCTAACATGTAAACAAAATGTAGAATGTAACATACAAAGAATTCAGTTTTGCTTTTCTAGGTTGTGATTTTTTTGCAAGAATTAACCACGTCTGATCTTACATCTACCTGTACCACCCTTACTTGGTTGCCAATACCGTACCAGTATGTTTTGGTAGTTGATGACATCCTATAGATCACAAACAACAATACATTTTTCATTTTAGAACCGAAAACTATGACATGCAACACCTTAATGACATCCAGCACCTTACCTGACATGCATCACCCTAATGACATCTATTAACTCATTGACATCAGCACCTTAATGGACATCCAGCAAGTATCTTAGTGTCATCTAGTAACTTAGTGACATCGGTACCTTAATGACATCCAACACCTTACACGTACTATACCAGTAGCATCAATAAATATTTACATTCTACCACAAATATTTAACCCCTATCATCAATATTTACACCAGTTCCAGGATAGTAAAAAAAAACATAACTTACGTCCGTTCATGTCGCAAACCTACAAAACTTGACATCCAGTAGCATCAAGAATCTTTACATTCTACTAGGATTATATCTATGAATACTTAACCCTATCATGAATTTTCACACTAGTTCCAAGATAGTAAAAATTACATTCTAGCAGATTTTCATATAATTTACATTTGTTCATGTAGCAAACCTGACATCCAAATTCTAAAAAACAATGTTACTTTATTATACCAAATACCATATATTACAATGAACATGAATTTTACATTCTAGCATTTGTTACATCTATAAAAAATAGTTAAGCCTATCTATGAATATTTACACTATTTCGAGGCTGTACTAATTTTACATTCTAGGATGCAAGTATAATTTACATCTGGTCATGTTGTGAGACGTGTAAACGAGAAAAAAACAATCATAGTTAGCATGCTTTTGATTACTACCAACATGACCATCGTTCCCGGCCTAGTATATTTTACTCCTAAACTGCAAAATCACATCCTAATGAGAATCACATCCTAATCATCACATAAATCACATCATAACAAAGAAAAATCAGATTCACACCCTAAAAAGGGAAAAAAAATCACATCCACGGTGTCATAATCACATCATAAAACCAAAATATCTTATTCATTGGCATTGTGTTCAGAGAATTACAAACACGATAAAAACACATGTAGTATTTGTGATGGGATTGGATATACAAACCTGAAACTTGCCGTCAACACACAACAGAGTTATACTCGTCGATTTCAGGAACCAGCTTACGCCCCAGGTGAAGCCTCGAGGCCCAACCAGATCTGGAACAAGGAGAAACTCATCAATCGACTCAAAACAATAGGTTGTGTCCAGTGCTCGACTCACCCGTGAAAGGAAAACGAGAACATGGCAATAGGCTTACCACAAGATTGCATCTAAGAAAATAAAAAACACATCTAATGCTAGGTTGCAACTTTACATTGACCGGACAATCACATTGAAAAGAGTAATACATCCATGAATATCAACATCTAGCGGGGTGGACAGAGAGAATTACATTTACAATTATTTCGCATCCAGTGAAAAATACATTGGGGTCTACTGGTACGTTCACGTTTTTATTCAACCATAGTTCACATCTATGAGTGAAACGGTTACAGTGACAACAAAGTTTTACATCCAATCTAGGTTACATCTACAGAAAAAAAAAATTAGTTATAGTGCCAACAAGTTGTAACATTCACTCATATGTACATCTATCTGAAAAAATCTAGCAGTTTAATTCTCAATATAAATTACTATTACATCCACAAATAGGAAAATCACATCCAAAATTGGCTGAAACAATGGTACGACCTGCGGACTTGATGTAAAATACATCCACATGCCAGTAGGATTTTACTTGACACCCAGTAGCATTGAGGCAATGCAAGTTACTATGAAAAAACCATGATACTTCTGCATGCTTTCAAAACTGAAAAATCACATCACTAATCAGCAAAAAATACATCCCAAACTCAAGGGTCACATCCCCTGCTCCAAAATAAATTTACATCCAGCTACATGAAAACTAACATGCATTCACGAGCCTCTACAATAGCAATTCAACAGCGAAATACAATAGCAATTCAACAGCGAAAACAAAACACTGGAGCTGGGCTTACCAGAAGATGTAGAATCAGTTCCGCCTGTAGAAAACACTACCGGCCACCGATTCGTTCGATTGAAGGTCACCAACGAGCTCGATCTCGTCCCCTATCCTCATACACCAACCTCCACCCCCGCAGATCAGCAACTTCGTCAGAGGAAAACCAGAAATCGACGCCGTCGCCTGCAGAGGGAAGAGATAGAACTGTGAGATTGACGGTCGCAGACGAGAGCTCAGCACGTCCCCTACCCTCAGCCACCAAACCTTCACCTCCCAGCAGATCAGCAAACTCGTCGGAGGAAACCCATAAATCGACTCCGTCGCCAGAAGAGGGGAGAGGCCGAATCGGGAGATTGAATGTCACCACCGAGCGCTCACCTCGTCCCCTATCCCCAACCACCCACCTCCACCACCGAAGATCAACGAGCTCGTCGGAGGAACCCCAGAGATCGACGCCGTCGCCGGAGACAGAAGAGGCGAAGGATAAGGAATGGGGGGAAAGCGGTGCAGGGCTGTGTGTGGCACGTATGCGGGCCCTGGAGAAAAAAAAGGCTCGGCGCGTGATGGACCGTCCGATGCGGAATCCACGACGCGCGAGCATGAGCTCGCAGATCGCCAGAACAAGGTCAGCGTAGATTTAGAATTGGCGAATCAAATAATCTCGGTACACTATACGGGCCCCAAACAAATCACAGTCGAGTAATAGCTTCCCAAGTTGGTGATTACTTTTTAATTACTGGAGTGCGGTGTTGGTCCATGCCGGAAATTACTTTTTATACGTGTCTGCACAAGATTATCCCGCACTATTCTTTGCATTACTTGTATTTATTATCATCCCACATATATAACTTAACTAATTTTCAGGAAAATTTATAAAATATAAAGGTGTATTTTTTTTTGAAACGGTAACGGTGGGAGAGGATCCCACCTGAATGTTATTGTTTCAAAAAGTGCTTACAAGACCAGACTCCTGTCCACCCCGTGGGTGTCCATCGGTCAGGAAACATAAGGAGATTACAGAGGGAAAGATGGGTCTCGCCAACAAGAGGCGGCCACCTGCTAAACAACATCTCTAAAAAGGTAAAAGAAAGTGAAAAGACAACGACAAGAGCAAAGTACACTACTTAGCCCACAATCTTGAGAAAGCTAGCAGGCTGGTAGCACCTCGGTATAGGAAACATAATTAGATGAGGGGTGTTGTCGAGGATCACAATACCAATGGTCGCAAGTAGCCTAGCGCGCCGAACCTGCGTGCGCTTCGAACCCCACGGCACAACTCAGGAGCATCCACAATCAACGAGTGCCCGACCCTAGCACCTCGCATGAACCTTGACTGGGAGCTCCGAGACGATTAATAGGTCGGGGAGGCGTCGTTGCATCGTCATTGAGCAAAGATAAGGCGAGACGACACCAAGAGCTCGAAGCTCCCTCAGCACAGTGTCCCTTCTGGGATGAACTTGAGCCAGCACAACACGAAAGGGAGCCCAGGGGCAATGGCCATTGCCGCCAAACGGCGCCGATTTTGCCCCGCCAGTAGCGTAAGTCGGGCGTCGCCGCTGAAGCTTCCACAACAGACCAAGAAAAAGTAGCCAAAGGCAGCACCGTGAGATACAACGCCTCACCGCCAGGATACTCCCTCAAAGAAGAAGGTGCCTCAATCCCATGTAGTAGACTGCAGTTTCGGGTTCCTTCGTGATACGTCTCAAACATATCTATAATTTCTTATATTTCATGCTTATGTTATACCAATTTGTACATGTTTTATATACACTTTATAGCATTTTTATGCATTTTCTGGGACTAACCTATTAACAAGATGTCACAGTGTCAGTTCCCTGTTTTCTGCTGTTTTTGGTTTCAGAAAAGCTGTTAAGGAAATATTCTCGGAATTGGACGAAACAAAAGCCAAAACTCCTATTTTTCCCGGAACCATCCAGAACACCGAAGAGGAGACGAAGACGGAGACCAAGGCGGCCTCACCTGGTGGTGGCGCGGCCCCACTTCTGGCCACGCCACCACATGGTGTGGGCCCCTCGGGGCTCCACCGACTTCGCCCTTTCGCCTATTTATTCCCCCCGATGAGAAAACCTAAACCCCCAAGCCTTTTCCCGAGAAGAGTTCTGCTGCGCCGCCGCCATCGAAGACAAGTTTCGGGGGACAGAAGTCTCTGTTCCGGCACCCTGCCGGGACAGGGAATTGCCCCCAGAGTCATCTCCATCAACTCCACCGCCATCTCCATCACCGTTGCTGACTCCCACGATGAGGAGTGAGTAGTTCTCCCCCGGGGCTGAGGGCTCTACCGGTAGCTATGTGGTTTATCTCTCTCCCCCATGGTGTGATCTTTATGTGATCATGAGCTTTGTAATCTAGTTGAATAAGTAGATGTTACTCTTTATCTATTATGCACTCTAGAGGTCACTTTAATATGAACTCCGGAGTTACTCTCCATTGTTTGAAGGTGACAGTGTGCGCACCGTGTGTGACTCCTTTATGACGTTGTGGTGTTTGTTTACTCAGACTTTGGGGTGTGCTTTTGTAGCCCTACGCAATGAATGGTGTTTGATATCCAACAAGAGAGTGTTTGAGAGTAGTATTTGTTATTCAACTATGAGGTCATTATTGAGAGTGTCCACTAGTGAAAGTATGATCTCTAGGCCTTGTTTCTAAGCATTGAAACACCGTTTACAACCTGTTCTGCTACATGTTTGCTTCCTGCCATTTTTATTTCAGATTGCAATTACTACTTATAATCATCCATATTACTTGTATTTCACTATCTCTTCGCTGAACTAGTGCACCTATACATCTGACAAGTGTATTGGGTGTGTTGGGGACACAAGAGACTTCTTGTATCTTAATTGTAGGGTTGCTTGAGAGGGATATCTTTGACCTCAACCTCTCTGAGTTTGATAAACCTTGGGTGATTCACTTAAGGGAAACTTGATGCTGTTCTACAAACCTCTGCTCTTGGAGGCCCAACACCGTCTACGAGAATAGAAGCGTGCGTAGACATCAAGCTATTTTCTGGCGCCGTTGCCGGGGAGGTAAGCGTTGGAAGGTATCTCCTTTAGATCCTGCTGTTAAATCTTTTGTTTCTTGTTTTTATTTTCACTAGTTAGGCTTAATGGAAAACAACAAAAAAAATTAGAGAGCTTTATAGTATTTATCTTGAGCTAGGACATGAAGTGGTTTAAGAGAAAATTAAAAAACCTATGGAACTTTATTTGCATGCTAGTAGCAATGTTATTAGTATGAATTCTTTGAACACCATTATTGCTAATGCTATGGAAAAGTCTAAGCTTGGGGAAGCTGGTTTTGATGAGCATGATATTTTTAGTCCCCTAGCACGGAGGAGAAAATTTACATTGATGATACTATACCTCCAATATATGATGATTACAATGATGAATATATATTTTCAATCCACCTACTATTGAGGAGAAAATTATTTATGATTACAATATGCCTCCTATATTTGATGATTATGGTGATGAGAATAGTAATGATAGCTATTTTGTTGAATTTGCTCCCACTACGATCAATGAAAATTACTATGCTTACGTGGAGAGTATTAATTCTTTTGTGCATGTGGCTCATGATAAGAATGTTTTATGTGATAGTTATATTGTTAATTTTATTCATGATGCTACTAGTGAACTTACTTATGATAATGAGGAGTGTTGCTTAAATATGATATATGATAATGCTTTAGATGATGGTCCTGTGCTTATTGATAATCCTCTATGTTTAGAAGTTGTTACTTATTTATGTGAGGATAAAAATGATATAATTACTGCTTATGATGGTACTCTTACTCATGAGAGTCCTACTTTGTTCTTGAATTTTTCTAATTACACCATGGAGGAGAAATTTGCTTATGTTGAGAAATACTTATGTGGTTTGCAATTGTCTCTAGTTTCAAATCTTTGTTACAACCATGATCTTAAAATTGATATTGATCTTAATAACTATTATGAGAGAGTTAAACATGGCTTTATGTATCTCAACAATATTAAGTTTCCCCTTTATGTTGAAATTTTTGAAGTTGCACTTGTTTTGCTTTCCTATGCTTGTTGCTTTGTGCTTTCATGACTTGTTTCTTTACAAGATTCTTTTTCATAGGAAGTGGGTTAGACTTAAAAGTGTTTCATATTTGCTTTTTGATGCTCTCTTTTGCTTCAACTCTTATTTCTTACATGAGCATCTTTTAAAATCACTATGCCTATCTTAATGGCTATAAACAAAGAGCTTATGGGAGACAACCCATTGTTTTATTTCTGTAATTTTCTTTTATTTGAGTCAAGGAGCATGCTTACCTCTGTAGCAACTCCTTTATCTTTATTTTATCGCATTGTTGTGTCAAGTAAAGCCTCTAGTAGGAAGTTGATGCTAGATTTGGATTTCTGCACAGGAACAGTTTTCTGCTGTCCACCGTTTAATTCGTAAGAATTCACAGAAAAATCAAAATGACCTGAGCTTTTTTGTGCGTGATCGTACGATATGTACGCAACTTTCATTAGTTTTAAGTTTTCTGATCTGAGCAAGTTAAGTGTCTCGAAAAAATTCGTCTTTACGGACTGTTCTGTTTTTGACAGTTTCTGCCATTTATTTTGCATTGCTTCTTTTACTGTTTTTGAGTGGATATTTTTGCTCCACGAAATACCAGTGGCTGTAGCTAATGTCCAGTAGCATTGGTAATGATTGTGTCCATGCAGAATATGAGAATTTTTGATTATGCACTAACCCTCTAATAAAGTTTACTTTGAGTTTGGTGTGGAGGAAGTTTTCAAGGATCAAGAGAGAGGATGATATTATGTGATCAAAAAGATGAAAAAGCCTAAGCTTGGGGATGCCCCCGTGGGTCACCCAAGCATATTTCAAGAAGATTCAAGCGTCTAAGCTTGGGGATGCCCAAGGCATCCCCTTCTTCATCAACAAACTATCAGGTCATCTCTAGTGGAACTATATTTTAATTCCTTCACATCTTATGTGCTTTACTTGAAGCGTTAGTTTGATTTTATTTTTGCTTTGTTTATTTTCATTCTCTGAATAAAATGGATCCTAACATTCTTTTATGTTTATGGCAAAAGCTGAAAGCCTCAGCAGTTATCTTTTGTTTATGGCGAAAGCTGAAAGCCGCAGCACTTATTGTTTTATGTTTATGGCGAAAGCTGAAAGCCGCAGCGGTTAGGAAATACTCTCTTGTTTCATTGTTAATTACTTAGAAAGTTTTTTTTAAATAAGTTGATTGGTGTTTGGTTTGAAACAGAAAATGCTACATGTGGTAGATGGTATAATGAAAAAAATACATGCTCTTATGGATTGTTATCTTGCATGTTGTGGTGCTTGGCAATTGTTTTGAGCTCTCAAGTAGATCATGTTTAAGCTCTTGCATCATGTAGTTAAAAACCTATTAGTTAAAAACTACCGTAGAGCTTGTTGAAATTTGGTTTGCATGTTTGGTATCTCTAAGGTCTAGATATTTTTTAGTAAAAGTGTTTGAACAACAAGGAAGACAATGTAGAGTTCTATAATGCTTGCAATATATTTTTATGTGAGTCTTGTTGTGCCAGTTGTCATCTTGTGTTTGCTTCAAACAACCTTGCTACCCCAAAACCTTGTACTGAGAGGGAATGCTTCTCGTGCATCCAAAACCTTGAGCCAAAACCCATGCCATTTGTGTCCACCATACCTACCTATTACATGGCATTTTCTGCCATTCCAAGCAAATACTTCATGTGCTACCTTTATTGAAAACTTATTATTCCTTATTTGTGTCAATGTTTATTAGCTCATGAGGAAGTATGTGGTGTTTTGGATATCAACCTTGTCATTTGCTTTTAGACAGACTTTCACAACCGGACTAGTGCCATATACATCCGCTTATCCATTAACTTTGCAAAAAGAGCTGGCAAATGGGGTGCCCAGTCCCAATTAATTACAACTTTAACCGCTTAATTTTCTTCACATTTTTGCCCTGATCTAATCAGCCAAGCAATGATACCAGTTTTTAACTGCATGTGTAAACAAAAGAGGTAAGAGGGATGATCTGCCCTCGGGTAGAAATAACGTCCTTCAATGGGAGCCGCTCTTGAAAGTATGGTTGGCAAAGGGGGTAGAGTGTCCATTGCCATTCGTTGACAACGACAAACACCGCTCAAAAACTTACTTTTATCCTCTCTATATGATTTCAAAAACCTATAAAAACTAAAAAGCTCTAGCACATGCTTGTATCCTTGCTTCCCTCTACGAAGGGCCTTTCCTTTACTTTATGTTGAGTCAGTTTACCTACTTCTTTCTATCTTAGAAGCAAACACTTGTGTCAACTTTGTATGCAACAATTCTTACATGCTTACTTATTGCACTTATTATATTGTTTTGTGTTGACAACTATCTTTATGATATACATGTTACAAGTTGAAAGCCAATGCTGAAACTTAAATCTTCCTATGTGTTGCTTCAATGCTCTTTTACTTAGAAACTATTGCTTTATGAGCTAACACTTATGCAAAACTTTTTGATGCGTGTTTGAAAGTACAATCCATGAAAAGTTTTTACTTATATGATGTAGTTGTTTACTCCTTGTCTATTTGTTAGGAAACTATAGATCATTGCCTTGAGTCACTTCATTCATAGCATGAGCCTTATAATATTATATGATCAAGATTGTGTGGAAGCATGTCACTTCAGAAATTATTTGTTGTTATCATTTTACCTACTCGGGACGAGTAGAACTAAGCTTGGGGATGCTTGATACGTCTCAAACGTATCTATAATTTCTTATGTTCCATGCTTATATTATACCAATTGCTACATGTTTTATATACACTTTATATCATTTTTATGCATTTTCTGGGACTAACCTATTAACAAGATGCCACAGTGCCAATTCCCTGTTTTCTGCTGTTATTGGTTTCAGAAAAGCTGTTAAGAAAATATTCTTGGAATTGGACGAAACAAAAGCCAAAACTCCTATTTTCCCGGAACAATCCAGAACACCGAAGAGGAGACGAAGACGGAGACCGAGGCGGCCTCACCTGGTGGTGGCGCGGCCCCACTTCTGGCCACGCCACCACATGGTGTGGGCCCCTCGGGGCTCCACCGACTTCGCCCTTTCGCCTATTTATTCCCCACGACGAGAAAACCTAAACCCCCGAGCCTTTTCCCGAGAAGAGTTCCGCTGCGCCGCCGCCATCGAAGACAAGTTTCGGGGGACAGAAGTCTCTGTTCCGGCACCCTGCCGGGACGGGGAATTGCCCCCGGAGTCATCTCCATCAACTCCACCGCCATCTCCATCGCCGTTGCAGACTCCCACGATGAGGAGTGAGTAGTTCTCCCCGGGCTGAGGGCTATACCGATAGCTATGTGGTTTATCTCTCCCCATGGTGTGATCTTTATGTGATCATGAGCTTTGTAATCTAGTTGAATAAGTAGATGTTACTCTTTATCTATTATGCACTCTAGAGGTTACTTTAATATGAACTCCGGAGTTACTCTCCACGGTGTGAAGGTGACAGTGTGTGCACCGTGTGTGACTCCTTTATGACGTTGTGGTGTTTGTTTACTCAGACTTTGGGGTGTGCTTTTGTAGCCCTACGCAATGAATGGTGTTTGATATCCAACAAGAGAGTGTTTGAGAGTAGTATTTGTTATTCAACTATGAGGTCATTGTTGAGAGTGTCCACTAGTGAAAGTATGATCCCTAGGCCTTGTTTCTAAGCATTGAAACACCGTTTACAACCTGTTCTGCTACATGTTTGCTTGCTGCCATTTTTATTTTAGATTGCAATTACTACTTATAAGCATCCATATTACTTGTATTTCACTATCTCTTCGCCGAACTAGTGCACCTATACATCTGACAAGTGTATTGGGTGTGTTGGGGACACAAGAGACTTCTTGTATCTTAATTGTAGGGTTGCTTGAGAGGGATATCTTTGAGCTCTACCTCACTGAATTCGATAAACCTTGGGTGATTCACTTAAGGGAAACTTGCTGCTGTTCTACAAACCTCTGCTCTTGGAGGCCCAACACTGTCTACGAGAATAGAAGCGTGCGTAGACATCACTTCGCGACTCCTTCAGGAAGGAAGAGATGACGCCTGCGGCGCCATCATCGCTGAGTTTTCGCCCGGAACCCCTACCACCACCGTCACCGAACCAAAGCCAGGAGTTGGGAGCAGTGGCACAGCTCTAGAACCACGCCTCCAGAGAGGTTTGCGACACCCGGAGGCGCCGCCGTGGTCCGCCCACGCGCATAGCATGAGCACGGGTTTCCCCGTGAGCGGGCAACAAGCTCACAAACCTGACCGAAGACGTGTGCATCCGTCGCCGGGCTGCGGGCGAGCGCAGCAAGAGGGGAGCAGCAGCGGTGACGGCAATAGGACGGCAGAGCTTCGACGTCGTGGAGGTCCTGGAGGGCAGGCTCGCCTGCCACCTCAGAGAATCAGAAGCGCCTCCGAGCAGAGGAGCCCGTCCCTGAGCCAGTGTCGGCGCCCCTCAGCATACGGTGTAGAGGACCTGGAGGCGCACGGTGAGCCAATGACGAAGGCGGGAGAAACTGGCGGAGGCGGGTGGCCGCCTTCGAGGTGAAGCAACGGCGATCTGGAGCCTAGGGCGGGTTTGTGGGGATGGCCGGATTTTAGGAGGGAAGCGGCCAGAGGAGGGCCCCCGCCGCCGCCGCCGTCCGCCATGGGACGGCCTCCTCCGGTGGCAGCGAGGGCAGCGGGCGGCGGGGGGGGGGGGGGGGTGGATGGTTTCTGGCGGCGGCGGCGGGGTCGCCTCGGAATTGCCTTGGACGACCCTGAGGCGGCTAGGGTTAATTAAATTTGATGATCATGTATATATTTAAAAACATATTCCGAATCACCAGCGTGGGCAATCAGTACACACCGGTGATTATCCGTGTAGCTATAGTCCCCACGCTTAGCCGATATTCCCCACCATTTTGTTTTCGCGCCGGTTTTATTTTGACAAACGAAATGAGATTATTTGTACACACGCGTAATAGATTTATTCAAGTTGCAATGGATAGACTACTTGATTAGTCGCAAAAAAGTGACTACTTAATTTCTGAAAAATGCGCTTATCTGATAGGAAGGTTAGTCACAAGAAAAGCTTTTTTTCTTCCTCACATGAACTGAATAATTACCCCCCTCCCTATATTCATTTTAGAAATCACCGGTCTGTGCTTGCTGCCAGCACACTCAATGGAGACACCTGGGTTCTTATTCTAGAGCTTTCTTCCAGCTGTAAGTTGTCTAATTTCTTTAAAGCATTACTAGTAGTACCCTCAAACCCTCATAGCAGTTTTAAGGGTTGAGAATTGACATTTTTTGGCACTTTTATGGGTTGAAAAACAGGGTCAAAGACTAGAACCCTCAAACCAACCCTTATAACAGAATATTCCGTTATAAGGGTTGGATTTGAGGGTTCTAGTCTTTGCCTCAACCCCAACCTTTAAAATTGTCATTTGAGCTGGAAAAATAAATTACAAACAGGTACGGAACTTTACGGAAACATCCTTGAACAAAAAAATTAAATTGCAATCAAGCCCCCAATCATTCGAGAGCTAGCTGGATTTCCATCAGCCTCCGCAAACCGGAGAGGCAGTCGTCGTGCGCCGTTCGTGCGGCCGTCGTGCCCCGTTCCCTCGCTTCCCGCACCTCTGGTCGCAGAGGTTCCGGCCGCTCCGCCTCCGTCGACCGACGAACGGCCCCTGCTCCTCCCCCAACGTCGCGTCGCCTCCGCCCAGACCGTCGAGCACCATCTCGTGGCGGTCGATCTGGATAGTCTGAACCTCCGAACCGGAGCAGCACCGCGGACACCAGCGAGGCAGACGCACGCCTTCTTCAGCTCGCCGGCCCTGGCCCGCATCTCGTCGCTCCCCACGACGAGCCAGGCTGGGGGCGGGAGGCTGGGGGCGAGGAGTGATGTCTACGCACGCTTCTATTCTCGTAGACAGTGTTGAGCCTCCAAGAGCAGAGGTTTGTAGAACAGCAGCAAGTTTCACTTAAGTGAATCACCCAAGGTTTATCGAACTCAGGGTGGTAGAGGTCAAAGATATCCCTCTCAAGCAACCCTGCAATTAAGATACAAGAAGTCTCTTGTGTCCCCAACACACCCAATACACTTGTCAGATGTATAAATACACTAGTTCGGTGAAGAGATAGTGAAATACAAGTAATATGGATGATTATAAGTAGTAATTGCAATCTGAAATAAAAATGGCAGCAAGCAAACATGTAGCAGAACTGGTTGTAAACAGTGTTTTAATGCTTAGAAACAAGGCCTAGGGATCATACTTTCACTAGTGGACACTCTCAACAATGACATCAAAGCTGAATAATAAATACTACTCTCAAACACTCTCTTGTTGGATGATAAACACCATTCACTACGTAGGGCTACAAAAGCACCCCCAAAGTCTGAGTAAACTAACACCACAGCGTCATAAAGGAATCACACACGGTGCGCACACTGTCACCTTCACAACCGTGAATAACCCCGGAGTTCATATTAAAATAACCTCTAAAGTGCATAATAGATAAAGAGTAACTTCACATATTCAACTAGATTACAAAGCTCATGATCACATAAAGATCACACCATGGGAGAGAGAGATAAACCACATAGCTACCGGTAGAGCCCGCAGCCCCGGGGGAGAACTACTCACTCCTCATCGTGGGAGTCAGCAACGGCGATGGAGATGGCGGTGGAGTAGATGGAGATTACTCCGGGGGCAATTTCCCGTCCCGGCAGGGTGCCGGAACAGAGACTTCTGTCCCCCGAAACTTGTCTTCGATGGCGGCGGCGCAGCGGAAGTCTTCTCGGGAAAAGGCTTCGGGTGCCTAGGGTTATTTTGTTGGGGGGTCGTTGTAGGCGAAAGGGCGAAGGAGGTGGGGCCCCGAGGGGCCCGCACCACGTGGTGGAACGGCCAAGGAGGGAGCCGCGCCACCAACAGGTGTGGCCGCCTCGTGGCCCTCCTCCGTATCCTCTTCGGTGTTCTGGCGAAATAGAATTTCTGGAATTTTTTTGGATTTTTCCGGGCACTTTGGTTTTCGGGCCTTTTCTGCAACACACAGACATAATAAACAGAAACTGGCACTGTGGCATCTTGTTAATAGGTTAGTCCAATAAGTGTCATAATATGATATAAAGTGTATATAAAACATGTGATAATTGGTGTAATATAGGCATGGAACAACAGAAATTATGGATACGTTTGAGACGTATCAAGCATCCCAAGCTTAGTACTACTCGTCCCGAGTAGGTAAAACGATAACAAGAATAATTTCTGAAGTGACATGCTTTCACACAATCTTGATCATATAATAATGTAATGCATGTAAATTGAGATCAAATGAATAAAAGCTGTACTTTATATTGATATCAAATGAGCAATGAATAAACAAGTAGGAAGAACAAAGTAAAACTTTCAATGAATCAGTACTAAAGAACAATCAACCGTGCATAGTAGATATTAAAGATGATTTAAGCTTCAAGAACAACAATATAATCATCTAATGCATCCAACACTCATCACAACTTTGTGTTAGGATCAAGACAAGCAATAACAATATGCACGTAGAAAATCATCTCTCTATTTGTTCACTTAAAAACAAGCAAGCGTTCAGTGTTGGTTCCTGGCACCAGGATTTGTGGCTAAAAGAACATTAGGGGGTTTGGAAGGCCAACGGAAGAAAGTCTCACAAAGCTAAAAGTGATCATTAGACAAGAGGAAGTCTTATAATCGAAGCTATGCAAGGAGTAGTGATTGCCACACAACGGATGCACATAGAGCTATAAGTGTATGGAGCTCTCCAATGGAACTAGTGGGGGTGCATCCAACTTGCTTGCTCATGAATACCTAGAGCACTTTTGAGGAGGCTCATCATTGGAATATACAAGCCAAGTTCTATAATGTAAAGTTCCCCACATAGTTATGCAAGTAAAACATGAAAACTCTCTCATATGGAGTAAAGGTGCTAAACATGAGCACAAATGATGACTTGAATACTACAGGTGCTATGACATGAGCACAAGTGCGGATAAAGAGTAGTAATGTTGCCCCCTTTTTTCTTTTTTTTTTTTTTTTTTCTCTTTTCTCCTTTTTCTATTTTTTTTACTTTTTCTGTTTCTCTTTTCGATGGCCTCCATGGCTCTTTTCACTTTTAGGGGCAAACATTCTAATATGACAACACACTTTTGATACAAATGACTCATAATGAATAAAACATAATGTATGGAATGGTGCCTCTGCCAGTGTAGCAGGATATGCAATGATCTAGCGTAACATGGGCAAAACCACACATCAGCTGTAAAGAATCATGCAAGGCAATATATAAAAGATAAATGACAACAAGTCATGTAATGTAAGATGGAAGTTGCATGGCAATATATCTCGGAACAGCTATGGAAATGCTGTAGTAGGTAGGTACGGTGGATGTTTTGAGGAAGATATTTGGCTTATGTGTAGGAGAACATGATGAAGATCTCCCACGAGTTTTGGATGTACCCGCGAAGTATGCACCAACTCTCAATGTGAGAAAGGGCAATGCAAACTACCGAAGTGGCTAGCAAATATGGTGGTGGAAGTGCCATGAAAACCGCAGCTTAGAACTCACAAGCAAAAAGATTCCAACTAGAAATATGATCTTACAAGGCATAATGAAAATCACTCCAAGAGGGTCCGTGGCAAATGACAAGTCACTTGTTGGCTACCCCGACCGTAGCGCGTAACACAAAGTCATTACGGTTGCTTTTAACATTTAGAAGTCATATATCATTATGCTATCAACTGGATATTTAAGTGTGGCACAGCTTCAGTTTTCTAGACCAACCATTAATCATTCCACTTTACTAAACCATCATGTTTACCATTAAGCATATTAATATATCAAAACAACATCAATGATTCAAATGACACAATTTAATGATCTACAAGATTATGTATCATTTCATCATACCATCTACCACATTAAACATTCTCTGTTCCTAACCAAACACCAATCAACTTATCTAAAAATAAACTCTCCAAGTATTTAACAATGAGATATGAGAGTATGACATAGGAAAACTAACAGCTCTAAAAAGAGATGCATGAAAAACAAGAGCTGAAAGCATTGAAGTAACATAGAAGAATACTCAACAAATATAAGTGAAGAATACGAGTATTCATAAGAAAAAGCGGAGCGTGTCTCTCTCCCACAAAGGAATGCTAGGATCCATTTTATTCAGAGAATGAAAATAACAAAAACAAAAACAAACAGACGCTTCAAGTAAAGCACATAAGATGTGTCAGAATTAAAATATAGTTTCACTAGAGATGACCTGATAGTTTGTTGATGAAGAAGGGGATGCCCAAGGCATCCCCAAGCTTTGACGCTTGAGTCTTCTTGAAATATGCTTGGGTGACCCACGGGGGCATCCCCAAGCTTAGGCTCTTTCATCTTCTTGATCACATCATATCATCCTCTCTCTTGATCCTTGAAAACTTCCTCCACACCAAACTCAAAGTAGACTTCATTAGAGGGTTAGTGAATAATCAAAAGTTCTCATATTCTGCATGGACAAAACCATTACACATGCTACTGGACATTAGCTACAGTCACTGGTATTTTATGGAACAAAAAGATCCATTCAAAAACAGCAAAAGGAGCAATGCAAAATAAATGGCAGAATCTGTCAAAAACAGAACAGTCCGTAAAGACGAATTTTTTCGAGGCACTTAACTTGCTCAAATCAGAAAACTCAAAACTAGTGAAAGTTGCGTACATATCTGAGGATCACGCTCAAGAAATATCAGATTTTTTCAATTTTTCTGCAGAGAGTGATAAATTAAACGGTGGACAGCAGAAAACTGTTCCTGCGCAGGAATCCAAATCTAGCATCAACTTTCTACTAGAGGCTCTACTTGACACAACAATGCGAAAAAATAAAGATACAAAGGAATTGCTACAGAGGTAGACATGCTCCCTGACTCGAATAAAGGAAAAATTGCAGAGATAAAATAATGGGTTGTCTCCCATAAGCGCTTTTCTTTAATGCCTTTTAGCTAGGCTTGATAGTTGTAATGATGCTCTCATGAAAATAGAAAATGAAGCAAAAGGAGCATCAAGAAGAAAATTTAAAACACATTTAAGTCTAACCCACTTCCTATGCATAGGAATCTTGTACACAAATAAATTCACAAAGAACAAAGTGACAAGCATAGGAAGATAAAACAAGAGTAACTTCAAAACTTTAAGCATATAGAGAGATGTTTTAGTATCATGAAAATTTCTACAACCATATTCTCCTCTCTCATAGTAATTTTCAGTAGTAGAAATAAATTCAACCATATAACCACAAGAATCATTCATCTTAGATAATATAGGCACATAAAGAGTATCATTGAATTAATTTTGGAATTCATTAGCATGCTTCCCTCTTTCAAAATAGTTATTAAGATCAATATCAAGTTTAAGATCATGGTTGCAACAAAGATTTGGAACTAGAGACAATTGCAAACCACATAAGTATTTCTCAACATAAGCAAATTTCTCCTCCATGGTGTAATTAGGAGAATTCAAGAATAATGTAGGACTCTCATGAGTAAGACTACCATCACAAGCAGCAATTTTATCATTTTTATCCTCAACTTCTAAACATAGAGGATTATCTATAAGCATAGGACCATCATCTAAAGCATTATCATATATCATATTTAAGCAACACTCCTCATTATCATAAATAAGTTCACTAGTAGCATCATGAATAAAATTAACAATATAACTATCACATAAAACATTCTTATCATGAGCCACATGCATAAAAGAATTAATACTCTCCACGTAAGCATAGTAATTTTCATTGATCGTAGTGGGAGCAAATTCAACAAAATAGCTATCATTATTATTCTCATCACCATAATCATCAAATATACGAGGCATATTGTAATCATAATTAATTTTATCCTCAATAGTAGGTGGACTGAAAATATCATATTCATCATTGTAATCATCATATATTGGAGGCATAGTATCATCATAACAAATTTTCTCCTCTAAAGCTGGGGAACTAAAAAGATCATTTTCATAAAGACTAGCTTCCCCAAGCTTAGACTTTTCCATAGCATTAGCAATAATGGTGTTCAAAGAATTCATACTAATAACATTGCTACTAGCATGCAAATAAAGTTCCATAGGTTTTTTAATTTTCTCTTCAAACACTTCATGTCATAACTCAAGATAAATTTCATAGAGCTCTCTAATTTTTTTTGTTGTTTTCCATTAAGCCTAACAAGTGAAAACAAAAACAAGAAACAAAAAGTAATAACTGTAGGATCAAAAGGAGATACCTTCCAATGCTTACCTCCCCGGCAACGGCGCCAGAAAATAGCTTGATGTCTACGCACGCTTCTATTCTCGTAGACAGTGTTGGGCCTCCAAGAGCAGAGGTTTGTAGAACAGCAGCAAGTTTCCTTAAGTGAATCACCCATGGTTTATCGAACTCAGAGGTATAGGTCAAAGATATCCCTCTCAAGCAACCCTGCAATTAAGATACAAGAAGTCTCTTGTGTCCCCAACACACCCAATACACTTGTCAGATGTATAAGTGCACTAGTTCGGCGAAGAGATAGTGAAATACAAGTAATATGGATGATTATAAGTAGTAATTGCAATCTGAAATAAAAATGGCAGCAAGCAAACATGTAGCAGAACTGGTTGTAAACGGTGTTTTAATGCTTAGAAACAAGGCCTAGGGATCATACTTTCACTAGTGGACACTCTCAACAATGACATCATAGCTGAATAATAAATACTACTCTCAAACACTCTCTTGTTGGATGATAAACACCATTCGCTCCGTAGGGCTACAAAAGCACCCCCAAAGTGTGAGTAAACTAACACCACAGCGTAATAAAGGAATCACACACGGTGCGCACACTGTCACCTTCACAACCGTGAATAACCCCGGAGTTCATATTAAAATAACCTCTAAAGTGCATAATAGATAAAGAGTAACTTCACATATTCAACTAGATTACAAAGCTCATGATCACATAAAGATCACACCATGGGAGAGAGAGATAAACCACATAGCTACCGGTAGAGCCCGCAGCCCTGGGGGAGAACTACTCACTCCTCATCGTGGGAGTCAGCAACGGCGATGGAGATGGCGGTGGAGTCGATGGAGATGACTCCGGGGGCAATTCTCCGACCCGCAGGGTGCCGGAACAGAGACTTCTGTCCCCCGAAACTTGTCTTCGATGGCGGCGGCGCAGCGGAACTCTTCTCGGGAAAAGGCTTCGGGTGCCTAGGGTTATTTTGTCGGGGGGTCTTTATAGGCGAAAGGGCGAAGGAGGTAGGGCCCTGAGGGGCCCACACCACGTGGTGGCGCGGCCAAGGAGGGAGCCGCGCCACCAACAGGTGTGGCCGCCTCGTGGCCCTCCTCCGTATCCTCTTCGGTGTTCTGGCGAAATAGTATTTCTGGAATTTTTCTGGATTTTTCGGGCACTTAGGTTTTCGGGCCTTTTCTGCAACACACATACATAATAAACAGAAACTGGCACTGTGGCATCTTGTTAATAGGTTAGTCCAATAAGTGTCATAATATGATATAAAGTGTATATAAAACATGTGATAATTGGTATAATATAGGCATGGAACAACAAAATTATGGATACGTTTGAGACGTATCATGGAGCCGATGCGGGAGGCGGGCGGTGAGGAGCAGGCTGGGGGGCGGGAGGCTGGGGGCGAGGGAGGAGGCGGGCGGGGCGGCGGGGGCCTCCATGGCGCGCGGCGGCCGGCGGCTGCGTGCGCGGCGGCGGGAGGAAGGGGATGGGCTGAAAATTCCCTCCCGCACGTCGAGAAAGGGGAATACGTGCTCGGCCTGTACATCCTCTCCAACCCTCAGTTTTAGAGGTTGGGAGGGCGACCCGGGGTCCAACCTCTAATTTTTTTAGGGGTCTAGGGGTTCTAGTCTACGCGTTTATTTCGTTCCAACCCGTAAAAAAGCAGTTATTTTTAAAGGTTTGGGGGTTTAGGGGTACTACTAGACATGTTCTTAGCCTACGAAAGAGAAGCCACCGATGATGTCAAGGGTAGATAGAAAGTGAACTGACCTTCTGTGGACCTTGCTTTCTTCTTGAGGAACTCGTTCATCCAAGGGTTCGGTATCTGTATCGAATTAAACCACATGCTCCACCGCTTGTGCAGGCCCCCATCAATTCCTTTGAGTTTCGGTCTTGTGACCGTACTCCCCAGGCGGAGTGTTTCACGCGTTAGCTGGGCCCCTAATCCTCGTAGGCCAAGGGTGAACACTCATCATTTACGGCATGAACTACCAGGGTATCTAATCCTGTTCGCTCCCCATGCTTTCACACCCCAGCGTCGGTAGGGACCCAGAGAGCTGCCTTCGCTTTTGGCATTCCTTTGTAGATCTATGGATTTCACCCCTACACATGAAATCCCCCCCCCCCCCCCCGTCTTACCGCGGCTGCTGGCACGGAGTTAGCCAGGGCTTCTTCCTCGAGTCATGTCATGATCGCGCACTCGATAAAAGAGCTTTACAAGCGGCATTGCCCTTCTTCACTCACGCGATATTGCTAGATCAGACTTTCGCCCATTGTCCAAAATTCCCACTACTGCCCCCGTGGGAGTCCGGGCCGTGTCTCACTCCCAGTTTGGCTGATCATCCGAAAAGACCAGCTAACACTAGTACAGAACGACACATCGGAAACGGGCCAAAAACCCCTTCGGCAACGGAGAAAGGGTCCGTGTCCCCGACCCTGTCCCTGATGTGAAGGCCTTCAACGGTAACGGAGGCAAGAAACCGTCACCGATGAGGCCTAAGTTGGCTACGGTTGCCGACCAATCTCCGTTTCCGATGTTTCGGTGCATCAGTAACGGAGATTCTATTTTACTCGTTTGCATTGAGATTTGTTCAGAAGCCCACAGCAGCAATGCGGTTGCCAATTGACATTCAAAATCTCACAGCACAAGCACAAAGTTGCTAGCAAATCCATTCATAACGTATATAAGAATTTTCATCATTACATAGCATCAAAAGATGAGTTACACATGCCTCACTAATCCTATCATTCTCATGCCTCCCTAAACTTAACTTTTATGACACTCCACTCTTCTTCAGCTCCATCTTCTTCCTTAGTTCCGAAGCGCCGAAAATGGAATTCGACCTAGCAAAAGACTCGAGTAACGGTTTCATGCTTCTGCAAATCACATCTGCAGCCAAATTGCTACACACATACACAAAATAGATGGAGAAACTGAAAAACAGAAACCACACCGAGCTCGCAAGCCTCCTTAGCAAATTAATCTTGCCAAATTCTTCGTACTGAGTCTTGCTCCATCTTGGACGGTGTCGCCGAAATATAATAGCGTCACCGCTGTGACATTTCGGCCACACTGTCCAAGACACTCTTAATTAAAAAAGTGTTTTGAACAGTGCAGCGAAACGTCACAACAGCGACGGTTCACGGATATGATCCCACTTTGTATTTAGCTCTTTTAAAGCTTGTTTGGATCTGCATGGTGTTTCTGCATATAAAATACATGGATTAGTAGACTTAAAATAGTGCAAGATTTAGTATTGAGGGATGTATTCATCATCGGCAGTACTAAAAATAGACACAACACAATACTAGACTTCAATACTAGACAAGTTTTCTATGCTACTTTAAATAAAATGTAAGATCTAGTGTTGAGGGGTGAATTCATCATCGGCAGTACTACAATACTAGACAGAACACAATACTACAATACTAGACAATACTACAATACTAGATCGGTAGATGCTACTTTAAATAAAATGTAAGATCTAGTGTCGAGGGGCGTATTCATCATCGGCAGTACTACAATACTAGACATAACACAATACTAGATTTCAAATACTAGACAAGTTTTATGTGCTACTTTAAACAAAATGTAAGATCAAGTCGGCGACATACCCGGGGAAGATGCATGGCAATAGACCAGTAGATCCGCGTCGGCGACATACTCAGGGAAGATGCGCGGCGGCTCGCCGACGAGCCGCTGGGGGGGATGCGCGGCGGCTCATGACGCGCCGCTGGGGGAAGATGCGCGGCAGCTCGCCGACGCGCCGCTGGGGGGATGCGCGGTGGCTCACAACGCGCCGCTGGGGGAAGATGCGCGGCAGCTCGCCGACGCGCCGCTGGGGGAAGATGAACGGCGGCGATGTTGGCCGGACGCGCCGCTCAGATCTGCGAGATAAGGGTTAGATCTGGTGTGCTGCTTGAAGCCGCCGCCACACTGTGACTGTGGAGTGAGAGTGAGAGCGTTTAGGGTTGCCGCAGTGGCACATATATAGCACTAACATCGCAAACGGAGGCAATAAACAACCGTTGCCTTTTATCTCTTCACTGACACACTGGACCTACTTACGAAGGATCGATACGGTAGAATTGAACTATCTATCTACTCTACTCTACTTGTTCTTCTTACGCCCTGCCTCCGCGCCATTGTCATCCACGGCGCGGCGTCGCTTCTTGCCGGTTGCCTTCTCCTCAGGCGCATGCTCCTCCTCCTCCGGCTCGTGCTCCTCCTTCTCCGGCCGTGCGTCCTTCTCCGGCGAATCCTCCTCTCGCGCCTCCTTCTCCGGAGCGTGATCCTCCTTCTCCGGCGCGTCCTCCTCCGGCACGTCCTTCTCCGGCTCCTCCTCCTACGGCGCCTCCTCCGACGCCTCCTCCTCCGGTGCCTCCTCCGATGCCTCTGATGACCCACAAGTATAGGGGATCGCAACAGTCTTCGAGGGAAGTAAAACCCAATTTATTGATTCGACACAAGGGGAGCCAAAGAATATTTGTAAGCCTTAACAGCGGAGTTGTCAATTCAGCTGCACCTGTGAATAGTCTTGCTCGACACAGATTATCAGTAGCAACAGTTTATAATAGCAGCAGCGGTGAAATAATAGCAGCAGTAAAATAGAGACAGCAGTAGTGATTGCAGTAAACAGCAGGATTAAAATATTGTAGGCATAGGGATGGATGAACGGGCGTTGCATGGATAGGATAGTTCATATAATAATCAAGACATAGGCATTGCAGATAAATAATGAAGCAGTATCCAAGTACTAAGTAACCATAGGCATGTGTTCCGTATATAGTCGTACGTGCTCGCAATGAGAAACTTGCAGAACATCTTCTGTCCTACCAGCCCGTTTGCAGCGGGGCCTCAAGGGAAACTGCTGGTAATTAAGGTACTCCTTTTAATAAAGTACCGGAGCAAAGCATTAACACTCCGTGAACACACTTGATCCTCACATCGCAGCCATCCCCTCCGGTTGTCCCAATTATTGTCACTTTGGGGCCTCGGGATCCGGACAACGATATGTGTATACAACTTGCAGGTAAGATCTTAAAACAATGCATATCATCATGAAACAATAACATGTTCAGATCTGAAATCATGGCACTCGGGCCCTAGTGACAAGCATTAAGCATAACAAGTTGCAACAACGTCATAAAGTACTAACAACGGATACTAGGCACCATGCCCTAATGATCTTACATCTATTACATGAACAATCTCATCCAATCCCTACCATCCCCTTCACCTACAGCAGGGAACTACTCACACATGGATGGGGGAAACATGGATGGTCGATGGAGAGGCGTCGTGATGATGATGGCGATGATCTCCTCCAATTCCCCGTCCCAGCGGAGTGCCAGAATGGAGTTTCTGGTCCCCGAAATAGGTTTCGCGATGGCGGCGGCGTTCGGAGGAGTTTCTGGATGAAGTGGACGACCCCCCCCTCGGTTTTTAGGTCAGAAGGGTTATGTAGTCCAGAGGGGGGCTCGGGGGTGACCGAGTCGGTCACGTCCCCCTTGGCGCGGTGGGGCCCCTGGCCGCGCGAGCAGGGGGTGTGGGCGGCTCCTCGCCCCCACTCCGTCTCCCCTTCTGGCTCCGTGAGTCTTCGGGTAAAATAGGGGCTTTTAGATCTTTTCTGGTGTTTTTCGTGAAAGTTGACTTTCTGCACAAAAACAAGACAACAGGGTAATTCTGCTGAAAACAGCGTTAGTCCGTGTTAGTTGTATTCAAAACACACAAATTAGAGGTAAAACAACAGCAAAAGTGTTCGAGAAAGTAGATACGTTTTGGACGTATCAACTCCCCCCAAGCTTAGCTTATTGCTTGTCCTCAAGCAATTCAGTTAACAACTGAGTGTGATAAAAGAGATTTTCACGAACACATTTCTTCATATGATGTATATATTCCCACTATATGAACAAGTGCTTAAGTAATTCAATATGAGGCAAATGCAAATAATGTCACCTAATAGGCATGTAAACTATGAAAAGATGCCAACATACTAATAGCAAACAACATGAAACATATCAACTCACAAGATTGTAATGCTCATAACAAGGTATGATAAGGTGGTATCTCGCTTGCCCATTTTTGTACAGCAAAACATAAATGCCCAGGCACCTCTGAAGTTCAAGGGAAGACTAGAAGTATTGATATCAAAGATAAAAGCATCGAAGTTACACCACAGTTAACCGCATTCTGGGACAAGCACATTACACTAAGAATGACAACTATGCTCTGAGAAAGTGCTCAATGAAAGGATGGCGACTCAACATAAAAGTAAAAGATTGACCCTTCGCAGAGGGAAGCAGGGATTGTCATGTGCTAGAGCTTTTTATTTTTAAAACAGATGCAAAAATTGTTTTGGGAGGTTGTTGTTCCTATCAACGAATGGCAATAGAGTTTTTGTTATCTTCCATACTAAACAAGTTGAGAGCGGTTCCGAGATTTGATATTAAGCATGTATATCATGCACTTTATATATTGTTTGACACTCCTCCCCACCTTGCTTACACAAGCCATGGCTAACCGAATCCTCGGGTGCCTTCCAACAATCACATACCATGGAGGAGAGCCTATTTTATTTGTTTTAAGCTTTTTGATATTACAATGGTCTAACCAGCTCTTTGTAAATTAGTGACAAGCAGATGAAGCATGCAAGTGTGGGTACTTAATCTAGTATGGAAGATAACAAACCCAACTACTACTTCCTCATGAGCTAAAAACAGTGTCACAAAATGAGAATTAATTTGAAGGTTTTAAAGGTAGCACATGAAAATTTACTTGAATGGTTTGAAATGCCATGCATAGGTATTTATGGTGGACACTTTGGGATAACTTGGTTTTCATGGATTTGGAAGCACGAGCAGCATTCCCGCTCAGTACAAGTGGAGGCTAGCAATAGACTGGGAAGCGACAATCAAGAGAGCAATAACCGTCATAATCATGCTTGCGACAAAATAAATTAACTGAGGCATAAAAGTGATACAAGAACTCTGAGGCAAAATAAATCATCGAGGCTTAATTGACTTTTGTTTTTTAGTCATATGCATGCGTGAGCATGTGCCAAGTCAATTCAAATGAATTATTCAGAGGAGGATACCACAATGTCATACCCTTTTATGAATAGAACAATGCAAGCAAACATCAATATAACATGCTACCCACTATTAATAAATTAGAACTGATCATGAGAGAACAAGAACTACTAAGCATCCACTAAATGACATATACCTCACATGAACCAACTAAGCATGCTCACATGGATGAGTATATGTACAAAAATGAAAGCAAATAGAGTTCATACCAGCCTCTTACCCCAACTCGAATTGTTGTAGATCGTCCTTATTGCTTTTTCACTTGTGTTGCTTCGAATGATATGAATGAAAACCAAGCTCCACCGGAGTCACGAAGGCTGTCCAACTCTGAAACAAACTATACAAAACCGAAAAGAACAACAAATATTTTTGGGTTTTCGAGCTTTTGAGACAAGAGCAAAAAGAAGCAAACAATAAAGCAAAATATTTTTGGGTTTTTGAATAACAAACCGAAATTAAAAACTAAGCAAACTAAGCAAACTAATACTGAAAGCTTAAAGAAACAAATGAAGAGAAACAACAGAAATATTTTTGGTCTTTTTGCGTTTTGAAATGCGGAAATAAAAAGCAAACAACAAAAGAAAGAAAGAAAATCGAAACATGGATATACAAAGTATCGACAAGATATGATATGTAAATGAGTGAGATGTCGATATACCTCCCCCAAGCTTAGGCTTTGGCCTAAGTGGAGGTCAATGCCACTGTCCCCATGATGTGCCACTGTCGTGTATGATGAAGAAGGGTACTCGTCCTGGTACGAGCCTGGCGACGCACCAGGGTAAGTGACGGTGTAGCCATCATCAGGTGCTTCTTCCTCCTCCTGGTGCTGCTGGTGAAAGCCACGCACTCTAAGCTGCTCCTCCAACGCCTCCTTGGAGTACGACCACGGCCTCCTGTGTATAGGGAACAAATCGGCCTGGGGCAAAGGCACTTCATATTCATCCCCGTTAGTAAATAAAACTTTGTAAACAATGTTCCCCATGTGAGAACCGGATGTAGCAAATGATGGTCTATCATAGCAGCAAGGTCGAGCCTAAAATGGGTTAGCTTCTCATCATTAGGATCAATAGGGAGGCCCAAATAATCAGCAACACGTTTTGCAACAATTCCTCCATAGATAGGTCCACTAGCAGCTAAGCGGCGAGCAATGAGAGCACCAAGGTTATAAGTGGTGTTACCAGTAAGTGCAGCAGCAAGAAAAGCAAGATGGTAGTTAGAAATGTTGCTGGTGTTTTCCCTACCAAGAATGCTAGTAGCAAGATAGTAAGTGAAATATCTAATGGCAGGGAATTGGATGTTCCTTATCTTGCTGCGATGAGCGGTGCGGTCATCATCGTTGGTCACTCCTCGGTAAAGTTCTACCAAGCCATTTGTGTTCCCTGCAATCCTCCTCGCCGTACCTGAAGGAGCAATATCTATGGCAACACAAAAGTCAACCAAATCCATTGTAACAGGCCTATCATAAATTTTGAATTTAACAGAAGGCGCATAAGGTGAATTCCCAAATTTAAAACTTCAACAAAAGTTTTGGTGAGCCAATAATATTGGGCGCCCTCTTCCTGTATATAAGTGGTCAAGCCAACTCGCTGGACAAGGAACATGAAGTCATCAAGCAACCCTGCATTACGCAAAAATTCAGTGCATGGAAAGGATGAAGCATTTGGGATTCGATCATCCCCTCCATCTCCAATGCTCGGTGCAATGACATCTTCATCATAGGAACGCCTAACTCGAGTGGATGCCCTCAAAGGCCTTGTTGCCCTCTGAGAATCCCTCTCAAACACCTCTCCAAAGGTGTGGTTATGCATTTTCCTTTTCTGAAATTTTTAACAACATTATAAAAAGTTGATTTGAGACATACAAATGAGGGGAACTACTATATGAACTTGCTAGAGGACTAAACATGCATCAAAACTAGTAATTACAACTTAGAACTAGCATGCAAACTCACTTAACAAGTCACCTACAGCAGCAAAATACTCAAGGTATACTTCACTAAACAAAATTCTACTTGGATAAATGGAGGAGTCACATACCGGAGAGCAAATGCCCCAAATCTCAACAGCTGAGATGGGCTGAGCAAGGAGATCAAATTTCACGAGGAAGAACAGCAAGAACTCGGGTTTGAACAGAGGAAATGTGTTTGCTCAAACAAAGGGAAGGTGTGGTAGGTGGGAGAGCAAGTGGAGGGCCAAGGGGGGTCCACACCCTTCCTGGCGCGGCCTAGGTGGCACCCGCGCCACCAGGGGTGTTAGCCCATGGTGGGTCCCCTTGGTCAGCCCCAGGACTCCCACGATGCTCTTCCAAAAATAGGAACAAGGTATAATTTTTATAAATTTTTGAAAACTTTCAATTTGGATGATTTCTGGGCACTTAAGCTAATAAAACTCAGGCAGAAAAATAATTTTCAAAATCCAAAAACTAAACTTTTGCAAACTAAGTACATTACAGTAGGTAAAACAAGGTTGAAGAAAGAAATGTTGTTTAGCACTTTCATGTATATAAATGTATTTGTTAACAAGGTTGATCAAGTCTTGCCACCAAATAAATTTATATGACACAAATGATTTAAACATCATGAGAAATCATGTTACCTTGTATTGTATTGATATGGATCCAATCATAATGTTTTGATATCCTTCTTGATGATCATATATAGGGCAATCAATACTTCCCACTTTGATGGTTTTAAAATTAGAAATAGTATTCACTCCATAAATCTTGTCAACTTTCTTGGGGAAATAAACAGTATGCTCTTTATCATTAACATTGAAAGTCACTTTTCCTTTATTGCAATCAATAACAGCACCTGCAGTGTTTAGAAAAGGTCTCCAAGAATAATAGACATATTATCATCTTCAGGCATTTCAAGAACAACAAAATCAGTTAAAATTAAGCAATTGTTAGCCACTTGAACAGGGACATCCTCACAAATGCCAACAGGAACAGCAGTAGATTTATCAGCCATTTGCAAAGATATATCAGTAGGTATCAATTTATCAAGATAAGTCTCTTATAAAGAGAAAAAGGCATAACACTAACTCCTGCTCCCAAATCACATAAAGCAGTTCTAACATAATTATTTTGATGGAACAAGGAATGGTTGGTATACCTGGATCTCCAAGCTTCTTAGGAACCTTGCCATTGAAAGAATAATTAGCAAGCATAGTAGAAATTTCCTCATTAGGAATTTTCCTCTTGTTAGAAACAATATCTTTCATATACTTTGAATAAGGAGGCAATTTAATAGCATCAGTCAAAGGAATTTGCAAGAACAAGGTTTCATCCAATCACAAAATTTATTATAATGTTCTTCTTCCTTTGATTTTAGTTTCTTAGCAGGAAAAGGCATTTGCTTTTGAACCCAAGGTTCCTTTCATTACCATGTTTCTTAGCAAGAAAGTCTTCCTTAGTGTACTTTTTATTTTTAGCATGCTTTTCAGGTTCCTCCTCAATTTCTTCTTTATCAGAGCATCATTCTTATCATTATCATTATTATGTTCATTACCACTTTCAGTTTCAGCATCAGAAATAGATATACTATTAGGATCATTAGCAGGTTCAGAGGATTCTACAACAGTTTTATGTTTCTTCTTCTTTTTCTTAGAAGGAGCACTAGTTTCATTAGTTGAGAATCTTGTTCAATTCTTTTAGGATGTCCCTCAGGATATAAAGGATCCTGGGTCAAACCTCCTCTAGTTGTTACTTCACAAACATGTTTCTCTTTATCCTTAGAGGCATTTACTAAAATCTTGTTGCACTTTAGTGAGTTGATCAATTTGAGTTTGAACCATATGAAAATGTTTAATAAGCATCTTAACATCATTGGAGGTTCTCTCCACAATATCATGCAATTTACTAATAGCTTGAGAATTTTCATGCAAATGATTCTCTACTCTCATATTAAAATTATCTTGCTTAATAACATAATTATCAAATTCATCTAAGCATTGATCAGGTGGTTTAGAGTAGGGAATATCTCCTTCATCAAACCGTTGGAGAGAGTGTACCTCAATTATGGATGATGGGAATTGGCTTACATAGCTCTTCAATAGGTGGAAGGTTCTTCACATCTTCAGATTTAATACCCTTCTCAATGAGAGTCTTCTTGGCTTCCCTCATTGATTCATCATTCAATTCAATCATACCCCTCTTCTTCATATTGGTGTCGGTGTAGGTGTGGGGGTCGGCGCAGGTAGAGTCCAATCATCATAATTTGGCTGATTTTAGCCATAATTCTTCAGCTTCTTCTGGGTTCTTTTCCTGAAAACACAACTAGCACAACTATCCAGATATGCTCTAGATTCAATAGTTAGTCCACTATAAAATATATCAAGAAGTCATGCTTTTCCAAATCATGTCCAGGCCGAGCTCTGATAAAGAGCAAAACCTTGTCCATGCTCTGGAAGTTTCTCTTCATCTTCCTGGTCAAAGTTATAAATTCTCTGCAAAGCATCATGTTGAGCACTAGCAGGAAATATTTCTGAAAGAAAACATTAAGCAAACCAGTAGGACTAGTAATAGAACCAGGAGACAAGTTGTTATACCAAGCTTTAGCATCATCTTTTAATGAGAAAGGAAAAATCTTAGCAACAAAGTAGCTACGCTTCTTAATATCATCAGAAAATAAGCCACTCAAAGTAGAGAGCTCATTCATGTGCTCTACAGCACTTTCACTTTAGTGCCACAAAAAGGAGTTTTCTCAACAATAGATATATGAGATAAATCAAGAGAAAAATCATAATCCTTATCTTTAATGTTTATAGGAGAAGTGGCAAACTTAGGATCAGGTGACAACTTGTATTTAACAGCATGTTGTGCAAGAAATTTTAATATTACTTGCACCAGTAGTAGCATTACATTTATCAATAAAATCATCATCAAGTTCCACATAAGTTTCATCAGGATCATCATCACAAGTATAATCCCTTAACTCAGGTGAATAAACAGGAGTAGTAGGACTTCCATTAGGTGTTCTAGTATTTTCAAGTTGTTTAGACTAGCAATAGCAGCATCTAAAAGTGGACCTAATGAAATACTCATCAATCACAGTAGAAGCATCATCAATATATCAGAGGCAATTTCAGATTCAGCAGTAGTAACAGTGAAGATTGTGGTGGTGTAACAAGTTGACTCAATACAGATGGTGAGTCAAGAGCAGCAGAGGTACTAAGTGTCGTACCTTTTCTTGTAGTGGATGGCAATACACGGACCCTCTCATCACGAGCTTTACCCATGATGAATAAATTTCAGCGAGCAATATAGATCACAAGTGAACTCACAAATAAAGCTATGCTCCCCGGCAACGGCGCCAGAAAATAGTCTTGATGACCCACAAGTATAGGGGATCGCAACAGTCTTCGAGGGAAGTAAAACCCAATTTATTGATTCGACACAAGGGGAGCCAAAGAATACTTGAGAGCCTTAACAGCGGAGTTGTCAATTCAGCTGCACCTGTGAATAGTCTTGCTCGACACAGATTATCAGTAGCAACAGTTTTATAGCAGTAGCGGTGAAATAATAGCAGCAGTAAATAGAGACAGCAGTAGTGATTGCAGTAAACAGTAGGATTAAAACACTGTAGGCATAGGGATGGATGAACGGGCGCTGCATGGATAAGATCATATAATAATCAAGACATAGGCATTGCAGATAATAATGATAAAGCATCCAAGTACTAAGTAAACATAGGCATGTGTTCCGTATATAGTCGTACGTGCTCGCAATGAGAAACTTGTACAACATCTTCTGTCCTACCAGCCGTGGCAGCGGGCCTCAAGGGAATCTACTGGTAATTAAGGTACTCCTTTTAATAAAGTACCGGAGCAAAGCATTAACACCCGTGAACACATGTGATCCTCACATCGCAGCCATTCCCCTCGGCTGTCCCAATTATTGTCACTTTGGGACCTCGGGTTCCGGACAACATATGTGTATACAACTTGCAGGTATGATCAAAAACAGTGCATATCATTATGAAACAATAACATGTTCAGATCTGAAATCATGGCACTCGGGCCCTAGTGACAAGCATTAAGCTCAACAAGTTGCAACAACATCAATAAGTACTAACAACGGATACTAGGCACCATGCCCTAATGATCTTACTTATTACATGAACAATCTCATCCAATCCCTACCATCCCCTCAGCCTACAGCAGGGAATTACTCACACATGGATGGGGGAAACATGGATGGTCGATGGAGAAGCGTCGGTGATGATGATGGCGATGATCTCCTCCAATTCCCCGTCCCGGCGGAGTGCCAGAACGGAGTTTCTGGTCCCCGAAATAGGTTTCGCGATGGCGGCGGCGTACGGAGAGTTTCTGGATGAAGTGGACGACCCCCTCGGTTTTTAGGTCAGAAGGGTTATGTAGTCCAGAGGGGGCTCGGGGGCGTGACCGAGTCGGTCACACCCCCTCTTGGCGCGGTGGGGCCCCTGGCCGCGCGAGCAGGGGTGTGGGCGGCTCCTTGCCCCACTCCGTCTCCCCTTCTGGCTCCGTGAGTCTTCGGTAAAATAGGGGCTTTTAGATCTTTTCTGGTGTTTTTCCCGAAAGTTGACTTTCTGCACAAAAACAAGACACCAGGGTAATTCTGCTGAAAACAGCGTTAGTCCGTGTTAGTTGTATTCAAAACACACAAATTAGAGGTAAAACAACAGCAAAAGTATTCGAGAAAGTAGATGCGTTTTGGACGTCGTATTCTTCCTGGCTAGAATACGGCTCCGGCGGTCCTCCGGCTCCTCTTCCGCCGGCGACTCGTCCTCTTCGGAGTCGTCTTCTCCTTCGCGTGAAGACGGCAGGTCCGAGTCGTTGGAGTCGTCTTCTACAGAGCGTGAAGATGGCGGGTCCGAGTCGTCGGGGTCCGAGTCCGGCGGCCCGTCTTGATCACACCATGGAACTTCACCGTGGTCTTCAGCGCTCACGTCGTCACTCGGGACTTCCTCGTTCTGCCACCAGGGTTCCTCCATGGCGGCTGTGCTAGTGTGGTAGAGAATGTGGGAGAGAACGAAGGGGAGAATGCGGGACCTGCCTGGCTTCGCGCGGTTCCAGTCACATTTTGTAAGCGTCGAGCAGGCGGTTCCAATCCCCCGCGAATTAAGCCGCATTGAACAGGCGCGCTTCCAGTTTGCAAATGCAATTTCCCAAGCACATCGCAAACGGATATACATAAACAACCGTTGCCATAGAGACACATATTGGAAACGGGACGAATTTATGACCGTTGCCGATATATTTGGTAACGGAGATATAAAATCCTCCGTAACCAATGTTGACGGACCAGCCTCTGCCAGGCCTCGTCCGCAACGCTAAAGTCGCGATTCTCTGTCGCCTAACTCGTGCCGTTTCCATTGAGGGGTATCGGATGTGTCGTTCTGTACTAGTGTAAGCATCTAAACTTCCGGGATTCACGGCCTCTAGTGCGTCCACGACATGCTCCCATTGGTCCGTCGCACGTGAATTTTGTGCTTTACGGATCGTTGTTTGAGTCAGTTTGTTTGGGTCGGTTCATTTGGATCAACATACATATGAGAGCGGATCAATGAACACACATCCAGAGCAATCTCAGAGCAACCATATTTTGTCCCTTAGCCAGTCTCTCTCAGCTGATTCATGCCATCGAGGAGAGGACGGGTCGCTGCAGACGGGAAGAAGTGGAGGAGAGGGAGGCTATCGTGCTGGCCACAGACAAGAGTTTGGAGAATTGCCGACGCCGGAAGGTATGTCGTCCACGCCTGATACGTTGTATTTCATATCATCATATTAGTAACTTATATTATTGTTTTAGAAGTTTATTTGCATTGTCATTTCGTAATTCATGCATGTTTAGGTGATTTTGGGGGCTTTGCTACAAAGTCCCCTATTTTGGTATTTAATTTCCAGGAGGCAGAAAATCTCCTTTTTCTTGTTTTAATGTTTCAGGAACCTTCTGGACGTCAAATAATTGGGGAAAAAATACCACGCAAGTTTTTATAGAAACAACGATCGTGGGCAAAAGATCAAGAGGAGGGGAGCCATGATACTCAAAAGAGCATGTCAGGCGCGGCCCCACCCGTAGGCCGCGCCTGGCATGCCCTTTTGGGCGTCGGGCATCGTTCCGCTCTCCCCTTTTAACCCCGACTCTCTCTCGACTGAAAACCTACGCCATAATTTTTCTACAATTTACCGAGGCGGCAGAAAAGACAAAAGCTCTCTCCTACTCCGGGAGGGAGCAGATTCTGCTGCTCCGGAGCCTCCGAACAGGGGGAAATCATCGCTATCGTCATCACTCATCACCACTCCTCCTTGGCGTAGGAGGAGTCCTCTCCAACAACCCCATCAAGACCAGCACCATCTCCATCACCATCTTCGTGATCCACTGCATCCCCCTCATAGTTTGAGATTGTTCGAACCCTAGATATTGTTTAAGTGCTATTTTGCATATTGTGATTGGCTATTTGTTATTGTTTCGTGGGAGATTATATTTTCAGATTGTGTTGTAATTAATATGCCACTGAACCATATCATGTGTCACCATTGTGAGTAGTTTCCCATGTTCCTGAGGTCATAGGATGAATTGACAATGATTTTTATATAACATGCAATCAATATTTGGTCAAGTTTTTATCTTTTATGTGGTTCTATGATGGTAGTATGCGAACATCGATTGCATATTACTTCACCTATATGGGCTCATAGGGCTGCACCATAGAGTAATGTATTGGGTAGGACGTGACGGACTGATAGAAACCGTTGTCTCAAACTTTGCGTTACAATAGGGGTTTTAATCGAGATCCTAGAACTAACTGCTACGGTGTGACATTTATGTCCTAATGATTCCTTTGTTTGCTCATGTGCATGGCCTAAGGACCCATCGTAAGGGGGGCACTTGCTCATTTACATGGCCGCACCTAATTAAGTCTTCGTCCAAAACGAATAAAACTTGATAAAATGTATATTGAAAAACTGAGTGCAAGTACATTGGAAAATATTATACAATACACCGAAATCCAGAGTGCAAGTACACTGCAAACAAGAGTATGAAAATCGGAGTACAAGCATAAGTACAAACAAAAGTTCATCTAAACAATATTAGATCTAATTATGAAAACCTCGATGCGATTAACACAATGACGAAAACTACTCGTAATTAATTCATGCAAATGGGATCAAAACACACTATTTTTAGTGCGAATCTTTGGTTTTAGAAAATAGAAAGGAAAACTGGCTCCTATGCCACCATCCGTAAACACTGAAATTCCCATATTTGTTCTCTCACCTACCTTGCTAATCATGCCATATGTGGGCAAGAGCACCAACATGCCATATGCGGAGAAGTAGTCACTGAAAACTGGAGTACTCGTACATTTAAATCCGTGATAATTACACCGAAACATTGAGTACAAGTGTACTAGTTGTCGAATTACAAATACATGTTCATAAAAAACTATCAATATGAGATCTAATATTGAAGATCTCGATGTGATTAATGCAACAGCACAAAAACGATTCGTAATTCAAATGAACGGTTCTAAAGATATTTGATTTTCAATTTTTTATGTTTAAATAAATGCATATACAACCTCTCTGCACCCCCGAGTGCGAGAAGATGTCCCACCAAGACTACCATTCCGAAATGTGTCACATATGCAAAATTAGAGAGAAAAACAAATCAATCTTTGTCAAGGTTGACCTTTTCACAATGATTACCTAAATTTATTGATGATTGCTTTGCTTGGAGGGATTATGGACGAACCTTTACTTCCCAAATGATCCAATGGGGTTATATATTTTATATAAAACTTGGGCCTAATCGAATACCAGTACACGAGTTCATTCATTCATTCATAGTATATATAAAAGTTGGGCAGATCGCTGCCCTCTCCGCGGCCGTGCCGCTGTAGCTAACACTGTTCATCTACAGTGTTCTACAGTAGTACGATCCCGGCCATGCACCGGCGATCCGACGGCCAGAACGGTTCCACGCTGACCTTTTTGCAGAAAGGCCCCTCGCGGCCGAACAATCGCACCACGGCCCACGAAAACACGCACGGAAGGACCTACACGTAAATTCGTCAAACTCCAGGGTCTTCCTTGCAAAAAAAACCATTTCACCCCCTTCTTCCTCCTCTCTTCCGCGCGCCGCCGGAGTCGCCGCGCCCGCCGACGCCTCGCGCCGCCGCCTCGCGCCTCCCCTCACGAATCCGAGGCCACGGATGGCTCCGCCGCCGCTCGCGCCGCCTCCTCGCCGCGGATCGCGAGCCAGGACGCCGCGTAGGCGCCGGAAACGTCGCCGCCGTCCGCGCGGCGCTCCGCCGCGTCCGCGGCTTGCCGGCGCTGCTCCGGCGACCAAAAGGGGGAGGCGCCGCCACCTCCCGCCCCCCGCGGCCGGGCGCGTCGGACGCGCACGCGCGCGTGTCCCGGTACGCCGGCGCGCGGCTCTGGTGACCTCCGCGCCGCCGCGGCGGACCCGGCCACCCGTGACGTCAAGCCGACGTCACGGCGGGCCAAATGGGCCACTAAATGGGCCGGGCTGTCTGCCGGCCCGCTGCTTTTTTTTTCCCCCCTTTTTTCCTTTTTTTCCCCCCTTCTCCTGATTTCCAAATTTCCCACAAATTTTCAAACAAATTTTCCCAAAAATTCCCAGATACTTACTACTTACAAATGCGAGATCGAAAAAAAAAAATTCGAACTTCGAATAGTACAAACAATTTTATTTAAAAAAAGGTACTCCCTCGTGACATTATACCTCTTTAAAAATATCCGCTTATTCACGAAGTTTTACAACAAATATGCGATGTTTCAAACGATTTCCCAAAAAAAAAAAGGTGTTCCCCCATGACATTCTACCTTTCTAAAAAATATACGACTATTTCAAATTACTAAATACAGCGATCCCACTCATACATACGGGAAAAAATAATGAACTCACACTTCATAATTTCAATCTACTAACCTAAACAAATTTGAATGACATATCCGGCCACTCATGAGAAATAAATATTGCTATTTATGTCAACAAACAAACATTTTTCAAAATCCAAAGAGAGCCGCCATTTCACAAAAACGAAAAAATATCCAAAAAATATCCAAATGCACTTCCTTCACCTCTCCTTACAACACATATAACGCATTTAAACAGAATACACAAATTATTGCAATAAATTTTCTCATCAAATGCGCGTCGTCTTAGGTAGGTAAATTAAATTTTCAAAGCAAAATACCAAGTTTTTGCATCATTTTAAATAGATTCATACTCACTCCAACTGTGCATACAAATTTAATAAATACTACAAATAGTCAAAAAATCGACATAACCGTAATACATCACATCTTATTATGGTGCTAAATAAGAGAATACTAAACTTACCTTTCTTTATATATGAACATAAATTTAAAAACTGCTTTATTACATGCACATTTCACGAATCCTCACATTCTTTACATCTAAAGATGAATTGAATTTAATAGTTGCAAATACAGTACATCTCCTCTAGCCATCGACCTAAATTACATATCCACAGCGAAATACAGACATAATAGTTAGCCATACCCATTCAATAATCTCACTAAATATAGTGGCAAAATGACACTACGTTTCATCATTTCAATCTACCTACCATAATCATAAGCAATATAACTTAAACCTACCTAATTATACACTCAGCTTTCTTAAAAAAATTCTTCATCAAATGAACATTTTCGGAAAAATACAAATTTGTTCCCTCTAATTACGGAATGATTTCAAATTGAATTCAAGCTACCTACATTATACAATTTTAAACTATTACCTTCCCTCACAATATATGCAACGCAACTAACAAAAAAAAAAGAAAAATTGTCACACAATATTCTCAGCAAGGACGCGGCGTGACGCCGCGCAGAATTTATATCATATATTCATAGTAGACAATACACGACAAAATCCAACGGATTTCAACGGTTCCAAATTCGTCAAATTTGAATAACCAAATCAGTTAAATTTTCGTTAACATATAGATGACAAATCCCGACAAATTACGACTTTTTAAAATACATCTGACTTCGACATTTCGAATCACGACGGGTGCGGAATTTCCAAAATTTGTTCACCTTACAAAATTATTCTAACTCAACAAAAATTCCTCCACTCGAAACGATTTAAATGTAAACATTTTTTCCACCACCATTTTTTCCCTTTTAATATATCCACTGCAAAAAAAAAGGTAATATATCAAAGCAAACAGGAAAAGACATGCAACCTACTTATGGTAAAAAAAAATATACACATTTTTTGTCAAAAATGCGAACAATCCAGATGCATTTTCCCTAATTTTAAAATACAGGTACTATATCAAAACAACCATAAAAAATTACATGCGACCTACTTATGCTAAAAAAAACATTAAGCATGCGAATTTTGTCAAATTGTACGAATAATTCAAATACACTTTTCCCAATTTCAATTGAATGTTAACGTCGTCCAAAAATCGATATCCCCGAATATATCCACTACAAAAATACAGGTACTATATCAAACCAAACAGAAAAATACATGCAAGCTACTCATGGTAAATAAAACATTAAATATACAAAATTCGTCAAAATGTGCGAACAATACAAATGCACTTTTCCTAATTTCAATTACCGAAATACAAACATGATCAACTTTTTCAAATTAAATACAAACATGATCGACTTTTTCAAATTACTAAATATTGGAAACCTGCAGAAAATATATCACCAATATCTGAAAAAAATGCTACAAATTCATTAAAAAAAATTAAACATTCCAAAGGGCGTGGCGTGACGCCACGGCAAATATAACTAGTAGTGATCAAAAGCTAGTCAATTTTCCTATTTGACTCTCGTAGCGGTACCTACGCTCGAGCGGAGCTTCTTCTTGGGCCAACCCATGTAGCATTTTAACTTTTAGGTTGTGTTTTTATTTTGGTTTCCTTAGTTTTTTTTCCAGCTTCTATTTTCCTTTTCGGTTTTTCTAGCAACATCCAAGGCCCTTATACAAAGCATTTTTTCTTCAGTAGTTATTAACTTCTTAACAAAAAGTAAAGATGATTGTTCTCATCACGGTGCTTGCATTCCAATTTCTAGACCTTTCAGCGGGCGCCAGAAGCGTATGAATGCATTCGTCATGGCATCGACATATTGCCGACTTACCAAACAACTTCTTAGCTATGGCTTGAGGATCCACACACTACTGGAAAATTCCTCTTCGCCGTGTGGTCAAATCACACGGCGAAGGTTAGAATTGGCCTCGGCGAAGGAGTCGCCGAGCAAGGCACCCGACAGAGGCCTCTCGACGAAAATCGGGTCGGCGACGACGCTTCGCCGGGTGCTTTTTGTCGGGGCACCTCGGCGAAATCTTCGCCGAGACAATACAGACGTTACCCGCGAAGAAAAGGCAATCCCCGTCGTCCCTTGTCAGATGAGCGTCAGACGTGTGTCAGACGTTCGCCGAGTATGTACGACAGGGATCTCGGCGAAGAAGGAACGCGGAGACGGCTCCACCTGTCCTCCAAACTGGCGCCGGCTAAACTCTTCGCCGAGATGGGCTTCGCCGAGTGCCCAGCTTCGCCGTGCGAAGATTTCGCCGGGTGACCTCTTCGCCGAGTGCTTCAGCAAAGCTTCGCCGCAAACCGCCTTCGCCGAGTGCCGCCGTTCGCCGAGTGCCCTTTTTCGCCGAGTGCCAGTGTTCGCCGTGAACCGCATTTCGCCGAGTGCCCTTTCAGCCGCAAGGGTCGGCGAATGGACCGGATGGGCTGACCACTTGGCCATAGTTCGCCGAGAAAACCGGCCGGCGAAACAGACATCTCAGCGAACAATGTTCCCAGGTGACCATTTGGCACCTCTTCGCCGAGTGCCATGCTCGGCAAAAAAATAATTGTCGGCGAAGTGACTTCCCAGGTGACCAAATGGCACCTGGGACGCGTCTTCGCCGAGTGCCGACATCGGCGACGAGGGCTTCGCCGAGTGCTTTACTCGGCGAAATGACCATTTGGTCCGGGTTTTACCTGCTTTTTACGAATCCCTGCATTTGCAAAAACAATATGGACATATATAATTCAATTATACCACTGGATCACTCCCAGCACACCCATAACATTCAAATGAGACACATATAACAACATAAAGCACAAATGGTCCAAAAGTTAACAAAATAGAGTGCACAAGTTCTAAGCATACAACACAAGTTCAAAATAAATCCAGCCAACAAGTTCAAAGTCCACAAATACATCCAATAGCATCATTCCACAAGTCCACAAGCCAACAAGTGCACGCATTGTCTAAAAGTTCACCAAAGGCCTTGTGGATGCAATCCTACAAGTTTGAACACTCTAAGCATTAGTTTCAAGACATGAGTGTGGAAATGTGGGTAGATATCTATGTATTTGGTACTTGAGCTTACCTAGAGTTGGTCGGGGTTGTTGGAGGCTGTTGGCGCCGATGATGGGCTTGCAGCTCCGCCTCCACCATTCCCTCCGTCTTGACCATCCGTGGGAGTGTGGGATCCAGTCGTCCGATGCTCCTATGAAGATTCACATTAGACGAGTAAGCAAACAAAAGATGAATTATTGCCTAGCAAATTCGAAGAACACATACCAAGAGTAGGTGGGGGGCAACTAGTGGAGGAAGAGGAGGTAAAGGAGGAAGCGTCGAATCCGCGGGCATCCTCTGCAAACCGAAGAGGAGGGTTAGTTTGCAAAGTAGTAGCACATGCTATAGTTCAAAGAAAAGTGAAAGCACTTACCGACATAAGGGCCGCGAGGCATGCTTGTTGCACGGACATATGTGAATGCATTTGCTTGTTGTTCTCCTCAGCAGCCTGTGCCCTCGACGTAGCCTCCGCCGCGATATTCCTATTTCTCTCAACTTCAGCCTAGAGGTTGCAACATGTAAAAGAAGCGGTCATGGCGATGCAAGCATGTACAACAGTGGAATAGATGGTTGAAAAAGGACACGTGTACCTCCATTGCAGCCATCTTATCAAGTCCGACCCTTGGGCGGCGCTCGATCTCGGGGGCTGAGCTCGTACGCCTAGCACGAATCTCAGCAAGTGTACCGACGCCCGATGAATCGAAGGAAGCACCGCCAATGTAAGGCCGGCCATTCAGCTTTCCTTGCCCTGCGAGCATAGCAACCTCGGGGTCAAAAGGAGCGGTCAAAGGATCGGTATCGGGACCGTGTACCTCCCTGTACTTGGCGCAGTAGTTCTTATGTTGGTTCTCCGCCGTGGAGGTGATCCACTGCTGCTCCACGGGTTTGAGAGGATCCAGATCCTTCTCCTTTGGCCTCCTGGTCTCAACGAACACTTGCATCTTTGTCTTTCTCACTCCCTCCTTTAACTCCTACAATTCATTGACACCAAAATGAAGCAAACAAGTGAGGTGCCAAAATATTAAGGGGCAGAAATAAAAACATTAATGGAAAGGACAAAATTGATTTATTACCTTGTGTGCCACGAGACCGTCAAGTGTGAGGGGGCCTTGACGGTGGACTCCGTGCTTGCCCACCATATTCCGCCGCGCCCGTGCCGACTTGTTTTGCGCCTTGAACCCATCTGACAACCACTTGTCTACAATCTTCTTGTAGCAAGGCTTATGGGCGGCTAGCCATTGAGGAATCACCTATTTAACGCAAGAAAGGTTCATGTGAGTAGCAGAGAACTATTCATCAGTCATGTGGAGAATAGTAGGAAAATATGTGGTTACCTTCATGTATTGGGCTTTTGACATGTGTAGTTGCCTAGCTTCCTCTTTGGTGATTGTCCTGTGAATATGCTCTGCATAGAACTGGACAACAGCGGCAATACGGGCCTCGTAAAGCTGGTCGGGGATGAGCTTCTTCGCCATCTTAATCAGCACCTTCTTAGCCGCCTCACATTTACCTTCAGCATCGACGAGTGAGAAGAAGTCCTACAAACATTGAGCATAGGATAAAGGGGTTACCACGACGAAATCGAAACTGCTGGTATTTTTTAGTAGTAAAGTTATAGGAACTACTAACCCAGAACTCGGCGATCAGGCGCTCGCCAAGGTGGCCGTGGGTGCTGTCCTTAACCATCGTGAAGTGGCTCCAAGACCTAGCAGGCCCCCTTTCACCGGTGGCGATTTCATCCTTCTTGTAGTCCACCAAGCCAGGGTAAAGCCTCTTGATAAGAAGGCCAAGGACACCTGAAGGTAAGCGCTCCCATTTTGGGCCCACCCACTTGAATGTCCTGCACATACCAAAAACATAAGTTAGATGCTTGTGATGAAAAGGTAGCTAAAGTATTAAGGTAGCAACATTTTAAACAACCACTTACGCATATGCTGTGACATCAAGCATGCCATGTGGCTTGCGATCTGGAAAGATCGAAGGCCCTCGCAAGTACACCTTGCCCTCACGCGCTTTGCCGAGAGTCTCATCTAGTGGATGGTGTGTCAAGAGATCCTGATCTGCCACGGCATACTCCTCGTCGTCCTCCTCCTCCTCCGAGTGCCGCTCCTCCTCCTCCTCCGAGTCACTCCCCTCACCCCGGTCCTGGTAGTCATCGTCACTAGGCACGACGTCCTCCTCCAAGGGCTCCTCGGCCTGCTCCTGCTCTGACTCGGAAGACGAAACCGCGGGCAGAGGACTACTCAAGTGAACAGGAGGCCTACCCCGTGGTGGCTTCTGGGCAAGCACCTTTGTATGCCATGCAGGAGGCTCCACCACAGCGGGCCGGTCACGCTTTCTTCCAATGAGCATGCTAGTCCCTTGAGCATTCTGCGTGTATAGCTTAGACACGTTGCCAAGCTTCGCTGCCCGCTTCTCCTTGGCTACACTCTTGCTCGCTGCTAGCTGCTTCTCCTTGGAGCCCGGCTTCCCCTTCAAGCCCCCGTTCACCTTCCCCCCGCCATGTCTCAATCACCTGTCATCATAAAAAATGAGTTGATTAGTACAAGTTAAAACACAATAGTAATGAATAGGCTTAAAGAAAACTCATAAGAAGAAATTGCCAAAACTCATAATAATACAACAAAAACAATAACCTTTAGAAGTGGCATATAGATGGTTCATAAAAAATATTACATCACAAATGGTTCATAGAAAATATTACATCACAAATGGTTTAAACCAAATATTACATCACAAATGGTTCAAACTAAATCGACGAGTACAAAGCTTCAGAAGCCCGTGTCAACATTGTTTGGATCATAACTTGGACCAGGATCATCATCATCACTATCACGATTGTACCACCAATCAGGAACGTAGTCTAGAGGTGGACCGCTCGGCTCATCTACATCGGGTAGGTTCATCCGTTCAAGAAGCTCCACGTCCCTCTGGTTGACAACCAGCTCACCGTCCTCTTGCTCATTGTCGACTCCAATGACATCATCGTCTTCTTCCATGTCATCTACAGACGGCAAGTTGATGTCAATTTGGCCTGACAGCCCATCTTCCTGATAGAACTCTGCCTGGTAGGTGTTCGGGTTTAGGCGCTGGTGGTAGTCGTCATCGTTAGGAGTAGGTACTTTATTACGTGGCGGTACCGAGCACACTACATCCCAGCCTATTAGACGTTTCACAGTTTTGCATGGGTATGGGAGATAAAAAACTTGGATGGCTTGGTGTGCTAGGATATACACATCATCTCCCTTGTAGACGGATTCTCGCTCAACTTCGACCAACCCAAGTTTAGGTGTTCGTCTCACTCTTTTTGGATTGAACCAATGTCATTTGAAGACAACAGGGTTCTTCTGTTTGCCGAATTCACAATCCAATTCAATTATTTCCAGGACTATTCCAAACCAATCAAGGCCGTCCTTCCCTTTGCATAAGACCCCGGAATTTCTTGTCCTCGGGTTTGGCCTAGTTTTCTCATGATGATCGGTATGGAAGCGATACCCATTCACGTCATAAGAATTATAGCTCTTGACGGCATAGGTGCATGAGGTGAGTTTCTTCAACTCGGGCCTCATATTCGGGTCAGATATTCCCTACAAATGCAATAGGAAGAAGTATGATATGTTAGTGTTGACAAAACGTCTTACACAAACATGGAATTAAACAAGGGGATATTCCCTACTTTAGCTTTGAACCACGGAATGAAACCGCCGCCGCCTTCACCCCCCTTTTTAAAAAGAACCAACTTGTCATTTTCGGAACATGGTCTTCGATGTTTCCCGGTTTCTCTCTCAAATGACCTATGGACGGCACATTCAAGAAGTGGAGTTAGTCCACAAACTAGGAAATGAAAGTATGCCGAACAATACACCATAAACTGAGCACTTACTTAATGTAGGGTTCCACTTCTGTCGTGTTCCTCAAGACATAAGATGTTATGTTCGTCCACTCATCAAATGATAATTTCTTCTTCTTGTGGCCACTTGATTTGCCACCGGCCCCGATGAAAATGCTAAGTTTAGGTAGATCTTCCAGGATGGCCGTGTTGAGACGAGGCACTGGATTATGAACAGTGGCAAGATTGTCACTATAGAACTTAGTGGTGAAGCGTGACACCTCCTCGTTCAGTGTAGCCTCAGCTATGGATGCTTCGATTTTGTTTTTGTTCGTGCTTTTCTCTTGAAGGTCCTTCTGCTCTCTTTCAGTTGCAAACATCCAACGTGTGTGCACAGGACCCCCCAATCTTGCCTCGGTCGCGAGATGCACCAACAAATGTTGCATGGGATTGAACATGCCTGGTGGAAAGATAGCCTCTAGCTCGCAAATCAACTCGGGCGTCTGTTCCTCTAACTCTTCAATCACCTTGATATCTAATTCTTTAGCACAAAGCCGGCGAAAGAAATAGCTCAACTTTGCCAACACTACCCAAATGTCCTCATCAATATAGCCTCGAAACATGACCGGCATTATCCGCTCGAGCCATACATGATAGTCATGACTGTTGAGCAGGGCCGGGCCAGCAAAATACGGGGCCCTGTGCGAAAATTTGAAATGGCCCCCTACCAAATGTAGTATCAATGTCTGTGTTAGGGTTTATTATGGTCTTTTTTTGAGATGCGACTGTCGTGTCTTGAAGCTTCTTCTGACCGGCCATGGTGGCGAGGGGAGCACGCGGCTCGACGTGGCATCGATGGTTGGGACCTACTGTTCGGGGATTTTGGATTGGAGGTACTGCCTGGTCTTCCCCATCTCCTGCCTGCCCGATGGTCTGGAAAAGTTTTTTAGCTCTCACTCCTCGGGGTGGGCACTCCTGTGGTGTTCAAAGCCCAATGTGGCGAAGGTGGCGGCGGTGATTCGATGGTGGCTGAATATGTGCCGCTTCTGGATCTGGTCCTGGTACTTGGGTGGTGACGATGAGGACGATGGGCTTGATCGCGATTTGGAAGTACGGTGTGTGGTCTTTGGGGTCCATGTTGTATTTTCCTTTTTTTGTGGAGTTGTTTGTAATCGGTTTCAGCAATGCTGAAATTCCATCAGTTGTTATCTCAAAATGTCTGCGAGTGATCCGTCCCAAAATGCAGATCGGTGTTTGGCGATTGAAGATCGAAAACGTGGAGGAAATTATGAAGGAACAAAGGATGAATCCACGCTTGGCAGCCTTGAATCGACGCTTGGCAGCCTATCGCTAGACGGTTATCGTCTCGGCTTTCTCACGTCGCTATCGTGATCAATCGTCTGATTGTCAGAGGGAGGCTCATTTCACGGACTCGTACGAGAGGACCTCACATCCGGTAACTGAGATGCAAACATTCATTTCATACGCTTGAGATATATTGTTATCGCTTAAAAAAGATAAATTTAATACTAACTACAATGGATATTGGATAATCTATAGGTTTATATCCAAGACATTTGTAGTTAGCATCCGAGGTCATGGCATCAATTGCCATCTACGTTTTGTTTTTTGATTAAAAAATAGAAGAAAGCCGTCCGAAAAATAAATTTAATTTTACTAGCTAATAGTGGATAATGTGTGTACGTTTTTTTTAGGTAAAACGCTGGAAAAATTGATCGTGTTTTGAGGTAAAAATTGTGATAAAATATTGAAGTAGGTCATGGCATCAATTGCCATCTACGTCTTGTTTTTTGAGTAAAAAATAGAAGAAAGCCGTCCGAAAAATAAATTTAATTTTACTAGCTAATAGTGGATAATGTGTGTACGTTTTTTTTAGGTAAAACGCTGGAAAAAATAATTGATCGTGTTTTGAGGTGAAAAGTGTGATAAAATATTGAAGTATTGAGGCAGGATTCGAACCACCCCCAAGTGATGTGTATCGATACCTTCTAACCACTACACCATGCCTTCATTTGAAAGATATTGCTGGGAAGTGGTTTAAGTATTTTGGTCACACGAACTGCAAATTGAAATTATGGACCCCCAAATTGTTTGGGCCCTGTGCGACCGCACAGGTCGCACACCCATGGGACCGGGCCTGCTGTTGAGCCCACCTATCTTGAGCCCAACCAAATTCACTCCCCTCATTATGTTAGATGCTTAGCTATCAGGGAAGAATAGGTGATCCAGGACCCACCGGAGAATTTGTTTTCTTTGGGCCCTTGTTGGGTGAAACGGGCCTTTGGTTTTGACCATGCTTTTTTGCCTATGCCGGGAGGGACCATGTTCATGTGTGGCCTATCACATAGGGCCTGCTGATCGACTCTAGCCTTGACATTATCCTTTGACTTCTCAAGGTCCATTAGTGTCGACCAAAGGGCCTCGCCGATATTCTTTTCAGTGTGCATTACATCAATGTTATGAGGAAGAAGAAGATACTTAAAGTAAGGGAGCTTCCAGAAGCATGGAATGTGTGTCCACTGGTGTGTGTCTCCATAACCCACAAAGCCAGTCCCATCTGCATTGGGCACAAGAGCATCTAGCTGAGCCTTAATGGCTTTACCATCCATGGTAGGTATTGGTACATGAGCATCAACAACTACATCTCTCTTGAACTTCTTTTTGTCTCCCTTGAATCTATGACCAGGTTTAAGGTACGGCCGGTGCTTATCAAAACAAGAATACTTGCCGCCCTTACTCAGCCAAACGAAAGTCATAGCCTGCATGCACACTGGGCAAGGCCACTTCCCGTGCGTACACCATCCGGCGAATATCACGCCTGCCGGCAAGTCATGCAGAGACGTGTGGTACCAGATGTGCATAGTGAAGTGCGTCTTTGCTATGGCGTCATACGTCCGTACCCCTTCTTCGCAGGCAAGCAACAAATCATCCACCAACGGCTCCATGTACACACTCATATTCTTCCCCGGATATTCAGTCCCTGGAATTAGCAGCGACAAGAACATGTTTTCTCGGCGCATGACAACGCCAGGGGGAAGATTCAACGGAATGACAAACATCGGCCAACAACTATAGTTGCATGAAGACATACCATATGGGTTGAACCCATCTGTTGATAAGGCAACTGCTACACTCCTGTTATTGCCGGCTTTTCTGGGAAACTTCTTAATGAATTCCTGCCATGCAACACCATCAGACGGATGTACCATATTCTCAGGACGATACCTCTTCCCATCTATCGGCCATCTCATTTGTTGGGCAGATTCGTTGGTCATAAAAAGCCGTTGGATCTTCGGTATGAATGGAAGATACCGAAGGATCTTTTTGGCTACTGTGAGCTGCGTCTTCTGACCATCACCGCTGTCGATCTCCATATACCTAGAGGACTTGCACTTGAGACAGTTTTTTTTCATCGATGTGTTCTTTTCTAAATAACATACAGCCCTTTGGACAAGCATCTATCGGCGTATAATCCATCTTAAGTGATTTGAGGATTTTCTTCGACTCGTACATGTTCTTTGGCAGAATATGTGACTCCGGTAGAATAGAGGCAATAACATGCAAGAATGCATCAAAGCAATTAATGCTTACATGATACTGGGACTTGACAGCCATCAGGCGACTAATGGAATCAAGTTGAGAAACCTTGGTATGGGCATGGAGGATTTTTTGCGAGGAAAACACAGTATCATAGAACTCCTTTGTGCTCTTTTCCCCCACCCCATCTGCATCTTCGGTTGGATTTTCAGTTGCACGTGCATTAGCGAATTGATCTAGCATTCTATCAGCCCCAGTATCAAAAGTTGTTGATGCCTCCTCGGTGCGCTGTCGCGCGACCTTCTTCCCTCGAGATACACGCTCTCCATGCAAAGTCCAACGATGGTAGTTTGGCATAAACCCAGACTTGGCAAGGTGAAAACCCATCTCCTCCTTTGTTTGCCGACGACCGTTTTTGCAACATTTGCAAGGGCACCAAGCTGACCCAGGGTTTTTAACAAATGCAAACTCCAGAAAATCCTCGGTCTTAGTCACCCATTCATCAGACATCTCACTCGCACCCACTCGACCACTGTACATCCATTCACGATCCTCCATCTCCAAACTGATTAATGCAGACATATATGTATTTAACAAAAAGATTCATGGATTACTTAATTCAATTATTTACAAAATTACAGATTTTACGCGTTCAATGCACTCACTTATATCTACTAGGTACATCTAAGGCTATCCCACCCGAGTATGTGTAACTTGTGTTCGTTTCCATGTCCTACTCCTATGCAAGACAGAATTTCGGCAACACCTCCCCGCTGCTCTCCCAATACACGTCTCGACAAAGTTTCGAGAGATTGTGTATCAAGAGAACAACATGGGAGGCGCCACCGAAATTCTGTCTCGCATAGGAGTAGAACATGGAAACGAACACAAGCTACACATACCCGGGCTGTCCAAAACGTGGACAATTCGAAACGGCCACGGTTATATATGATATAGCTCTTTGTATATAAACATATACCCTGGACAAGGTGTATACATAAATATATACAAACAGCTCTTTATATATAAACATATACCCATGACAAGGTGTATACATAAATATATATAAAGAGTTTCATCTTTATAACCATAACCCTTCCGAACAGGAGACTCCTAGGGTTACGCGACTTGTTTGGTGAGCTACAAAATAATGCAACCTAGCAAGAGGAGAGGAAAAGCGTCATTACCCTCGAAGCGTGACCGACGAAAAGACAGGGGAAGTAGCTCCTGCCCGAGCCCTGTCCTACACGCTCCCATCATCAACCTCATTGCATATCCTGCAGAAATGAAGTAACCACAATTGTAAATATCAACTACTAAACTAGAAACTAGCAAATTAAGCTACTAAGCTCACTAACTACTAAGCTAATACTAAACTAGCAATTAACATATGACCCTAGCAACTAACTAATTAACCTAGCAACTAACTAACCTAGCAACTAACTAACCTAGCAACTAACTAAATTACTAGCAACTAACTAACCTAGCTAGCAACTAACTAAATTACTAGCAAGTAACTAACCTAGCTAGCAACTAACTAACCCTAGCTAAAAGATAAAGCTCACCTTCAGCTTCTGGAGGAGGAGCTCGATCCCGGGTGTCGATGAAGACGACGAGCAGCAGGAGCACGGGCTCGAGTCGTCGGCGACGTGGAGGAGAGCGGCAGCGCCGCGGGCTCCAGGCGGCAGCGGGCTCCAGGCGGCAGCGGGATCCAGGCGACGGGGAGCGGCACGTGGTCGCGGGGGAGGTGGAGGCCGGCGAGCTCGCGGTGGAGGCCGGCGAGCTGCTAGCCCGAGCCGCCGGCCATTACTCCGGCCGCGGCTAGGGTTGGGGCTAGTGGCGGCGGGGGGCGGTCGGCGGCCTCCGATTCGTGGCGGTGGGGGTGGCGGCGGACGAGGAGAGGTGGCGGCGGCGGACGGGGAACCGCTGGAGGCGGGGTCGGCGTGGGGTAGGGTGGTGGCGGCGGCGGCGATGCGGGGAAGGAAATGCGGCGTGGTGGAAATGGGGAATTTGGTCGTTTCGGCGGCCAAATTCTCAATAAGATCCCGCACCCGCGTTTTTTTTTGCCGAGTGGTCCTCTTCGCCGAGTACTGTACTCGGCGACGATCCTATGTTTGCCGAGTGGATCTTGTCGCCGAGAGGATTTCTCGGCGAAGATCCTGTGTAGTTTATCATTTTTCTAGATAATATGTTTTGTTAGTTATTTTCTATAATTCAATTTTATAATTTGTATGACCAAACTATTATACATATTATATGACACCACCTATGTTTTGGTGTGGTTCCGACACCCCGAAGCCCCCGGTTCCGCCGATACCCCCCCAGAGTGCACCAGAAGTCGACCGTGTCGTCTACCCCTTCGACGGGCTTCGAAAGGGGGTAGCTACAGAGACTTTTATACTTGGTTGTGTTTAGGTGGGCCATGTGAACATAATTAACCTGATTTGGGGTCATGTTATCACATGTTTCCACCCGTCGAACCCGAAATGGGGGTTTCGCCCTAGAAAAGCATAACCTTCGGGGGGATAAGTGCGGGTTGTGAAGAGAGTCACACCTCGGAGTCACTATATGTCTCTAACAACCTACCACCACACTCCCATGCATATTATATGACACCACCTATGTTTTGGTGTGGTTCCGACACCCCGAAGCCCCCGGTTCCGCCGATACCCCCCAGAGTGCACCAGAAGTCGACCGTGTCGTCTACCCCTTCGACGGGCGTCAAAAGGGGGTAGCTACAGAGACTTTTATACTTGGGTGTGTTTAGGTGGGCCATGTGAACATAATTAACCTGATTTGGGGTCATGTTATCACATGTTTCTACCAGAAATGGGGGTTTCGCCATAGAGATGTCGGTGTTATCACATGTGAGTTTTATTTTCTTTTTCCTTAATTAATTGCCTTAGAACCGGTGATTCACGCGTGGTAGGTGGCTATCGGTGGAGTGGATAAGATTTTATATTTCGAGTATGTGGTGACAAGAATTCATTTAATTACAAAAAAGACACATTTAACGTTAACACATAACAAGCACATTCTGGAACCGCCGATACATAATTGACTAACAAACAAATAAACATGCATGAAGAACAAATTACAACAATCACGAACAACTAAAAAATTAATTAAAATCTACGATCTTCTCATCAAATATCTTCTCCTCCAGCCGATCCCATGCCAGATGGACCTCCAAAGCAGTGGCCTCCCGTCTTGAAGAACGGACCCGGGTCGACGACCTGCTCCACATGGATTAGGATAGTATGAACCAGTGAAGGTTTCGTCGTGGTTGAGTAGGGGGCGTCAAACTCAGACGGTGGAAGCTCAGGCTCGGGCACCTCCACATCGTAGACGGGAGGAACTTCTGATGGATTCTTCATCCACGCCATCACCCTCAGGTACCAGTTGTCTTCCGGCTTGAGCATTTCCACAAGCTGCCCACCTAGCCTGTTGATGAACTGGTTCACGGCTTGGGGCTCCCACACCTCCCGTGGGAACCTCTCAAACCTCAGCTTCGTTAAGTACGACAGCTCTGATGGCCGCCCTCCGTGCCCACGATTCCACCGGCTCATCGTGAGCGTCTCCCCGTTGACGGCGAGGCCGGGGGAGGCATGGAGGACGCGAGTGCAGTCCTCGCTGCAGTGGAAGCGCACGAAGAAGTCGAATGGCGGCGCGCAGACCTCCACCTTGACGTTGCGGCGGTTCACACCGCACTGCACCACCACAGCACCCACGACCAACTCCGGCGACACCGGTGGTCGGCTACCTCCGACCGTCGCCATCAGTGCGCGCCCGCTCCACTTCTCCTCCAGCTTGACCATGCCGGAGTGCGAGACAACACACAATGATCGCGCTCGGAGTCTTCAAGCTCACTCCACATACACAGGGTAAATATTTGCAATGGGCGAATTTGTGTGTAAAAGATGAGTGGCTGGGGGAGGCCTTTTATAGCCTTCTCCCACCAGCTGCGACTCGACTTCGCCGAGTGCCTTCGTCGGCGAAGACGGCTTCGCCGAGTGCTTTTCTCGGCGAAACTACCATTTGGTCCGGGTTTTTACCTGCTTTTTACGAATCCCTGCCAAATAAAATCGCCCAAAATTTGCAGGTCGTGTATAATAAACAAGATAAAATACATTGCGACTAAACGCATAAATGAACAAATCATACGGTTTCACCCAGCTACAATCCCACCGTGGCTGCGATATCACATGCAGGGTGGGACGTAGCTGGGTAAATCCGGATAATTTGTGTTGGACGACACGGCTTAATCTGAAAAACATCTTGTGTGGAATACCTAAATATAGCTGAAACAAGACACACGGTTTCTCCCAGCTACAACCCCACACTGATTCACGGTCGAATGTCGTTGCATTCAGTGTGGGACTTAGCTGGGGAACCCGAATGTCTTGTGTTTGAGCCCAAGCTGGAATGAGTGACTAACTGTCTGGGAGGTGGAGTATTTGTAGGCGTTTAGGGAAAACCCTAAGTTCACCGAGTAGGGCACTCGGCGAAGCCCTTCGCCGAGCGTGGTTGTTGGTGGCACTCGGCGAAGAATTGGCGCGTAACGAATTATTTTCTCCCGCCAACCAAATTTGCCGGAGAGGGCACCCGGCGAAGAGACGCACCCGGCGAAGAAATGGCGCGGAACGAAAATTGGCTTCCCGCCCATGGCTTCGCCGAGTGCCCTCCACCGACACACCCGGCGAAGTTTGGACGGAAATGGCGGCAAACCTAAAAAATTTCCCGCGCGGACGTTACCGACAGGGGCACTCGGCGAAGAAAAGGATGGGCAATTTTTTTTAACCCACTCTTTGCCGGGCGCTACACTCGGCGAAATGGAGGCATCGACCCTGCAAGGCGGCACCATTGGCAGGCGCCACGTGGTCGTCCGTTTCGCCGAGAACCACGCGTCGCCGAGTGTTATTTGTGGTCTTCGCCGACGTGCCGGTCTTCGCCGAGAGCTTTTTCTACACGTAGCCGGTGACGTGCATATTTGCCGAGAGGTCTCGGTGTCGCCGAGTGTTGTTGGCGCTCTACCGGCGATGGCCCTCTTCGCCGAGCTGCCCCGACATTATGCACTCGGCGAAGCCGAGACCACTCGGCGGAGAGCGATTTTCTGGTAGTGACAACCTTCATCCCAGCAGTTCACCCAATCTTTAGAGCCTTGCTCTCCATTTCTGATAGCTTTAGACTTTGCATCGTAAGATTCTCAACCTTGTCCATCACGATCCACACGTGGGAAGTCTAGGTTTTGTGGTATTTTACAATCGTGCCATAGAAATGTGAATGCTTTTGTGGAGGTTCTGGGAACGAAGATCGTGGAAACCTGAAGGATGCCACATGAAACTCCATCAGAGGATGCTACAAGAGAGTCGAGCAGAGGTCGACGAGAACATATCGCGACGAGTCAGAGGAGGAAACCCTAGATGAGCAGTTTATAGGTAGTCGTCACAAGATCGCAAACAAGAAACCAACCGTCAGCAAGGTTTTGGTTACCGAATGAAATATTTTTTTGGAGGGGGCACGGGATATGAGGTTACAAACAAAATAGTGTAACCGTTCCGAAATTTCAAACTAATTTTGAATTCATAAAAATCAATAAGAGCTAATAAGTCTACGAACTCATTCTTTCCACCGAAGTAGTTATATGGCAGTGTCATGGGTTTAGCACACTGTTCTCTTTCTATTAGGTCCCATTTAATTTCAGTTTATCATACTTGCTAACCAAAGCGATGGTTACATGCCCACCACCCTTTATTTTAATTTTTGGGTGATGCCCACCCTGGTCACCCCTATTTGGTTGTGTGTACTATGTAGTGTTTTATTTTTGATCCAGCCAGGCCGAGCCTGCCACCACGGCGCCGATCAGACGTCTCTCCGATTTCTGCATCTGTAAAGAGAACAAAATCGAATCAACCACAGATTAAGAAAACAAATTCGTTCCTCGATTGCAAAAGTAAATCGTGATGCAAAAAACCTTGGTCAGAGAGCCACTCGTAGTCGTAGTTTAAATCGGCCGCATCCTCCTCAACCTCGTCGCCATGGGCATCCCAGTTCAACCAGCCGGAGCGACGACCGGCCATTGACGATGCCGACCAAAAGAGAGAGATGGCGATCGGGATTCAGGAGAGAAAGAGAGGCGACGAGCGCTAGAAGGCTAGAGAGATGTTCAGCCGGAACTGGTGAGGAGATGAGGGGGAGGTGCAGAATTTATAGCCCAGCGTCGTCGTTTGAAAACCGAAATTTTTTGGTCATTGCCGCCATTGTGATTTCCTCCGCTTCTGAAATTTTCAAGGAGCAATGAAGTTTTCATGGCGCCGAGGCGTTTGCTGCTCTGCATGGCGCGCGGGGAAACGAGGAAAGAAGGCGAGCGACCTTTTCTTCGCGGGAAATAGACTCTTCAGAGGATATCGGGAGAATCAATCAGGGAGAATATCGTGGGATTTGTTACAACAAATTTGGGATGTTATCCAGCGGGAGGAGAGAGGATGCCGGCTTCCCTATTTTTACTCTACTTGAACGTCTCATTTTCTTCTCCCAGCCCGTGCGCTAATTACCGTGCAGAAAAACTATACCTCTTGGATTACGGAACGGAGGGAGTAGTGTTTATGTTTTTTGAGAACTGTTTATAGTGGTATCGTGGGCTTTCTAAGAAAAGAACGTTCTGGGCTTTCTTTCTCTGAAAAAAAGTTCTTGGGCTTTCATCTCTCTGGAATATCATTTTGGGGATCCCGAAAGGCTGGCTCTGGTCGAACCCAACTGCTTCGCTTCTTTCCCACAGCGCTCGGACCATGGCGCCGCCGCCACCCCCACTGATGGACGACGTCACCGCCGAGATCCTCCTCCGCCTCCCGCCGGACGAGCCCGAGCACCTCCTCCGCGCCGCCCTCGTCTGCAAGCCGTGGCTCAGCATCATCCGCGACCCCGGATTCCGCCGCCGCTACCACGACATCCATGGCGCCCCTCCCCTCCTCGGCTTCCTCCACCGCCTCATGGTGATCCAAGGGGACCCTCCCGCCCGCTTCGCCTCCACCACGTCGATGCCAGAGTTCCCGCACCCGGGCTCCGACGGCCGCCGCACGCGCCCCCTCGACTGCCGCCATGGCCGCGTCCTCATCCACACGTTCGGCAACGAGCGTGGTTTCCTCGTCTGGGACCGCGTCACCGGCGACCGACACTACCTGCCAAGCGAGCCGGCGGAAATCGATTGGCTCATCTACTCCGTCGCGGTGCTCTGCGCCGCCGACGGCTGCGACCACCTCGACTGCCACGGCGGCCCCTTCCGCGTCGTCTTCGTGGCCACCCATGAATACAAGGAGATCATACTTGCGAGCGTCTACTCATCAGAGACGGGTGTGGAGACGGGTGTGGAGCGTCTACTTCACAATTCGATGGGGCAATGCAATTGTGAAGTATGACTTGGGCAAGGATCGCTTATCTATGATTGACCTGCCGCGGCCCGATGTGTACCAAATTGCCATCACGGCGATGGAGAACAACACTTCACTGGGCTTTGCCTGCATTCTGGATTCCAGCCTTTATACGTGGTCAAGGAAGGTGAACACAGAAGAAGAGGAAGCTGCAGAATGGGAACAATACAGGGTCATCGAGCTGGAGAAAACAATACCTGTTTCCAATCCTGATGATGAACCAGGCGTGGTCGGCTTTGCAGAGGGTGTGGATGTCATCTTCGTTAGCTCAGGTGTTGGCTTATTCACAATCAAGCTCAATTCTGGGCAGGTTAAGAAGGTTGATGAGCCTGGAGAATACTTTAGCGTGCTACCCTACATGAGCTTCTACCTTCTAGGTATGAACGACACTAGCCATCTTGACTGTTGTCTTGCATTTTCGTTACAACTTCTTTGTTTTTGGTTAATATGTTGGTGGTGGTATGTGAATAAATAGTCAGAATGCAAGCAATATGTGTTAATCATATTCACAGATGTAGCTTGCAAAGTTCAGTTCTCTGCTAGAGATAACTTATTATGGAAAACATAACGTAGTTTATGTTATGAAATTGGCATGGGGCCATGACCATGCATTTGTCAAATTTCTAAATACGCACACAAACAAGTTGATTTGAAAATGTCCTGCTACCTTCCTTCAGAGTTTCTTATAAAATATATGTTATTTTGTGGCATAGCTGAAGGCCACATCTTAAACCCAGTCTTGTAACTGTTGGAATTATTACTAGCATATAGCTCACCGATTAATGAGTTGGAGTTGGTTGTGAGTTTTGGTCATGATATATTTTAGATCATGGCTCATTTTTATTGCTAGTAAGGACTAACTGATCAAAATCAGCTGCTGGTTTCTTTCAGCGCTGCTAATATTAAGTATCAAATTGTTTTTCCTCTTATCAGCAGTTTACTTAAAAATTATGCAAGTCCTGACGATCTTGTAGATCCCTATGAAAAAATCCTTTGAATCATTTGAAAGCTTAGAGCTAGTTCTAATTCATTCATTCAATATGATTATGTCTGCTAATCTGACTAGTAATTATAAATCAGTAATGGTGTATTTGTACAAATTTACAAATAGGTGGTCATTCTATCACATTTAAGAGCGAAGTCCATTTGTACCTGGAAAAGTAATAATAGAGTTCCTTCCATTTTAATGCTAAAAACATTTGAGGATAACCCAATCTGAAAACTCATGATCACTTTTTGCTAGGATTTATTACTGTGATATTTTTCTGGTATGGCTACGCACAAGCTTAATAATGGATAACTTGTCTCTTCTGACCAGCTAATAGACTGGGTCTGCATGTTCTTAATTTTAAGTATATAATGTTTTCAGCATATTGTTTAAATTTGAAGGTAGGTGTACTCTATTTATCTATTCCTAATACTATATCAAAACTATTGTTTTTCAAACTGCAGGCATGAGTTTGGCTTTTTGTTGGAATGACATGTTTTACTTCTTACGCTTGTAGGAACAGGCAATGGTGGTGGACATGATGCAACTGATCTTCCACATAGTGCTTAAGAGGATCTTCCACATAGTGCGTGAGGTCAAGATTGAGTGCTGGCTATTAAGCAAAAGCTATAGAGGAGAGTATATATGGAAGGCAATAACTGATTCCTTACATCATCACAAGCTTGCGTGATAATTAATAAAAAATGAATTAAGCTGTTTTAGCTCGTCAAGCGCCCTCAATGTAACGAGCTCGTCAAGCGCCCTCAATGTAACGAGCTTGCGTGATATTAAGCCATTTTAGCTCGTAAAGCCTTGTGTCAAGATCGCAAGTCGAGCTCCAGCCAAAATTTCGGCTGGAAAGACAGGGCGAGCTCGAGCCGAGCTAGGGTGTTTTTGCTCGTGTTTGGCTCGTTTACACCCCTACTAAGTGGTAGCAAATTAACTACTTACACTTCACTGTGCTTTGGGGATATGTTTGTGTTTAACTTATACTCCCTCTGTTTTTTAATATAAGATGTTTTAACCTTTTGCCACATACACATTCCAAACTTGTATCTAGACATGTTTTAGCGTTCATATTCATTCATTTTGATGTGTATCTAGACAACTTGTGCAATAGCTAAAACATCTTATATTAAAAAACGGAGGGAGTACTTGTTAATACTTTGGGTTTAAACAAAATCATGTGGTTATGGGTCAATTAAGTCATACTGTAACTTGGAGATTGGTCCCGTCCACGCAAGTAATTGATATGATACCAATACCTGACCATTTTAGACTTGTATTTATGCCACTCTACGTTGCTTCTTATTTTGATCATTGTGATACCTAGTGAACTAATGATTTCCATCACTAAATCTTATACTGGTAGTTATAGCTTGGTTTCCATATATTGTAGTTTTATGGGCGACTTTTCTAGTGTTATCTGTTAGATAAACATTTCCTCTGCATGTTGCTCGTTGTCTGCCAAATTTGCATATATATGCATTGACCATGAGCCAGTCGTATAGTTTGGCTGGTCAAAAGTTCAACTGTATGTTGGTTTATGTGCAATATAATACCACACTACCATTTACCTATTGCTATTCTCTGTTTAAGATGTTGGTCTTGTCCAATAGTGTTGAGTTGATTTTCTTTGGAATTTCTGGCACAACTTCCACAACTTATGAAGCTAATGTGTTTTCTGTAATAATCATACAAAAATATATGAGAATAACTCCAACAACTTTTTCCTGATTGAATAGTACAATTTTTCTTTGATTGATGGTATTACTTGCTCTGCAGGTACCTACAATTAGATTCTGGTGGCTGCGATGCAAAAATGGGCTTTTGGATGTAGTTTCTTCCATTTGTATGCTTGACACGGAGATCAACCGTCTATGTAGCATGCACCTGTCAACTGTCAAGTGCACTTGTAGGAATTAATCGCTTAATTTGCTAACTTTCATCTGTTATCTAATTCATGTTGAGATTCATCAATTGGCGCGAAGGTTGAATGCACATTGACTTGATTCGCTTAATTAGTACTTAACTTCTGGCGTGCTGACCTGTGAACTGATCTTACTTGCATTTTAGTGTGTGCCCATTTGTGGGTGCGTTTGATTTTCTTCTATGTTGCATCAACCTGGAGATTTCGACATCGGTTTTGTGCTTATGTTCTGATATCCTTTTTGTGTGTGTTTTTTGTTGGATTTCTACAGGTTCCGAGATCGTTATTTTGAGGCTTAGTACTCTGGCTAGTTAGTGTCAAATCACATCATTAGTCTGACCGGTCTGGGAGTTGTGATGAAGCTTCCTCTATGTTGAACTGCACCTAACTTTGCTACTGCATAAATAGCCGCCTGACTCAACTGAGGCTGGTTTCAGTGCTATTTTGCTTTCTTTGAGATGCTGCCCAAGGCTTAATGGGTTGCCTAAATATTTAGTTATTGTATGAGGTCTTAAAAATAAAATGTGGGATTTTTAAAAAAGTGTCACTTCTGCCTTGCATAAGAAAAATGATAATTGATCTTGCTGTTGTGACCAGGACTGGGACAGATGATCGTTTCGCCTACACATTGATAAGCGTCTTTTGATTTGAGATTCGTGAACTTCTATTATCAGTAGTTCTTTGATTATGCATGTTCTGATCCAGTTGTGCATCGAGAAACCAGTTTGTGAGTTTCTGACTTCTGGCCTTCCGTTGGTACTTTGCTGTGGGGTTCTTCTTTACAGTATAGTTGACTCTGTATCTCTTCAGTTGCTATGCTAGTTTGCTAGTACTATTTTTTTTACAGTCTCCTACAGCTAGTACGTACGCGGAGAGAAGCAGTTTCCTACAGCAGTACGCTGCGTGCATGCTCCGGAAAACGCCAGCAATAAACACGTTCGTGTGCGCGGTAAGGGTAGTTTACGTGTACAGGTGCATCGTCAAAAAGAAAAAAAGTACCGTATGTACATCATCCAAATCCGACACGGTGAAGGTTTCTGCTTCCTAGTCTGATTCCATGCCAGACTTTGGTTGCGATCGATATAGCAGCAAGCCAGCAAACACACCTTCACAATCGGAGCCCAATATTTAACGAGTCTCGTGCGTAGTCCTCAAACACGTACACATGATATGGCACCAGCGTTGAAACGCCGACGAGAAAGCCCCGGAGTTGGTCCGGCTACATCCGCATGGATTCTCCCGACGGATCTGCTGCTCGAGGTAGCTGCACGCTCCGACGCCCGCGCCCTCGTCCGTTGCGCCGCCGGCTCCTCCGCCGCGGCGTACTGGACCCATCTTTCATCCGCCCCGTCGCCTTGCAACAAGGACGCATCATGCCCCCGTGCATCCTCGCCTACCTCAACACCCACGACGGTGAGGCGGCCGACGACCCGCCGCCGCCACCGCCGCTCTCCCTAGTCCACCCGCCCGCGTCCGTGGCGGCCGCTCACTTCTTGGACGTCCACATGTCCCCCTACATGTCGCGCTTCGCGGATCAGCTCCTCGCCGAGTTCTTCCCCTCCCGCGGCGGCCTCGTACTACTCCAACGCCGCCGCGCCAGCGACAAGCTCTCAAACCTGTGTGTGTACGACGTCATCTCCGGCCACCGCCACTTCCTTTCTTACCCGCCACCGCCATGTGCCCATGACCCGAACCGGTGCTTCGACGTCTGCGTCCTGCTCACTGCTGCGGACGGCATCGGCATCGACGATGGCTCCTTCTTGTTGTTCGTGGCTAATCTTGACGACAGCTATACAAGCATCATCCAAGCAAGCACCGCCACATCCAAGTGTGCCACTTGGGCACCTGCTGCCGACATGAGCCGCAGCAACAACAACAACAACAACAACAACAATAGTGGCTTCTCTAATTTCCAGGACTGGGAACCAATGTGCGGAAACATCGTCGTCCTCCAAGGCGGTGTCATCCATTGGCTGGCGCGTAACCGTGATAAGATTGTATCCTACAACGTATCATCCACAATGGAGGAACAGACGACGACGACAACGATAAAGGTCCCCGCCTACGTCACCAACTTCAAAGGACAACTCTACTTGGGGTCATACTACTCGCATGATGGGCAGAAGCTACTAAGATTCTTGGGTATTGATCATAGTAGCTTCAAGATTTCAGTGTGGCATCAACTATCAAGCGGATCTTGCTGGGAGCCTGAGGCCGTGGTGATTGACATGGAGGAAAAGTTACGTTCACTCGACACCAACAATAACAGCCGACCCAGTATACCTACTCTTGTCAAGTTCAAATACTTTGGAGAGGAGAGCAACACGGTGTTGCTGCGCGCCTATTTGTGGCATCCGGACAAAACCACGACGATTCTGCCTATCGTCCTTGACTTGGAGACCAAGGAGATGCGTGCGACAATACCCAACTCTCTCGTCCATTGTAGTGGAGCTTGATCTGACATTTCGTCTACGAGCCATGAAAATATTTCCGTAATTGGCTACATGCAAGATTGTTTTGAATATAAGGGATCGTAGGCACAATTTTGTTAATTGAAAAAAAAAACAGAATAGGCCGACGACGGTGAGGCGGCCGACGACCCGCCGCCGCCGCCGCCGCTCTCTCTGGTCCACCCGCCCACGTCCGCGGCCGCTAACTTCTTGGATGTCCACATGTCCCCCTACATGTCGCGCTTCGCGGATCAGCTCCTCGCCGAGTTCTTCCCCGTGACGTCCCGCGGCGGCCTCGTACTCCTCCAACGCCGCCGCGCCAGCGACAAGCTCTCTAACCTGTGTGTGTACGACGTCATCTTCGGCCACCGCCACTTCCTTTCTTACCCGCCATCGCCATGTGCCGATGACCCGAACCGATGCTTCGACGTCTGCGTCCTGCTCACTGCTGCGGACGGCATCGGCATCGACGGCTCCTTCTTGTTGTTTGTGGCTAATCTCGACGACAGCTATACAAGCATCATCCAAGCAAGGAGAAAATGACACAAAACCACCACATTTGGGGGTGAGTTCTAGCATAGCCACCACAATTCAGATTTTTGACACATAAATACCACTTCAGGGGCTGGTGTGGGACGCAGAGCACTGATTGTCGCCTGTTATCGTTTTAACCACGTTTCTGGCTGGTGGGACCGTTGTCAGGTGTGACGTGGCAAAAGAAAAAAGAGAAAAGAAAACAAAATAGATGAAGTCAACGCCGCCCCGTCCCCCGCGCTTGATCCCCTCAGCTCAGCTCGCTCATCCATGGCCACCGCCGTGGCCCCACCGGCAGCGCCGCCTCCCACCTCCGCCACCATCCGCTCACTCACGGCCGCTGGAAACCACGCCGCCGCCCTCCGCGCGCTCTCCTCTCTCGCGGCCTCCTCCGCCTCCATCGACCACTTCGCGCTCCGCCGCGCGCTACTCCACCGCCCCTCCCCGGCCGTCGCCAACGCGCTGCTACGCCGCCGGAGCTCCGCGACGCCGTGTCCTACAACTCCCTCATCTCCGCGCTCTGCCTCTTCCGCCGCTGGGAATGGACGAGGAGGCGCTGGATCTCTTCTCCCGGATGGAGGCGTAGGCTGGATACGCGCCCAGCGAGACCACCATGGCCGGCGTGCTGCCCGCGTGCGCGCGGTCGGAGGCGTTTGCCGGCAAGGAAGCCGTGCACGGTTACGTGGTGAAGCTCGGCATGATGGGCAACCGTTCCTCCCGGGCTGCGCCGTCCTGGCGGCGCCGGCGAGGAGGAAGGAGATCCACGGGTACGCGGTGAGGCAGGCGCTGGAGTCTGACATAGCCGTGGGCAGCGTGCTAGTGGACATGTACGCCAAGTGCGGCTGCCTGGGTGCAGCTGGATCGAGCTCGACAGCGCGGTCCACCAGTTCATGGCCGGGGAGTCCTCCCACCCGGCGAGCGCGGAGGTGCACGCGCACATGGACGCGCTCTGGGAGCGGATGCGGCGGGAGGGGTACACGCCGGACACGTCGTGCGTGCTCCACGACGTGGGCGAGGCCGAGAAGGCGGCCATGCTCCGGTACCACAGCGAGAAGCTCGCCATCGCCTTCGGCTGCTGAGGGCCCCCGCTGGCGCCACTATCAGGGTGGCGAAGAACCTGAGGGTGTGCAACGACTGCCATGAGGCGGCCAAGTTCATGTCCAGGATGCTTGGGCGGGAGATAGTGCTCAGGGATGTCAGGAGGTTCCACCATTTCATAGATAGTGCTCAGGTTTTTTTTTTTCTTTTGCCACGTTACACCTGACAACGGGTCCCACCAGCCAGAAACGTGGTTAAAACGATAAAAGGCGACAATCAGTGCTCTGCGTCCCACACCAGCCCCTGAAGTGGTATTTATGTGTCAAAAATCTGAATTGTGGTGGTTATGCTAGAACTCACCCCCAAATGTGGTGGTTTTGTGTCATTTTCTCTCCAAGCAAGCACCGCCACATCCAAGTGTGGCACTTGGGCACCTGCTGCCGACATGAGCCGCCGCAACAACAACAATAGTGGCTTCTCTAATTTTCAGGACTGGGAACCAATGTGCGGAAACATCGTCGTCCTCCAAGGCGGTGTCATCTGTTGGCTGGCGCGTAACCGTGATAAGATTGTGTCCTACAACGTATCATCCACAATGGAGGAACAGACGATGACGACGACGATAAAGGTCCCCGCCTACGTCACCAACTTCAAAGGACAACTCTAGTTGGGGTCATACTACTCGCATGATGGGCAGAAGCTACTAAGATTCTTGGGTATTGATCATAGTAGCTTCAAGATTTCAGTGTGGCATCAACTGTCAAGCGGATATTGCTGGGAGTCTGAGGCCGTGGTGATTGACATGGAAGAAAAGTTACGTTCACTCGACACCAACAATAACAGCCGACCCAGTATACCTACTCTTGTCAAGTTCAAATACTTTGGAGAGGAGAGCAACACGGTGTTGCTGCGCGCCTATTTGTGGCATCCGGACAAAACCACGACGATTCTGCCTATCGTCCTTGACTTGGAGACCAAGGAGATGTGCGTGCGACAATACCCAACTCTCTCGTCCATTGTAGTGAGCTTGATCTGACATTTCGTCTACGAGCCATGAAAATATTTCCGTAATTGGCTACATGTAAGATTGTTTTGAATATAAGGGATCGTAGGCACAATTTTGTTAATTGAAAAAAAAAACAGAATAGGGTGCTATACCGAACCATATATTATATTGGTGTATCAATTAATTATTATTTTCCACTTTTTACTCTGCTTATTCAGCAAATCCTTGGGGAGTTTTCCGTTCCTAGAAAATCTGGGTTGGGGGATAACATAGCAAGTACCCTCCATTACCGATCGGTTTCTTCTTTAGTCCTTTTCCCCATGGTTAACCCGGGCTAGATAATTAAGCATTGCTAATGGTAATAATCCTCAGTTTGGTATCCATTAATTAGGGCATCTCCAGCCGTCCCCCCAGCGCCCCCCCCCCCCAGGAGGCCTTTTTAGCGCCGGCGGTAGCAAAAATCCACCAGCCGCCCCGCAGGAGTCGATTTAGCGCCGGCTGGCGCCGTTTTTCTCGCCGTTTCGCGCCGGCGAACCCAGGCCAAACCCAGCGCCTCCTCTTGGGGGCGGGGGGGGGGGGGGGGGGCAAAAGGCGTGCGTGGGCCAGACCTGTCGGCGAGAGAAGGTGATTTTCCTCCATAAACTTTGATCTTTCCCCCCATTTCTCCCCATATATCTCTCCCTTCCCGCCCGATCCCGCCATTTCTCACAGTTCTGGCCGCCATGGCTCCCGCCAAATTCACAGGACCCCGAGCCGCCGCCGCCGCCGCAGCCGCCGTCGCCCCCGCGACCTCCGCCACCTCCATGCCCGGCAAGAAGAAGCGCAAGCCGAGAGCGCCGAAGGAGAAGCCGCCGGGCATGAGCAACAAAGATTGGGCCGTCGAGCAGACGCGTCTGAAGGCGGAGAATCTCCAGCGCCGGGAGAGGGAGACCAAGCAGCGGCAAAGGGAGCTGGCCGCGCGGCTGGCGGAGGCCGCGGGCGAAGCCGTCGCCGAGGAAGAAGAAGAGGAAGAGGAAGCGGAGGCGTCGGATGAAGAAGTGGAGCCGCCAACTCCGGCTGGAACCCGGCCTCAGCTGCGTCCCCATCCCCAGTTTCTGGGTTGGAGCCTCGCATCAAGTGGACGACCAGGCATGGAAGGTGACCAGCATGGACACGATCCTCGGCGCCAACCAGGCCCTGGACAACTACTGGAAGCGGGTCAAGACGACGTACGACGAGCGCCGGATGATCGATCCCGACTACGCCGGGTGCGTCACGGAGCGCGGCCAGAAGGCGATGGCCAACCATTGGGCGCTCATGCAGGCCGCCTGCAACAAGTGGCACGGCATACAGGAGGAGGTCGCCCATAGGCCGAAGAGCGGGGCCAACCGGGAGATGGAGATCGCCCGGATGCTCGAGGCGTACAAGGACGACGAGAAGACGGACTTCAAGTACCTCCACGTCTTCCTCGTCCTCGACGGGTGCGAGAAGTGGGCGGAAGCACGCCGCTCGCTGGCTAAGGGCGGCAAGGACTATGTCCCGGACGCGCCGGCTGCAGGTGCGTCTGGTGGCCGTCCCCCAATGGTGGCGAGGGAGGCCGCGCCGGCAGCGGCGAAGCTCCAGGCGGCAATCGAGACCTGCATCGCCGACGCCCAGATCCACGCCGCCAAAAGGGACGAGACCTCGAAGCAGAGGTGGACGGCGGTCATGGACAACTCCAAGGTCAAGCTCGACCTCCTGAGGACCGGCACCGAGGCGAAGAAGAGGAACCACGACCTCGCCTTCCTCATGCGGGGCGATCCGGACGCGATGGACCCCGAGGTGAGGGCATGGTTCATGGCGCAGCGCCGCCTCATCCTCAGCGACATCAGCCAGCCGGACACCGCCCCGATGGGCGCGGCCTGCGACAGCCCGACAAGCTCAGCCACTCCAGCCGAGACGCCGGACGTTCAGCCTGCAGCCACTCCAGCCGAGACGCCGGACGTTCAGCCTGCAGCCACCACTGCTGCGACGGCCATCGACCTGGAGGACGCCGCGCCCGTTGTCGACCTCGAGGCCGAGGATGTCACTCCAAGATCAGCGCCAGCTCCGTCCACCGCGCCCATCTTCGACGTCGACTCTGACGCCGCGCCGGCCTCTGCCTGATCTGCCGAATGTGGCCGTGATCACCCAACTGTGGCGTTTTTTTGTATGATTGCCCAACTGTGGCCGCTGTGATCGCCGAACTCGGGCTGTTTTTTGGGGCGGGAAGAAAAACTTTTAAATTTATGTTCCATGTGTTTTTCTTGGGGCGCCGAACGGCTGGTGAAATCGCCCCCCCCCACCCAGGTTTTGGTCCGGGCCGGCGTTAAGGCTAAAAAGCGCCGAATCGAAACCTGGGGGGCCGAACGGCTGGAGATGCCCTTTGGAGAACCTTTATTCTTTGCCGACCGGGTTCAATGATGGTTAACAATATCTAGTAAGGTGCCAGATTCAGAGACAATTAAACGACGCGGACAGATTCAGTAGAGCATCTTCAATAGTTTTTTTTTTCAGGGGCCTCTCCTGAGGATACAAGCTGTAGTATCTGTTCGGACACACAGACACGCACACCACACACACTCACACCCCGGCTCCGGGAATGACGGGCACGTCGATCTCGCCTGTGGCACATAGACAGTGAGAGGCAACTAATAAGAGGACTCCTGCTGTACAGTGAGACGTCCAGAAAAACAGGCCCCCGGCGGGACTCGATCCTGGGACGGACTGGATGGCCACCGCCAATACCAACCACCGAGCTACATGCTCGTTCTCTTTTCAATAGGTTGCCCATATTTTAGGTGTGCAAACTTTTTCTTCCGTTTTTCTACCTTAGGCCATCCGATTTGGTAGAAAAGCGATTCAATCGGTAGAAGCTGGTTCTATATTTGAAGCGGTGCTGGTGTTGGTCCGTGGCCGACGCGGGCGACTGTGGTTGCAGGTTGGAGGAGGTCGCTGGTTCGGCAGAAGCTGGTTATGTCGGCGCTGCTTGATCCAGGTCGTGCTGAAGAAGAATGACGTTGTCTTGCCGGCAATGTTGCATCCTCGTGAAGGTGGTTTATGCAAGCAATGCATTGTTGCGGGCATGTCTGCCCGTTTCGTGGGAGAGACAGTGGAGGCTGGAGGGAAAGGAATGGCGCTACCATAGTTGTTGCATTCTTGATTGGGGGACGAAAGGCCAGCGGGCGTTGCATCCTCGAGGAGACAAGTGTCATTGTTTTGCTTGCATCCTTCTGATGGGAGAAGAATGATGCTGCGGCGGGGGTTGCATCCTCCTTCCAGTGGGCGACGCGGTTGCAAGGATGGAAGTGCTTCGAGCTTGTCAGAAGGTGTGGTTGGCCGTGGAGGCAGGGATGGTGGTTTGTTGTGTAGGGTGTTTGGATTTCGAGTTTGGACTATGCAAGTGAGATCACCGACGAAACGTACTCTGGTCATGTCCGGAGTCATCGATCATGACACCTACGAGGGTCGCTCCCTCTCGTTGGAGGATCGGTGTAGTTGCTCTCACTTTACTTTTCCGGACGTTCTCTGGGGATAACCTTGGATCTTCTAAATCAGACGATGGATGTGCTATCCGACGTCGCCTGTGTTGTGTGTTTTAGTCGAAAGGCTAACATTAAAAAAAAACTTTTGGTTTTAATCTACTCGTTTATAAAACATCTTAGGGAGTACTTCTACAAAAACAAGGTAGTACTAGCTCGCAGCGTGAATTTTCTCCTGTCCAGTGTCATTTTCTTCGTTATCTTCAACTTTCACTCAGCAGCAGATTTCGAGAGCCTTCGTTTTGCACACACAAAAAACAGATCCAGCATCAGCAGCGAGGAGGGCGAGATGGAGGGCAGCCCTCGCCGCTTCCGCCTCTGCTCGACGGCGACGCCGCCGCTGGAGGACGACGACCTGCTCACCCAGATCCTCCTCCGCCTCCACCCGAACCCGTCCTCCCTCCCGCGCGCCTTCGCCGTCTGCAAGCGCTGGCTCGGCATCGTCTCCGACCCCGGCTTCCTCCTCCGCTTCCGCCTCCGCCACCGCCGCAAGGCTTCCATCCTCGGCTGCTTCCGCACGGAACTGCGACTGCCCCGCATCTCCTTCGTGCCTACCTTGGAGCCCCCCGACCGCGTAGCCGCCGAGCGCTTCTCCCTGCAGCTCGACAACAACGACGGCTTCGGCTTCAGGGCCCTCAACTGCCGCCACGACGTCGTGCTCGTCTACCTCAGGTACCGGAAGGAGTTCCTGGTGTGGGATCCCGTCACCGGCGAGCAGGGCCATCTTCAGAAATTCGGGGCCCGGTGCGGAATGCGAAATGGGGCCCTAATTTTTTAAAATCCAAGATATAACCAAAACATACTTATATTTGTATAATGCAATATGTGTCATTTCAAAAATATTTAAAAATATATGAAATATCAATGCTAAAATTGTAGAGATAGCACTGAAACAGTAAACTAGCCTCGTGTTGTACTGGAAAACATTATCTACCAGGTATTTATTGGACTGAAATATCCAATTATGTATTCATTATTAATCTTCCACAAGACAACAATTTTAACAAGTATTGTGGCCAATCCTAATTGATTTTCTTAGATTAATTACCCCACTCCGAGTAATTCAGCATTTTAAGTTAGTTTAACTACTAATTAGCTGCAAGAATAACAACTATACAGTAACAATTTTCAATCGCATTTAGCAGGTTAACAGCTTGCCGTCACCAAACCAAGCACATCCCAAGTTATGAGGGAGACGCAAAAATTTCTACTCACAAGCTGATTAATCATTCAGTTAGGAGATTCTGTGCATGCGCACCTGCTTCCGGCGGCCGATGCCGGATAAGACGTACTATAGGCAGCCGAGACTCTCCCTTGCGGCTAGCCGGCGGAGATGGCGACGGCGTCGCGGTGGAAGTCGCGGAACCGCATCATCGTCGTACATGGCTCGAACCAAAAACTAATTCCTAATCTGCCTTTGGGCGTGTGGCTATTTGCAGTCCTAGCTGACTCTCAGCGGCCCATGCCTTGAACTCGCGTTAAGTAATTCGCTCATAATTGGAAAGATTAGCCTGCTATTTAGAAACTAACTCGGACATGGGCTGGGCATAGGCAGAATTCAGTGCAAGATGGCGCCGGGATTTGGGGGCCCCAAAATTTTGGGGGCCCTGTGCGATCGCCCAGGTCGCACTGCCTCGTCGACGGGCCTGCCGGCGAGCAGCACCCCCTCCCCGTCCCCCCGCGGTTCGTCAGGGAGGAGGAACGGATCGACGGGGCGGTGCTTCGCGCCGCTGGAGCCGTCCACCGCTTCCAGGTCGTCCTGGTAGGCTTCGACCAGAACGACCGTAAACGAGCCATCGCCTGCGTTTACTCGTCGGAGAATGGCGTATGGGGTAATCTCGTCTCCACTCGGCTTCCTAATGAGGTGCTGGCTGACCCCACTTTTATGGGTGTGCCTGCTGTGCTTGCTGGGGATTCCCTTTACTGGTTCATCACTGGCGGTTCGTCGAGAGTCCTTGGGTTTGATTTGCATAGCCAGAAGCTGGCTGTAATGCCCGTGCCAGTGGAAAAGAAGAAGGAGGATGAGGATCGCCGCCAGGTAATGTTTGTGCCGGCAGAGGGTGGTGGGCTTGGTTTTCTCACCAAGTCAGGCTACAAGGTTCAGGTATGGAAGAGTGATGGTGTTGCTTCATGGGCGCTGGGAAGGACTATTGAACTGGACAAGCTTCTTCCCCTGGATCCAAAGGAGGAAGACTCCTCACTGATACTAGGGTATGCTGAGAGCAGCAATGTGCTTTTCCTGTGGACAGATATTGGCCACTTCATGGTCCAGCTTGAGCCGCTCAAGTATGAGAAGATATTCGATACAACCACTTTGAAGCTCCATCAACCATTTGAATGTGTCTACACAGGAGGTAATACCTTGCCCTTACACTAACAAAACAACTCGTTGGTGCTTTCTTGTTAAGCTAAACAATTTTAACTAGTATCCTTCCAATTATTCTTATGCTCTTTGATGATCTCTTCAACCTATGTCAATATTTTTTCTGTAGTGTTCCGTCCCCATGCTTGTGTAATTCCGTGTATGCATTGTTATGATCTGGACACTATTTGCTTGCAGCCTTGCAGTATCTAGCGGCAAATCTTTGCAATAACAATTCCACCAAATTTCGTTGTTACCTGCCTATTGACATTATGCAGTAAGTGTATAATTATTGTGGGACTTGGTTTAACATTTACAAAACAATTGGTTATTTATCACTTGTAGGACAGTCCTGCTGCAAGTGGCAAATCTAATTTCACTCTTTGTTTAATAAATTGAGATCATATCATCTTTTAAAGCTAAATTTATTTAAATTAATTTAAACTGAATAGTCATGATCATTTCTGTTCCTAAGGTATGATGGTATTAGCATATTTAATTTTGTTAAATCTGTTGTTGAACGAGCTTGAGAGTAATTCTGGATAACCTATCTCTTTTGATTAGCTAATAGACTGATTTTGCTTGTTCTTCAGTTTTACGATATTAGGGAGTATATAGTCTTTTGAGGGATATTCTTGAAATTTTACAATAGGTGTGGTTATATATCTTCTATTCCTAAATCTGTATCAAATCTGATTTGTTTTTTCTATAATTGCACCTGTGTGTTTATTAAATATCTCCTTGATGCCTTCTCATTTAATTTTGTTAAATCTGTTGTTGAACGAGCTTGAGAGTAATTCTGGATAACTTATATCTTCTGATTAGCGAATATACTTAGTTTGCTTGTTCTTCAGTTTTAGGATATTATGTAGTATATACTCTTTTGAGGGAAATTCTTGAAAATTTACAATAGGTGTGGTTATATATATTCTATTGTGAAATCTGTATCAAATCTGATTTGCTTTTTCTATAATTGCACTTGTCGGTTTATTTAAATATCTCCTTGATGCCTTCTCATTTCTGTTTCGCTTTCCGCTACAATGCCATTAGCTGTATGACTTCTATGCTTGTAGAAATAGGCATTGGTGGTGCACATGGTGCAGCTGATCTCTTGCACAATGCATAAGATGATTGTCTGGTTTGATATGACATTATGATGTATTGGATGAGCATGTAAGCTTGTCTACTGCAGTTGGGCAACCTGAAATTTTCTTGTGAAAAAAATATCCTTACTACTACTATTTCTGAAGTACCAAATTGCTAGAGAGAACTTGCTCCCTCCATGTACCTTTGCTCAGCGTTTTTACACCTAGCCGCCTCCTGTCTTGCTCTCATGCCCGGCTGAATCTTGGATCTTTTCTTCAGACCTAGCTTGCTCATCCCTTCATCAGCAGCTTTCGTTCTCTTCATCATGCCTTTTCCCAGCTACCTTCTCTTATATGTACCGGTGTTCTCCCCCTCTAACTGGATGTGCTCTTCTCTTGGCCTCCCTTTTATCTTCCCTCTGCCACTTTACTTCCTCCTTAGTATCCCTCCAGTTTCTTCTAGTAGTGTAACCGTTTCTCGTTCTAGCTCCTCAGATGACCAATGGCTTAGGACTCTCCTCATTCCCCATTTGTGCATATGTTCGGGCATGGTCAATTGATCATAGATGAGAATGCAGTCATCTTAAGTAGCAGCAAGAAATGACCACTTTCTATTTCCTTTACTACATTGCATTTGATTGATACGTTTCTGGTTATGGCTTTATCAAGTCCTAGTGTGTTCTGTATTGGTGTTCATCTACATAAATAATTGATAACTAGTACTCGAACAGGCTTCAGCATCCAATATTTATACATGCTTACAGCTCTGCCGTTCGACCTTGCTGCTCATTCTCAATTTCCTAATGATGTCACATTACACAAACAATATGTATTCGTTAAATCTTGAAGAATAACATGCTTATGATTTTGCTTGCAGTTATTGTAGTTTTATGGATAGTTTTTCCAGTGGTAGGTGTTTTGCTTAACTTTCTCGGCATATCTCTTGTTGCTGATCTAACTTGCATATGTAATTGGCCATGAGACAGCAGTATATCTCTCTGGTTTAAACTGCACGTAGTTACGATTTATGTGCAATCTAATTTCTTCAATTTGGTCACCATAGATGTTTCATACTTTGTCTTGAATTCGTGATCAAAGTGATAATACTAGATTCATTAGTAAGTGCAATTTTATTCTTACATATTATCATTACAAGTAGTAGTCTTGTCAAAGTGCTGTTCCTGGGCATGTGATGTGCAGTGCAAGAAATGGCTTCTATATTGTACCGAAGAAGGTGTCAGCTAATATATAGGATGATGATGCTCCCTTGCTTGAAGCTTCTACGGCATGAATATGAATTAATTCAGTTTGTTAGCGATCAAATAGCTCGTACTTTCCAAAAATATCTGCCTATTAGCTAGATACCATATTTTCTGCTTTCTAATCCATGAGCCCGTTATATGTCCATGATAATGAAGAACAATCTCCATTGATTCGGTAAACTAGATGCTACAGGATGTGCCTCTAGGATTTATTTGAACCACTTGTGTCTAAGCCTCTATTGAGAGTCTTGAGACCAGATGGAAAAAGCACTCCAGATTCCAGAATATGCTAGCAATAGAAGTTCAAAATGTGACTACTAACCTACTACACTACAAATTACCTGTTTATATTCTCTGTTTCTGTTACTGTTTTTTTCCAATACTCCTGAGAGGCTGAGACCAACCTTTGTTTTTGGTACGGTTTCAGTTTAAATCATACAAAATATGTGAGTATAACTGAAGTCGTTTTTCCATTAATGAGTAGCACAGATTGGTTTCACTAATGACACTGATTGCTCCACAGGTGTCTAGAATTGTATTTCGTCGCTGAGATGCAGGAACAGGCTTCTTTGGTGCAGGTTATTCCATTTTGTATGCGTTACATGGAGATCGACTCTATATGTACCACACACTGGTCACATTTAGCCAACTGTCATGATGAAGACAAAGTGAATTTCTGCGGTTATCGTTCCACTGACACAATTAGCAAGCATGTGGAAGCAAGCTTTGCCTGCCTACCTGATCCTGATGGTCTTTGCTTACATTCTGTTATGTTTGTGTTCCATGTTGTGTCAGGTCGGCTGCTTACGCTCCATATTGTGTTTTTGTTGAATTTATCTCACACTGGCTAATGTGTGATGTACTGCACCGCTGCTATTTGTTGCTACGTTTTGGAGACTCAGCCACAATGAGTGCAATGCTGGTTTTGCTAAATTGCTATTGGCAGTGGCATGCTTTCGTTCTTTTTCTTGAGATGAGGTGAATGATTTGATTTGTCGGCTGACATTTAAAATATTTTATGAGTTAGCTTCCGAAGAAATGGAAGGTCTAATTTATAGTAATCAACTAATAATAGACCAACTAATAGTAACGGGTTGTCGCCGACCCGAGGAGCCAGATTTACAATTAGTTCTGCACTTCTGCGCGGCCAGGGGTAAGTTTCGAAAACGACCAGATGTGGCGAAACATATGCAGCGACGAGGGCGAGAAGATGAGCTGCCTCAGCCGTCTAGCCTGCTAGCCGGCGGCTAAGATGAGCTGCCTCAGCCGTCTAGCCTGCTAGCCGGCGGCGACGCCACCGCTGGAAGACGACAACCTGCTCTCCGAGGTCCTCCTCCGCCTCCTGCCGCATCCCTCCTCCCTCCCACGCGCCTCCGCCGTCTCCAGGCGCTGGTGCAGCCTCGCCTGCGACCCCTAAGACTGCTTCTCCTTCCCAATTGCCCCCCAAGAACGCTTCCTTCCCCTCAGGTGCCGCCATGGCCTTGCACTCATCCTCCCATTGGGGATTCAGCTTGTGGTGTGGGATCCCGTCACCGGCGAGCAGCACTGCCTGGACATTCCTCCGGGTTTCTACGCCGGCAAACCCATCAGCGCGGCAGTGTTTCGGGCTGCCGGGGACATTCACCACTCTCAGTTCCAGGTGGCCTTAGTAGGCAACTGTGAGAGACAAGATACACGAGCGGTCGGTTCTGTTTATTCGTCGGCGACCGGTGTGTGGGGCGATCTCATCTCGACACAGCTTCCGTACGACTATTCTTGCAACTTTCCCACCATGGTTTATGTGAGCATACATGCTGTGATGATTGGGAATTCCCTTTACTGGTTGCTTTTTGGGAATTCAGAAGGCATTCTTGAATTTGATTCGGCTAAGCACATGTTTGCTGTGATACCAATAATGGACACCAGCAAAGGCAAACTTTGGGTTATGCTGGCAGAGGGTGGCGGCCTTGGTTTCGTCTACCTCAGAGGCTTCTGCGTCCAATTATGGAAGAGAATGAAGGATTGCAATGGCGTTGGTTCATGGGTGCTGCAAAGAAGTATTAAACTGGCTAAGCTACTTCCCCTAAATCCACAGACTGGGAGTTAATTGAACCACTTATTTTAGCCTGTTCTAAAACCAGATGTAGCCAAAAACTTGAGAATATGCTAACAATAGGAGTTGAAGGTGCGCCTCACTGCCTCTACAGATTAACTGTCTTTCTATTGCGGTTCTCTGTTTCTAATGTTGGTTTTGTCCAATAATTCCGAGATGACAAAAACCTTTGAGTTTTTGGCACAATTTCTATAATTTGAAGCTAATGTTTACTGGCTGAATCATACAAATATTGCGAGAGAAGTTGAATAGAATTTCCTTGAAGGCTTGAATGCATATTATGAATCGGTTTGACTGATGGCACTGGTTGCTCTGCAGGTATCTAGTTAACTTCCAGCGACGGATATTCATAAATGGATTATTGGCTGTAGATTCTTTTCATTATGTATGTTGCATTCGGGCATGTGAAAATCTGCTTCGCAAGCAAATTTACCCTCTATACCTCTGGTCAAAGATGAAGTGAACTCGTAGGAATTGACATGTGCTGACCAACCGTAAAGTGGGAACCAATCTCTTAAGCAGTTAACACTTCAGTCTGTCTGGTTTCTGTACACACTATTCAAACCGTCATGAATTGAAATGAACTTGTTTCTGTTAATGCCCTGTCAGTTGACCTTGTGGTTCATTCCCTTTAATGACTTCCAAGCAAGCATGCTGATCTTGCATCGCAAGTACTTTGCTGGGGCACATATTCTTTTCAGCATCGTCTGCTCATGTTCCATCTATGATTATTCTCCTAAAATATTTCATTTTATATGCTTTGCGTTGTGTTGAATAGCATCCCAAAAATATGGCAGTCCTTCCGGGACGCTTGCATTTGCATTTCTTTAAGCAAAGTAGAAGCTTGTTAGACTTGGACCATATCGTGCCACAGCCATCGGTGAAGATTCGGCGCCAAGATCAGCAACTGCGAGTCAGTTTCAAGCACAACCCTGATAGCTTCCAGCTGCTAAGCGAGGTACACTGCTTGCTTGAACAGTTGGGCATGAAATGCATGAGCAACATGGCCGCTTCTTCCCGCCTTAGCTGCGATAACTTCCCTGCGGAAATATCGTGCGATTACTCCTCAGCCAGCATGATTATTTTGCGACGTGTTAAATTTGAGTCGTAGTCTGCACTAGGTCCTTGGGCATGTTCTTCTATTACTGGCAGTGTTTCCATATGCGCCGTCATTTTATTTGTCCCCCTCCATGGAGATCTTCACCGGGCCTGCTTCTGCTTGAGGCTCCTCTCCATTTGTTCTAGCTGCACCTGCAACCTATACACCTTGCTTAACAGAGTGCTCGTGGCCTCGTGGGGGTGGTGACATCACAGTAAACCATTAAAGAAACACCATGAAGGGTATATGTATCTTTCTCTTTTTAACTAATTTCTTGTATGGCCTCAGCAATTGTGTTGGAATATGGGATCTGTACAATGTACTGTATTTATCAGCCATCTATTCACACCAAATAAACGAATTTCTTGGCAAATATCTTGTAGGGCCTTTTGCCTCCGATGGCGCCGCCGGTACGAGAATTGATGCTCTGCCGCATCGTGCATTCTCCAATCCAAGGCTCCGCTTCCAGACCAAGAACGTAGGTAGGCAGGGAGGAGCAACAGTGGTCATTCACTTATTGAATTGATTTGTCCTTCTCTTTCTTCTTCGATTTGGTTGAATTGTCGTGTGAGGTTTTCCTTGCTGTCCTCGTCATATATTGCTAGCTACCTAGAACACAAATTCGACAAAACTTTGCAACATTTGTGCACAAAGATTACAGAAAGATACCGTGCATTACTTTCCCCTCCCCGTTTTCCTTTCCAAACACTGTACGAGAGAGGCGAAAAGGGAGCGTCGCTCTGCTCACCCTCCCGCCGACGGCCGATCTGCCGGTCCCCTCCCTCTCCGGCCGCCGTTGCGGTGGCGGGAGAGTGGGGGGACCCCGGATCCGTGCCTGAGGTGTGTACAGAGTAGAGTAGTGGTCTCTGGTGGCGCTGGCGAGGTGGTGGCGGCGGCGTCATCGTGGAATAATGTGTCCGGCGCTCGATCCCCTCCCCGACGAGGCCTCTGGCGGAGTCGGCGGGCTGCTGGAGCTAGGTACTTGCGGATCTGTCGATCCGGCGAGGTTTGGTGCTCCGGGGTCGGCCGCCGTGGCGGAGGTGGCGGCTGGCTTGTGGAGTTTTGTCTCCTGACCCCTTCTTCGCCTCGTCGTGGCGTCTCCTGGCCTTGGCGTGGGGGTGCTAGGGGTGGTGCTGCGGGGAGCTGGTGCCCGGCGCTAGCTGCCTTCGGCGCTTGTACAGGAGTTCAACTTCTGGGATCTTTGAGGTCGCTGCTGATCTTCGGTGCGGCGTGCAGCTTTCTTCTTCTGGCCATGGTGGCGCGGGGAGGTGAGCTTCTCGCGACGTGCTCTGTTTCGAGTTGGTTTGGTCTTCTCCGTTCTCTGGCCGGCCGAGGTGGCGAGGGGAGATGGTGTGATCAAGCTTTGCAAGAAGTGGCGACTCCGGCGAGCTGTGTTGGGGCTCAGAGCAGGGATGGATGGATGAAGGGTGGTTGCGGGAAGGGCGTGCCTTGGCCGTGCGCGTTCAGAGGTCCTCAGCTCCGTCGCTTGCGGCGGACGGCCCATGCGGTCTACTTCATGAGTGGGGTGCTCCTCTTTCCGGGCTTGGAGGTGGCCTGGGGTCTTCGTCTCTGCCGTTGGTCGGCGACGGAGTTCTTCTTCAGGCGATGCGGTGGTCCAGCGACGTGTGTTGCTGTTGCTTTGAGTTTCCTCGGCCTGTTACGCTGTGTTTTCTTGTTCTTTCGTTGTATTCTCAGCTGATTTCGCAGTGTAAGATCCTTTCAAAAAAAAAAGATTACAGAAAGATAGAGGATTTCTCTACCTTATTAGTGTTGTGAATGAGGAACTATATTTCAATGGGGCCAAAGGCCAGTACATATACATGTGGTGAACAGTAGATGAACAGTAAAGCTATACACATCTAACACCCCCCTCAAACTCATGGTGGATCAACAACACTGAGTTTGAAGAGAAAGAACTCATGCTACGCTCGAGTCTGTGCCTTCGTGAAGAAATCCGCCAGCTTTAACTCAGAGGGCACATAGTGAAGAGCAAGAAGCTGGTCCTGCACAGCAGCACGCACAAAGGAGGCATCAACACCGATGTGCTTGGTGAGCTCATGCTTCACTTGGTCACGCGCAATGCTGATAGCACCTGTACTGTCAGACAATAGAGGAGTCGGTGCAGCATCAGTAACACCAAAATCCTCAAGTAACCATCGCAACCAGGTCACCTCAGCCGTCAACATAGCCATCGTTCGCAACTCAGCCTCTGCACTAGAGCGGGAAACTGCAGTCTGCTTCTTCGTCTTCCAGGCAATGAGAGATCCTCCAAGAAAAACACAATAGGCAGACAGCAAGCGGCGATCAGAAGGATCACTAGCCCACGTAGCATCAGAGTAGGCCTGGAGCTAGAGAGAGCTGGAGCGAGGAAAGAAAAGGCGACGGGAGATCGTGCCACGAAGATACCGCAAAACACGAAGGAGGTGACTATAGTGGACAGAGCTGGGAGCTGAAACGAACTGACTCAGAATGTGGACAGGATATGATATATCTGGACGAGTGACAGCTAGGTAGACAAGGCTCCCAACAAGGTGGCGATAGCATGTGGGGTCTGTGAGGGGATCACCATCAGTAGCACGAAGCTGAACATTGAGCTCCATAGGAGTCTCAGCAGTGCGCTCATCACCAAGAGCGGCGCGAGCAAGAAGATCCTGAATATATTTTTCTTGGGAGATGAAGAAGCCATCAGAAGTCGAAGAGACCTCAATCCCAAGAAAATAGCGAAGAGGACCAAGATCAGACATCAGGAACTGCTCACGGAGGCGGGCCTTAACAAAGGCAATATACTCAGGGTCGTCGCCAGTAATGATCATGTCATCGACATATAAGAGGAGGAGCGTCCGACCACGAGGTGAGGTGTGGACAAACAACGCGGGGTCATGGTCGCTAGGCGAGAAACCAGAGGCAGTCACCACAGAGGCGAAACGCTCAAACCAGGCACGAGGGGCTTGTTTAAGTCCATAGAGGGAGCGCCGAAGACGGCATACCATACCATCAGGAACAGAGTACCCGGTGGTGGCTGCATATAAACCTCCTCACGCAACTCACCATTGAGAAAAGCATTCTGGACGTCAAGCTGAGACACAGACCAATGACGAACAGAAGCCACAGCGAGAAGAGTGCGAACAGTGGTCATGTGGGCGACGGGAGCGAACGTCTCATCATAATCGCGCCCGTGCTCCTGCTGAAAACCACGAGCCACAAGCCGAGCTTTGTAACGCTCAAGAGAACCATCGGAGCGAGTCTTGATCTTATAGACCCACTTGCATGTGATGGGACGAACACCAGGAGAAGGGGAAACGAGATCCCACGTGCCAGTGCGCTCAAGTGTAGCAATCTCCTCAGCCATCGCAAGCTGCCATTCAGACTGAGCCATGACATCCTGATAGGAAGAGGGCTCAACAACAGCTGAAAGACCAAACTGGGAAGGAGAATAGCGATCAGGAGACCGTAACGAAGGCCAAGACCGAAGGTTATGAACCGGTGTACACGGGGAAGGTGGCGCTCTGGAAGTAGAGGGCATGTCAGAGGGATCATCCGCAACACGAGGGCGACGAGTGTAGTGGAGAGGAAAGGGAGAGAGGGTAGGATGCACTGGAGAGGGAGGTGGCGAGGGAGGAGAAGAGGATGGTGTCGGCGGTGTATCGGGAACAGTGGGACTCGGTGGAGGTGGAGGTGGAGGAGAGACATGAGGCACGGAGGGAGATGTGTCGGGAAGTATAAGAAAGGAGAAGTCCTCAGCCGAAAAGGTCGAGGCAGTAGGATGCGGATAGTACGAACGAGACTCATCAAAGGTGACATCACGGGAAATACGGAGCCGACGAGTAACAGGATCCCAACACCGATAGCCCTTGTGCTCATCACTATAGCCAAGAAAGACACTGACAAGGATATACCCTTCGGGTACCTGGGCGTAAGGGTACCTGGTGCACGTGGCGACTGAAAGAAGCCCAAGATAGATGAAGCCCACAAAGACAGGCCCAAGACGAAGAGTAATCTCCAAGTTAGATTAGATTATAGTCGGTAGATACTTCCCATACATGTAAAACCTAGTCGGTTACATACCCGAGACCTGGCCTACTATATAAAGGCTAGGAGGGTAGCCGATCAAGGCAGAGCAATCCAGAACCACCACAACCCCGACGAGATCAACATCTCGCCGGACCCCTTGTAACCACATATTCACAAGATTAATTCAGACAAGCAGGACGTAAGGGTTTTACCTCACTCGAGGGCACCGAACCTGGGTAAACTCCCGCTTGTCAGCCGTCGATTCTACCAGCACTACGCGTTCTCTACCACGCAATCAACCCTAGGTACCTAACCATGGGACTTGCCGAGGACACCCCTCGTCAATTGGCGCCGTCTGTGGGAACAGGTAGTGTTGGGCTCACGGTTTCGCCGGTTCCATCATCAAGCGGTCAATCGCCGATCGCATCTGCAAACGGCAACTCGCCGACCATAACTTCAAACGGCCAATCGCCGATCACGACTGCAAACGGCAACTCGCCGATGAGATCGCCTAGCATCAACTCAAGGGGCGATCACTCGCCAATCTCCCCGAGAAGGCTCATACCCCACTCGATAGAAGCTCAACAGACCTTTGCCGGTCTCGAATTAGGTTTGGACATTACGGTTGGAGAATTTAACTTTTTTGTCGATAAGGCTGGTGTGCAGGACTTGCTGGATCCAATCGACATGGCAATACTCGACGACCTGTCTGCGGCATCAACAACTCCCTCCATCCTGGCGGCCACATCATCACAGATCGTCCCGATCCAATCACCAAGTGATTCCGCAACAACCATGAACTCGCAGGAGTTCCGTGACGAGGTGGCTAAAAGATTTGGTGTGAGTGAGATCGAATCTGCGTATCGCTCAAACAGCTCAGCCGAGTCACTCGACAACGCTATCGACTGCAACAACGTCAAAGGGAACGAGGAGAACATGGATGACAACATCTACCTCGCCGATCTCAACGGCCCAGAAATCCGTGCCAGCCGCGAGATATTCACCTGCGACGCGAACAGCTCGGGAAAGGCAATCGAAGACTTGCTCGATTGTAGCAAAACCCTCAGCAAGCAGAGCAACTCTGACATGAGCTTGGACGATGATGCCGAATCCATAATGCGCGTCAACCGCATAGAAGATCAGGTGATACCGTACCAGGTTTACACCGCGAGTACTGCAGAAACATCAGTGGCCGCAGCGTGTCGCCGACCTATAGAGTATCCGTGCACAGTTACTATGCCCGACGGAACAACTACACTGATCATCACAGCTGAGACAGCAGAGAAGATCAGCAAAATAATCGAAAATTGCACAATGCTGCCAGCAAACTCCACCCCAGAAGAGATGATGAACTTCCAATACTTCAGCTGGCAGGAATCGATACGGTTGAAGAACTACAAAGCCGTAATCGAAGAACGCAAAAAGCATGCCAGCATATCGAGTGCTCGACGCAGAGCGCTATCTATAAACTCGACAGGAAGAAACGACCCAGCAAATAGATCGCGAATCGCAAACCTAGGAGAGGCGGATCGGGCAGCAGTTGCTCGAAACCTGAACCCAGCCTTCATGGCAGTGGATGACCAAGGAATCCCCATACCTACTGAACCAGCCGGGGCGTTGTTAACGCTAGGCACTTATCTCAGAACAACCGAACCTCCCGTTGGGGACCCGAAGAGAGACCAGCGCCTCCAGTTATACAAACAGCTAGCAATAGCAGCAAAAGCTGTCCAGCAACTGCAAGCAACTCCAAGGAGAGAAGCAGATCGGGACCGACGCAGTCGAAATCCTCGAGGAAGGAGCAGTCGAAAAAGTTCGCACCACCACCGTTCTAGAAGCCGTTCTAGAAGGTCATATAGCACCAGCTCAGGTTCCGGCACGGAAATCGGACCTTGTGGAGCCCTGTGTTTCACTCGCAGGATCAGGGAGGCTCGCATGCCGAAGAAGTTTTCACTCGCATCCACCCCCAAGTTCAACTGCAAACATGAGCCTTCAGGCTGGTTCGAAGACTACAAACTTGCAGTCGGGTGTCAGCGCGGCACGACGACCACGGCAATGCAGTACATACAACTCATGATGGAAGGCACGGCTCGCGATTGGCTCAAGTCGCTACCCAAATCATACTATGATTCATGGAACAGTTCAGGGATGATTTCATCAAGTACTTCGGACCTTTATGCGAGCGCCCCAAAACTTTCGAAGAACTTCGAACCTGTAGACAAAGGTCAGATGAATTGCTACGATCATACATACGGCGATGGACCGCCATCCGTAACTCCATAGGAAGCGTATCAGAAGATAGGGCAATCGATGCCTTCAAGGAAGGCCTCTGGAGAAAGGACTTCAAAGAGATGCTTGGTCGAGAAGACCCAAGGTCAATGGCGGCACTTATGGTACTCGCAACAAAGTGGGCAGATGGAGAGGACTCTGTACGAAGCAATCGACCAACTTCTCCACACGATCACCACGAAAGTGGCAGTCGAGACCGCAGGGACAGCTACAGAGACGATCGAAGACGCAAACGCAAACACCGTTACCACGATGATGACAAACCAAGCTTCGTCAGCGCAGGCTTCGCTCAACCACGTGACGGTCGCGATCAAACTGACAAACGTCCTGACGACAATCGTGACAACCGAGAAAACCCTTCAGATGACCGCCGTGACAATAGAGATCATCGTACAGATGATCGTCATGACAACTACCGAGGAGACAACAGACGCGACAACCGCGATGGCTACAAGAGGCCAGAATGGCGTAGGCGAACGGATAAAGAGCCGGAGCGTTCAGTCGAAGAAAGGATGGACGATCATTGTAGATTCCATCTATACAAAGGAGACGATGGCAGACTACGCTCCAATCACTCACTTTGGAACTGCAGGGAGTTCGACCAACTGGCGATTGAATACGTGCTGCGACTGCAGAGAGAAGGGCGCGCACCGCCGCAGTTGACGCAAGCCCAATCGAACGCCACGCCTATGCCACAACCTGCTCAGGTATACTCGGCACCACAACAGGTACAACAAACTCAGTTATATTCCGTACCACCCCAAGCACAGCCTACGCAGGTATATTCCGCACCAGTGCAAGTACAGCCGACGCCAGTATACATGGTACCAGCGCAGCCCAATTCGGGAACACAAATGGCAGCAGCCGTACACCAGATGCCGCAAGAAGAAGAGCAAAAATATCCCGTGGCTCGTGGGCATATGAACATGATCCAGAAAGGACGCTCGTCCAATCGAGAGCAGAAATTGCACACTCGACACATCAACATGGCGGTTATGGCACCCCCAGCTGTCCCAGATTTTTTGAATGGCTCAGAAGTTCCAATCACCTTCAGTCAGGAGGATCATCCACCCGCAGTGTATCGACCAGGACACGCGGCACTGGTACTCGACGCCCAAATCGGCAATTACGCCATGACCAAGGTCTTCATGGACGGAGGCAACGGCCTCAACATAATATTCACAGATACCCTACGCAGGATGAACAAGTCAGTCGAAAATCTGCCCAAATCCATAAATACCTTCCACGGTATCGTCCCAGGCAAGGCAGTACTCCCGCAAGGCACAATACAACTCGACGTCACATTCGGGGACCCCACACACTTCAGGACAGAGTCGATTGAGTTCGAGGTGGTCGATTGGAAGTCGCAGTATCATGCAATACTCGGGCGTCCCACCTTCGCTCGATTCATGGCCGTCCCGCACTACGCTTACCTCAAGCTCAAGATGTCAGGACCAAAAGGAGTCATCACAGTCAATGGGAACTTTCAAAGATCAGATTCATGTGATCGAGACTTTAGCAAATCTCCGAGATGTACGGGATGGAGCAGACAAACGCTGAACTAGAAGTCACCAATGATCGTACACTTCTGCCTGAACATAAGAGGCTGGCAACCGACAGAGAGTTCAATGCCACAAACGACACAAACAAGCATCAGGTGCACCCGACCGACCCCTCCAAGACGGTCAATGTGTCGTCAAGTCTTACTAACACATAGGAAGGCGCGCTCGTCAAATTCCTCCGTGAGAACTGGGAAATATTTACATGGTCTCCATCAGACATGCCAGGTGTTCACAGGGAATTTGCCGAGCACTCTCTACAAATCAAACCAGGTTTTAAGCCAGTCAAGCAAACTATGCGCCGTGTTTCAAGCCCAAAAAGAGATGCAATCGAAGCAGAGGTTGACAGACTACGAGCCGCAAAGTTCATCCGAGAAATCAAAAAAGCAGATTGGATAGCCAACCCAGTTTTAGTCGAGAAAAAGAATTCGGACATAAAGCGGATGTGTGTAGACTTCACCTCTCTGAACAAATGCTGCCCGAAGGATCACTTCCCGTTGCCACGAATCGACCAGATCATCGACTCAACAGCAGGGTGCGCTCGATTATCATTTCTGGATGCGTACTCAGGGTACCATCAAATTCGGATGAAAGAGGAAGACGAGGAGAAAACAGCGTTCATAACCCCACTCGGGGTCTTCTGTTACACAACAATGCCATTTGGGCTCAAAAACGCGGGTGCAACGTATCAGCGCATGATGCAAAACTGCCTCCAAGAACAACTAGGGCGCAACGTTCAAGTCTACGTCGACGACATAGTTATCAAAACCGAAAAGGAAGACACACTCATCAACGATTTGCAGGAAACATTCAATAAACTCAATCGATACAATATCTAGCTCAATCCAAAGAAGTGCACTTTTGGCGTGCCAGCTGGTCAACTTCTGGGTTACTTGGTATCTGCACGAGGAATAAAAGCTGATCCGGAGAAGATAAAAGCCATACTCACAATGAAGAGACCTACTAAACTACACGAGGTACAACAGCTAGCTGGTCGAGTGGCAGCACTCAGCCGATTCATAAGCAAGCTAGGTGAAAGGGCACTCCCATTCTACAAGCTAATGAAGAAAGCAGACAAGTTCGAGTGGACAGATGAAGCCGAAGCAGCCCTACTCGAACTCAAAAAGATGCTCACAAGTCCTCCAATCCTGGTGGTACCGCGAGAGAAGGAACCACTCTACCTATACGTGTCAGCTACCAATCGAGTGGTAAGCACCGTACTAGTAGTCAATCGTATGGAAGAAGGACACAACCAAAGCATACAGAGACCAGTGTACTACGTAAGCGAGGTTCTCTCCCCATCCAAACAGCGGTACCCGCAGTATCAAAAATTGGCATACGCCGTATTCATGACATCCAGAAAACTAGCACATTACTTCTCAGAGCACCCGATAACGGTGATCAACAAATCGGCGATTGGAGATATCCTCACAAACCCCAATGCAACGGGACGGGTAGCAAAATGGCTCATCGAGCTGGGTCCCCTGGGAATCAAGTACGAACACCCGAAGGCCATCAAAGCGCAAGGCTTACCCGACTTTCATACCGAGTGGGTAGAGGCCCAACTACCAGGAGTTCCTGATGTATCAAACTCCTGGACCATGTACTTCGATGGATCCAAGAAGAATGAAGGAGCAGGTGCAGGAGTCATACTTATCTCGCCAAAAGGGGACAAGCTCCGCTACATACTACAAATGGGTTTCGAGTTCCCATAAAACAATGAGGCAGAATATGAAGCACTAATTCATGGCATGCGCATGGCGAAAGCTATGGGATGCACTCGACTAATGATTTATGGTGACTCTAAATTGGTTGTGCAGCAAACAATGAAGGTCTGCGACGCAATCGCAGATAACATGACCCTCTACCAGGACCTCTACAACATAATGGAGGGCAGCTTCGAGGGATGCGAGTTGAGGCACATAGGAAGAGAAAGCAACGAGGAGGCGGACAAACTCGCAAACATCGCGTCCACAAAAGCACCAATACCACCGGGTGTCTTCTTCGAGCGGATCGAGCACAGGTCAATCGACAAACGACCATCAGCATCAACACCAGCCACGGACAAAGGTAAAGCGCCAAGCACAGAGGACCTCCGATTGAGGTACTACTCATTGAGCCCACGTGGACTCAACCTTTCCTTGCATACATGCTTCGCGATGAACTACCAGAAGACATAAACGAGGCCAAGCGCATCACTCGACGAGCAAAAGCATACACCATCATAAACGGTGAGCTGTACAAACGCAGCACTTCAGGTATGTTCCAAAGATGCATTGCATTTGAAGATGGCAAAGATCTCCTTCGAGATATTCATGCAGGTACCTGCGGGCATCACGCCGGCAGTCGATCTCTCGTAGCCAAAGCCTTTCGAGCAGGGTTTTACTGGCCGACAGCGCTAAGTGACGCAGAAGACATCGTCAGAAGATGTATCGGGTGCCAGAAATTCGCTTCCAAGCCGCATGCACCCGCATCCGCACTCAAAACGATACCATTGGCATGGCCTTTTGCCCAATGGGGACTCGACATGGTAGGGCCACTCAAAAAGTCATCTCCTGGCGGTCATACTCACCTACTGGTGGCAGTCGACAAATTCACAAAATGGATCGAAGCTATTCCCATCACAAGCTCGACAGCTTCTACGGCGGTCCATTTCATACAATCGATCATGTATCGATTCGGAGTAATGGATAGCATCATAACCGACAATGGCACCAACTTCACAGCAGAGGAGTTCAAATCCTTCTGCAAGGAACAGAACATCAAGCTAAACTACGCCTCTGTGGCGCATCCGCAATCAAACGGGCAAGTCGAAAAAGCCAATGGACTCGTGTGCAGCGGCATTAAAAAGAGACTACTGGTACCACTCAAAAGGGCCACAGGTGCATGGGTCGATGAGCTCCCAGCAGTACTCTGGAGCCTGCGGACCACCCCCAACGCCTCTACACAATACACACCGTTCTTCATGGTCTATGGCGCAGAGGCAGTGCTACCTTCTGATGTCAAGTTTAACGCACCGTGAGTGGAAGTATACGAGGAAAATGATGCAAACAAAGCACTCGAAGACGCAGACGATCTATTGGAAGAAGCACGCAACACGACCTTGGCACGTACGGCTGTATATCAACAAGACCTCCGCAACTACCACAGCCGTCGACTGCGTACAAGATCCTTCGCGGTGGGGGACTTGGTACTACGGGAGAAGCAGAAAAAGGTTCACAAGCTAGCATCACCATGGGAAGGACCTTACATCATCACGGAGGTCATCAGTGATGGTGGAGCCTATCGATTGAAGAACGCGAAGACCGGAGAAGAAGTATCAAATCCATGGAACGTAGCGCACTTGCGTCGTTTCTACCCATAGATTCTCTAGTCTCGTATGTAATGGCTCGACATGTCGGAAGAACTAAGCTTGGGGATGCTTGATACGTCTCCAACGTATCCATAATTTCTGCTGTTCCATGCTTATATTATACCATTTGCTACATGTTTTATATACACTTCATCACTTTTATGCATTTTCTGGGACTAACCTATTAACAAGATGCCACAGTGCCAGTTCCCTGTTTTCTGCTGTTTTTGGTTTCAGAAAGTTACTTCTGGAAATATTCTCGGAATTGCACGAAACAAAAGGCCAAGTCCCTATTTTTCCACACGTACACGGAGTCCGAAGGAGAGACGAAGAGCCACGAGGTGGCCAAACCACCTGGCGGCGCGGCCCCACCGCCGCGCCAGCCTGTGGTTTGGGCCCCTCGGGGGTCCGCCGACATCGCCCCTTCGCCTATTTATTCCCCGAGACGTGAAAACCCTAAAACACCGAGCCTTTCATCCAGAACATATTCGCTGCCGCCGCCGTCGTCAACCCTAACTCGGGGGGTTCTGAAGCTCTTCCCGGCACCCTGCCGGAGAGGGGAATCATCACCGGAGGGCTCTACATCGCCATGCCCGCCTCCGGAGTGATGCGTGAGTAGTTCATCCTTGGACTATGGGTCCATAGCAGTAGCTAGATGGTTGTCTTCTCCACTTGTGCCATCATGTTTAGATCTTGTGAGCTGCCTATCATGATCAAGATCATCTTATTGTAATGCTACATGTTGTGTTTGCTGGGATCTGACTTATATTGATACCTATGTGGAGCTGAATATTATATTATCATGTCTATGTCATTTGTGATCTTGCATGCTCTCCGTTACTTGTTGAAGCCTTGGCCAAGTGAATACTTGTACTCCAAGAGGGGGTATTTATGCATGATAGTTGGGTTCAACCTCTATTTAACCTGGGATAGTGACAGCAAGTTCTAAGGTTGTAGATGTGTTGTTGCCACTAGGGGTAAAACAGCAATGCTTTATTCAAGGATGAATGTATTGTTTACATTACGCACATTACTTAATGCAATTGTCTGTTGCTTGCAACTTAATACTGGAAGGGGTACGGATGTTAACCGGAAAGTGGACTATTTAGGCATAGATGCATGCTGGATAGCGGTCTATGTACTTTGTCGTAATGCCCAAATGAATCTCATAGTAGACACCACAGCTCACACATGCATGTTATATGCACTTATCAATTGTCAATTGCCCAGCTGTAATTTGTTTACCCAGCATGTTAGTTATCTTATTGGAGAGACACCACTAGTGAACTGTGGACCCCGGTCCATTCTTTTACATCTGAAATACAATCTACTGCAATCATTGTTCTCTACTGTTTTATGCAAACAAACATCATTTCCATTCGATACGTTTAACCCTTTGTTTTCAGCAAGCCGGTGAGATTGACAACCTCACTGTTAAGTTGGGGCAAAGTAATTTGATTGTGTTGTGCAGGTTCCACGTTGGCACCGGAATCCCTGGTGTTGCGCCGCACTACACTCCTTCACCAACACCTTCGAAGCAAACCTCGTTTTCCTACTGGTTCGATTAAACCTTGGTTTCATACTGAGGGAAAACTTGCTGCTGCACTCATCATACCTTCCTCTTGGGGTTCCCAACTGACGTGTGACGTACAAGCATTGTTTCTGGCACTATTGCCGGGAGATATTCCCTCGTCAACTTAGCCACCAACACGTTTTCTGGCGCCGTTGCCGGGGAAAACCGAATTGCTTCTGCAAGGGGAGTCTCTCACACCCAATCTCTTTACTTTGTTATTTGTCTTGCTTAGTTTATTTTTATTTAGTCTTGTTTGCTCTCTTTATCAAAAACACAAAAAAATTAGTTACTTGTTTAATTCAGTTTGATTTTGTTTTTCAAAATGAGTACTCCTGAGAACACTAAGTTGTGTGACTTCACTAGCACAAACAACAATGATTTCATATGCACTCCTATTGCTCCACCTGCTTCTACAGCAGAATTTTATGAAATTAAACCTGCTCTATTAAATCTTGTTATGAAAGAGCAATTTTCTGGTGTTAGTACTGATGATGCTGCTGCCCATCTTAATAACTTTGTTGAACTTTGTGAAATGCAAAAGTATAAGGATATGGATGGGGATATTATAAAACTGAAACTTTTTCCTTTCTCCTTGAGAGGAAGAGCTAAAGAATGGTTGCTTTCTTTGCCTAGAAATAGTATTAATTCTTGGACAAAATGCAAAGATGCTTTCATAGGGAAATATTATCCTCCTGCTAAGATTATATCCTTGAGAAGTAGCATTATGAATTTTAAACAACTTGATAATGAACATGTTGCTCAAGCTTGGGAAAGAATGAAATCTTTGGTGAAGAATTGTCCCACTCATGGACTGACTACTTGGATGATCATCCAAACCTTTTATGCAGGATTAAATTTTTCCTCAAGGAACTTATTGGATTCAGCCTCTGGAGGAACCTTTATGTCCATCACTTTAGGTGCAGCAACAAAGCTACTTGATGATATGATGATCAACTATTCCGAATGGCACACCGAAAGAGCTCCTCAAGGTAAGAAGGTAAATTCTGTTGAAGAAACCTCCTCTTTGAGTGATAAGATTGATGCTATTATGTCTATGCTTGTGAATGGTAGATCTCATGTTGATCCTAATAATGTTCCTTTAGCTTCATTGGTTGCTCAAGAAGAGCATGTTGATGTAAACTTCATTAAAAACAACAACTTCAACAACAATGCTTATAGGAATAATTTTGGTAGCAACAATTATAAGCCTTATCCTTCAAATGGTTATGGCAATTCTTATGGTAATTCCTACAGCAACAATAGAAGTGTGTCCTCTGATCTTGAAGCTATGCTTAAAGAATTTATTAGCACACAAAAAGCTTTCAATAAAACTGTTGAGGAAAAGTTTGAAAAAATTGATGATCTTGCTCTAAAGTTGATAGTCTTGCTCATGATGTTGAAATTCTAAAACTGAAAGTTATGCCTAATGAAGTTAAAGATACTAAGTCATTTGCTACAGCAAATGCCATCCAAGTTCGAATTGATAATAATATTAGGATGTTGGCTGAATTGCATGCTAGGTGGGAAAAAGAGGAAGAACTTGAAAAAGAGAATAGTATAGTTAGAGTTTGTACTATCACCACCACTAGTAATGCTAATGTTTCACATGCTAGTAAGCCTCCTACTATTGATGGTAATGTTATTGGTGTTGGTAATGTCTCTACTACTTCTGCAAAGCGTTTGAAATTGCCTAAAACTGCTGAAACTTTTTCTGATAAAAGTGCTGAAATTTTTCAAACTATTGGAGACAATGGTTCCACCACCATTGACAATAATGATTTTGATTTTGATGATTGTAACATCTCTGAAGTTATTATGTTCTTGCAAAAATTAGCTAGAAGTCCCAATGCTAGCACTATTAATTTGGCTTTTACAAAGCATATTACAAATGCTCTTTTGCAAGCTAGGGAGGAGAAGTTGAAACTTAAAGCTTCTATTCCTAGGAAATTAGAAGATGGTTGGGAACCCATCATTAAGGTAAAGGTGAATGATTTTGATTGCAATGCCTTGTGTGATCTTGGTGCAAGTATTTCGGTTTTGCCCAAGAAGCTTTATGATATTCTTGATTTGCCACCTTTGGAACATTGTTATTTGGATGTTTTTCTCGCTGATAATGCTATGAAGAAACCTTTGGGGCGAGTTAATGATGTTTTTATTACAGTAAACAATAACCTTGTCCCCGTTGATTTTATTGTTATGGATATTGAATGCAATGCATCTTGTCCTATTGTTTTGGGAAGACCTTTTCTTCGAACTGTTGGTGCCATCATTGATATGAAAGAAGGTAATATAAGGTACCAATTTCCTCTCAAGAAAGGTATGGAACACTTCCCTAGGAAGAGAATGAAGTTACCTTTTGACTCTATTGTTAGAGCAAGTTATGATGTTGATGCTTCTTCTCTTGACAACACTTGATTTTCACTTTCTGCGCCTAGCTGAAAGGCGTTAAAGAAAAGCGCTTATGGGAGACAACCCATCGTTTTTATTTGCTGTTATTTTTGTTTTCTTTGAGTCAAGGAGTTTTTTACTTCTGTAGCAACTCCTTTGTATCTTTATTTTATCGCAATGTTGTGCCAAGTAAAGTTCTATATTGAAAGTTGATGCAAGATTTGGATTTCTGCGCAGTGACAGATTTTTAGCTGTCACGGATTTGAGCTTATCTCCCTGTAGAAAATTCAAAAATTCTGAAAAAATCACGCATATTCCTGAGATATGTACGCAACTTTCATTATTTTAGGCCAGATCCATCTGAGCAACTTAAGTGCCTCGAAAAAATTCGTCATTCCAGACTGTTCTGTTTTTGACAGATTCTGCCTTTTGTTTTGCATTCGCTCTTTTACTGTGTTTGTGTGGATTTCTTTGCTCCACAAAGCATTGGTGGCTGTAGCTAATGTCCAGAAGCTTTGGGATTGATTGTATCATTACAGAATATGAGAATTTTTGATTATGCACTAACCCTCTAATGAGAACTGTCTTGAGTTTGGTGTGAAGGAAGTTTTCAAGGATCAAGCGAGAAGGGTGATATTATGTGATCAAGAAGAGTGAAAAGCCTAAGCTTGGGGATGCCCCCGTGGTTCATCCCAACCATATTCAGAGAGACTCAAGCGTCTAAGCTTGGGGATGCCCAAGGCATCCCCTTCTTCATCAACAAACTTATCAGGTCATCTCTAGTGAAACTATATTTTAATTCTTTCACATCTTATGCGCTTTACTTGGAGCGTCTGTGTGTTTTTATTTTTGTTTTTGTTTGAATAAATTCGGATCCTAGCAATCCTTGTGTGGGAGAGAGACACGCTCCGCTTTTTCATGTGAATACTCATGTTCTTCACTTATATTTGTTGAGTATTCTTAACTAGCTACTGCAGTGCTTTTAGCTCCTGTTTTTCATGCATCTCTTCGAGCTGTTAGCACTTGTTTATAAATACTCTCTTGCTGCATTATATTATCATTTGGAGAGTTTATGTTTAAATAAATTGATTGGTGTTTGTTTGGAAGAAAGAAAATGCTACATGTAGTAGTTGGTATTGGAAAAGACATATGCATTCTTGTAGATCATTGTCTTGTTTCGATTTGATGCTTTGCAATTGTTTTGAGCTCTCAAGTAGATCATGTTTAAGCTCTTGCATCATGTAGTTAAAGCCTAGTAGTGGAGAACTACCGTAGAGCTTGTTGAGACTTGGGATGCATATTTGTTCTCTCTAAGGTCTAGATATTTTCTGGTAAAATGTTTGAGCAACAAGGAAGACAGTGTAGAGTCTTATAATACTTGCAATATGTTTTTATGTGATTCTTGCTGTACCGGTTTATACTTGTGTTTGCTTCAAACAACCTTGCTAGCCTAAACTCTGTACTGAGAGGGAATGCTTCTCGTGCATCCAAAACTTGAGCCAAAACCCATGCCATTTGTGTCCACCATACCTACCTACTATGTGGTATTTCCTGCCATTCCAAGTAAATATTTCATGTGCTACCTTTAAACTATTCAAAACTTTATTACTCCTTATTTGTGTCAATGTTTTATAGCTCATGAGGAAGTATGTGGTGTTTTATCTTTCAATCTTGTCATTTACTTCTGACAGACTTTCACCAATGGACTAGTGGCATATACATCCGCTTATCCAATAATTTGCAAAAAGAGCTGGCAACGGGGTGCCCAGCCCCAATTAATTACAACTTTCATTAATAATTCTCTTCACATGTTTTGCCCTGATTTATCAGTAAGCAACTTAATTTGCAAATAGACACTCCTCCATGGTATGTGAATGTTGGAAGGCACCCGAGGATTCGGTTAGCCATGGCTTGTGTAAGCAAAAGGTTGGGAGGAGTGTCATCTATAAAGAAACTAAAATACATGTGTAAACAAAAGAGAAGAGGGATGATCTACCTTGCTGGTAGAGATAACGTCCTTCATGGGAGCCGCTCTTGAAAGTCTGGTTGACAAGGGGGTTAGAGTGCCCACTACCATTCGTTGACAACAACAAACACCTCTCAAATACTTATTTTGTGCTCTCTATATGCTTTCGAAAACTTAAAAAGCTCTAGCACATGATTTAATCCCTGCTTCCCTCTGCGAAGGGCCTATCTAGCACATGATTGAAGAACGCGAAGACCGGAGAAGAAGTATCAAATCCATGGAACGTAGCGCACTTGCGTCATTTCTACCCATAGATTCTCTAGTCTCGTATGTAATGGCTCGACATGTCGGAAGAACTAAGCTTGGGATGCTTGATACGTCTCCAACGTATCCATAATTTCTGCTGTTCCATGCTTATATTGTACCATTTGCTACATGTTTTATATACACTTCATGCCACTTTATGCATTTTCTCTGGACTAACCTATTAACAAGATGTCACAGTGTCAGTTCCCTGTTTTCTGCTGTTTTTGGTTTCAGAAAGTTACTTCTGAAATATTCTCGAAATTGCACGAAACAAAAGGCCAAGTCCCTATTTTTCCAACACGTACACGGAGTCCGAAGGAGAGACGAAGACTCGCCACGAGGTGGCCAAACCACCTAGCGGCGCGGCCCCACCTTCTGCCGCCAGCCTGTGGTTGGGCCCCTCGGGGGTCCGCCGACATCGCCCCTTCGCCTATTTATTCCCCGAGACGTGAAAACCCTAAAACACCGAGCCATTCATCCAGAACATATTCGCTGCCGCCGTCGTCGTCAACCCTAACTCGGGGGTTCTGAAGCTCTTCCCGGCACCCTGCCGGAGAGGGAATCATCACCGGAGGGCTCTACATCGCCATGCCCGCCTCCGGAGTGATGCGTGAGTAGTTCATCCTTGGACTATGGGTCCATAGCAGTAGCTAGATGGTTGTCTTCTCCACTTGTGCCATCATGTTTAGATCTTGTGAGCTGCTATCATGATCAAGATCATCTTATTGTAATGCTACATGTTGTGTTTGCTGGGATCTGACTTATATTGATACCTATGTGGAGCTGAATATTATATTATCATGTCTATGTCATTTGTGATCTTGCATTCTCTCCGTTACTTGTTGAAGCCTTGGCCAAGTGAATACTTGTGACTCCAAGAGGGGTATTTATGCATGATAGTTCGGTTCAACCTCTATTTAACCTGGGATAGTGACAGCAAGTTCTAAGGTTGTAGATGTGTTGTTGCCACTAGGGGTAAAACAGCAATGCTTTATCAAGGATGAATGTATTGTTTACATTACGCACATTACTTAATGCAATTGTCTGTTGCTTGCAACTTAATACTGGAAGGGTACGGATGTTAACCGGAAAGTGGACTATTTAGGCATAGATGCATGCTGGATAGCGGTCTATGTACTTTGTCGTAATGCCCAAATGAATCTCATAGTAACATCACAGCTCACACATGCATGTTATATGCACTTATCAATTGTCAATTGCCCAGCTGTAATTTGTTTACCCAGCATGTTAGTTATCTTATTGGAGAGACACACTAGTGAACTGTGGACCCCGGTCCATTCTTTTACATCTGAAATACAATCTACTGCAATCATTGTTCTCTGTTTTATGCAAACAAACATCATCTTCCATTCGATACGTTTAACCCTTTGTTTTCAGCAAGCCGGTGAGATTGACGACCTCACTGTTAAGTTGGGGCAAAGTAATTTGATTGTGTTGTGCAGTTCCACGTTGGCATCGGAATCCCTGGTGTTGCGCCGCACTACACTCCTTCACCAACACCTTCGAAGCAACCTCGTTTTCCTACTGTTCGATTAAACCTTGGTTTCATACTGAGGGAAAACTTGCTGCTACACTCATCATACCTTCCTCTTGGGGTTCCCAACTGACGTGTGACGTACAAGCATTGTTTCTGACACTATTGCCGGGGAGATATCCTCGTCAACTTAGAGCCACCACCAGGGTACCTAAGGGGACTGGAAGGTTTTAATGAGGCGGCCTGCTGGTCGAACACAAAAGTTTGGAATAAAACATGTGTTCCTCCATATTTTCATATATGACTTTTTACCCCCACTCAAACACTCGGGGGTTGGAGCATAAAATCTAAGTCAAAATAAATATAACACCCAAACCCACTCGACGCGCTCGGGGCTGGGTAACACACAACCCTACTCGATAGGCTCGGGTGCTGGGTCAACACACAACCCCACCCGATAGGCTCGGGGCTGGGTCAACCGGAAAACACACCCCACTCGAACATCGGGGCTGAGCATACAAACATAGGAATCAAAACTCTAACTCAAACTTCTCGCAAAAACAAAAGATTTACAACCCACTCGACAGGCTCGGGGGCTGAGCCAAGAAAGATAGAATAAAATTCAAAACCCCGCTTGATAGTCTCGGTTTTGTCAATATATATACACATATAAATATTTTGCTGCATATCCAAGAATACATATTTACACTCGGGGCTGCCCCGTCACGCAAAAAGATTTACATTTCGTCCTTTATATCCATCACGGGCCTAAATAGCTGATCCTTGCAACGATCGATGAAATCTTCAGCAGCAGATCGCGTCTCGATTAGGTGCGATTGGGGTACGAGTGCGCCAATCTCAGAGGTCGAATCACAAAATTTGGCCTATGGCTGCGAATGTGAGCCATAGTGGCATTAGATCCGAGAATGGCAAGCTGCATCAGAGATTCTTTGACTGAGTGAGCTACCCGAAAGATATCAATCAAAGGGAATAATCCTTGCGGTTGAGGCCAGAAGGGAAGATGGCGCTGTTCAAATGAGTGAAGATACGTCTTCACATCTCGAGCACTTGGGCTTTCGCCATACTCGATCCTCAAAGTAAGGAGGGTACGGGCGTGCACCTTGTCAAATGAAAATGTTGTTTGCCAGTATTTGGTGTCTCAACAGCATTTTCCAGATTCGATTAATCCTCCTGTCTTCCTGCTTGAATCAGGCACAAAACCTGCAAAAGACCGAAGTCACTGGTTCAGCACGCCAAGCGAAATACATAAATGGTTTAGCAGAAAATGTGATGTCATAAACTTACATCGAGTTGCCTATTCACATTATCAATCTCACCAAGAACATATTCCTCGCGCTGAGTAGCAAAACTGGGACGTGAGCGAAGAAGTTCTAGCTCAGCTCGAGTCTTCTTTAGCTCTTTTCCAGTACGATCACTCGATTCCTGCACAATCCAGTGCTCTAGCATCACTCCTCGAGTGGCTAGGATCGACTGTTGATATGGGATGAAGACGGTACGTCTGATGCATATCCTTCAGTCTGGATCAGAAAAGAAGAAAATTCAAAGACCCATACATATAAAGCTCATTGAATTTTCATGCATAAGCTCAAATTACATTGGGTCATAGATATAATTCAAAAGCATACAAGCCAAATTCGATTCATAAAATTACAATGCTTTCAAACAAGGAAAAAGGCGCTGGCTACTCCTGGGCATGCGAAACAGAATCTGCCTGTTCTTACGCGACTGAGCCCTAATGGCATCAGCTCGACGTTCCATGTCTTGATGCACACTTCGCCCAGACGCGTGGCAAGCTCGATTACGCCTTTAATGTGAATCCGATAAACGCGATCGAAGTCAACCTCTACGCCGCTGCCTAACATAAGCTTGAGGGTGTACTCCGAGCCGCGTACCGTGCACCCGCGGCAAACTCTGCCACAGTCGTCGACCAGCGCCAAAAGCGCAACAAGCCCTTCGACGGTTGAAGGCACGTCTGTTGCAGGGCGCATCTCCGTGTGTAGGTCGCCAAGAGTGCCAGTCGTGGCTACCAGTTCACCCGTGCCTTGGACAAGACAGACTCGAGGTCCGCAATCACATTATCAAGTGATAGTGTGTCACTCGATGGCTCAGCCGAAGAAGAGGCGCCGTCAGATCCTTCAAAGTTACAACAAAGATCAGAAAGTGCAAAAAGGAAAAAGCTGCTAAACAAACAAAAAATGTAGTCGAAATACAGAAAAACGTACCTTTGGCAGAACGGGCCATAGTCGACAAACGAGTGGCAATCTCCTTCTCGATTGCGGGCAGCATCTTGGGCTTGAGCAAGAGCTTTCTTGAAATCGACTCTTGTGTACCAAGCTGGCCCTTAAGTCCTTGACTTGTTCTTCCAGGTTGCCTACTCGCTTCTCAGATGATTTCTTTTGTCTGCAAAAAGTCATAAAGTATTTTCGATCAAAACACCAAGCCTCCAAACAAATAATAAAGCCTGAGCTACGAACAAAGCAATCGCACTTACTCGCTAGCTCAGTCGAAGTAGACTGGAGGAGTCCCTCTCCTGCTCTACCCGAACAAGGGTCTGAACCCATGTGGCCAAGGAAGCATACATCGGCTAGAACAGCAAGCAAAAATAAGGATTCAAAGAAGAAGCAAAACTTTCAACACATAAGCAGGACTCAAAAAAGCACTACGTGATCGGTCCAAGAGGAGGAAGAGGCTATGTCACCCGCAGTGGTAGTAGCCGTTTCCTTGTTCAGTTAGCAGCTCTCCACCAGAGCTTACCTTGTGTAATCGCAGGAGTATGGCCGGGGCAGTTTCTGGGGTGATGAAGGGCTGCAGGCAGTCGAAGTGTCCACAGCGGGAGGAGACGTGGTGATTTACCACTGTCATTATAAAACAAAGACATAGTAAATGGAAAAAAGCAAAAGTCATAAACATATTGACAAAAAGGGCTCAGATCAAACCTTGACTCTTCGTCATCATCGGACTCAGGCTCGTCATCAGAGTAAGCGCACCCAATCGAGAGCGCCACCAGAAGGGGCATGGGGACGAGATACCGACGGAGAGATAGCCAAAGGATGACATTTAGAGGGAGAATGGGTACCCGAATTACCGGTATCCACTTGGTCATCCTCCTTCGTCTCTTCACTCGATGACTCTAAAGAGCACGTCGCGAGCGTTTGGCCTTACGAGTGACCAGCTGCTCCTCTGAATCGGCTGCGACCTCCGTCACAATCTGTTCTACTTCCTCCCCGGCTCTTCTTCAAGATTACCCGCAGGAGTCGTGTGAGCAGATTGGCTTCGGTTGTAGCATCTGGGGGTTCTCCTGTGCCACTGTCTCCGAAGTGGGTCCAGCTTCGGGTAGAGGAGAAGAGACGCTGAAGTCGAGTGGCCCTGCAAACGAGCATCATAGCAATTAGAACACAAAAATGACAAAAATTGCAGCAAAGTACAACATCAAAATGGCAAGAAAGAAGTACTTACTTCAGGAAGAGCATTGCCTGGCCCTAGGGTAAGTGCTTGAAGGAGAAGTCGATGTCTCAGAAGATTTGATGCTCGTGATCTTCTTCACTTGAGCACTTAACTCCTTATCAGACAGCTCCACGTTGCTCATCCTGGTGGAGTCGAGTGGCCCTTCGTATTGCCACATCAGGTGGGCACGAAGGCGCATGGGCCATAATCGCATCTTCATATACGAGCTGATCAACTGTACGCCGAGACAGTCGTCAGTAGCTTCGTAAGTTTCTTTAGCAGAAGAGCAGCTTCCTTGGCTTCGAGTTCAGAAATCGGGTGGTCCCATGCCACCGTCTTCACAGGAGGATCACTAGTCGAAAAGGCGGGAAGCACTACCTGTTGACTGGCACATAGAACCATCTGGTCCGCCAGCCCTGGGCAGAGTCGACTGCCTTCAGATCGAAGAGTGCGAGCCGCTCATAGCTTGGATGTTGAATCCGCCCCCGGGCACGGACGCTTCGCCCTGCAGTTATGCGCCCCTGGAACATATGTTTCCACAGGGCCCAGCAGGGGGACACCCCAAAGAAACACTCGCATAGCACCATGAAGTAGGTGATATGCATAACGCCATTGGGGGTAAGATCATGAAGCTGTACGCCATAGCATACAGCAGCCCCCGCACAAAGTCGTGCAGAGGAAGAGCAAAGCCGCGAGGAAGGAACTCGCAAAGCAGACGCGCTCGCCGCGCGCGGTTCAGGACGTACCCAAATCCTGGAGCACGAGCGGCCAATTGGTCAGCTGGAGGAAGCCAACCCTTCTGACGATATTCAGAAAGGTTAGCGTCCGTGACACAAGACCTGGACCAATCGCCAGGAGCCTTCGTGCGGAGCTGGCCGGAACGCTCGCCGTGACCGGATCTTTTCCTTTCCCCGCCGCATCAGCAGCAGCGCGCCGCGCCTGGATCTCTTGGGCACCATAGAGCAAGGAGGAGAAAAAGCTTGGAGCACGGAACAATGGTGGGCGGTGCGTGGAAGAAGAAGAGGCAGAGGGAATGAATGGCAAGTAAATCACAGAAATCGCGCACACTAGCTATTTACCATCCAAGGTAGAAAAATGATCGCCACCGCTCAAACGAAACGACGGGCATCTGGCCGTACACGTGGCGAGCGCAAGAGCAACCGCGCATCCCACGCCGCCCACTACGCATGAAAACCTAGGAGTTATGATGGCGCCGCAAAAATACGCCACGCCCGGTCAAATCAGAACAGAAGTGGTGTCCTCTGCGGTCAAAACTCTGAAAACGGACCCGCACTGTCATGTCTTGTCAAGATAGCAAGCGCACGCCTAAAATGTCACGAATGACGACATGAGTAAGACTAGCACAAATATTCGATTGGAAATGCAGAGGTGCACTCGACAATATGATTCGACTGATTATACGGGTAATCCCATGGAGCGAGTGATGTATCAAAAAATTTCGTAAAGACAAAAAGGAAACAAAGCTATTGAGATTATCCTCAACTTCAAAATGAAATAAAGCATAATCTCGGGGCTACTGCCATGGGGCGCTATCGCGCTCCATAAGATTTCAAAAACAAATGAATATTTCGACTGATAGGAAGTAACACAAAAAAAGGACTTGAGATTGTTCTCTATTGCAAGACAATAAACCACAATCTCGGGGGCTACTCCCATGGGAGCGCTGCCGCGCTCCCATAAGATTTCAAAGGTAAGGAACTTACTCGATGATGAAATTCGATTGAATAAATATGTCAAATCACGATATCATATTTCATAAATTCCCAGACTATGCCAATCGTAGATGTTTCGGATGCTGCATACGCAAATGCAAAGGTAAGACCCGCCGAGCAATCGAGCTGGCCGAGGGACGCTCCAACAGTGTTTTTCCTTGAGTTTTTCCGTGTCAACAGACATGATGAAAACCCTGACGGACGCGTTGGGTATCAAATGATAAACTGCAGAGCGATTCAGTAAGACCTAGGACGGCCTAAATTGAGTCTGTCCAGTGTGTTCCAGGTTTGAGTCCGGGACTCGAGTCTGATTGAAGGGTAGTATGGTTTTCCCTAATGAGCAGTTAACTGGGCTCAATTTCGAGTGAATCAGGCCTACTAAGTCAAAATCCTAGGCAAAAGAATCGAAAGCGTTCCTAGTTCGAGTCCGGGGACTCGAGTCTGATTGAAGGCTAGTATGGTTTTGCCCTAATGAGCAGTTAACTGAGCTCGATTTTCGAGTGAATCAGGCCTACTAAGTCAAATCCCTAGGCAAAAGTTTTTGGTTATGTTCCAGGTTTGAGTCCGGGGACTCGAGTCTGACTGAAGGCTAGTAAGGTCTTGCCCTAATGAGCAGTTAACCTGCCTCGATCAGTCGATGTTCTGGGCCTACTATGTCAAAATCCCCAAGTTTGCACAAACATGTTGGACAAATGAAAACCAGCAAAACTACAACGAAGGTTGAGACGTGCACGATGAAGGGATACGTGCTTGATTCTTATAATCAAGCAAGCACTCGGGGCTACTGTCAAGGATATACCCTTCGGTACCTGGCGTAAGGGTACCTGGTGCACGTGGCGACTGAAAGAAGCCAAGATAGATGAAGCCCACAAAGACAGGCCCAAGACGAAGAGTAAACTCCAAGTTAGATTAGATTATAGTCGTAGATACTTCCCATACATGTAAAACCTAGTCGGTTACATACCCGAGACCTGGCCTACTATATAATGGCTAGGAGGGTAGCCGATCAAGGCAGAGCAATCCAGAACCACCACAACCCCGACGAGATCAACATCTCGCCGACCCCTGTAACCGCATATTCACAAGATTAATTCAGACAAGCAGGACGTAAGGGTTTTACCTCACTCGAGGGCCCCGAACCTGGGTAAACTCCCGCTTATCAGCCGTCGATTCTACCAGCACTACACGTTCTCTACCACACAATCAACCCCTAGTACCTAACCATGGGACTTGCCGAGGACACACCTCGTCAGACACACTCAACCGACTGAGCGGTCAATTTGGTGCGTTCGCGGGGAGCTAAGAGAACATAGCACACACACCCAAACATGCGAAAGATGAGTAGTCAGGAGAACGACCCAGAGACGCTCCATGGGGATACCAACCTGCAAGGCAGCCGAAGGCTGGATGTTGATAAGATAGGTGGATGCGGAAACATCCTCAGCCCAAAAGTGGGGAGGAAGAGAGGCAGCGATCATCATCGCACAGCCGTCTCAAGGAGGTGGCGATGCTTGCGCTCAGCAACGCCATTCTGAGCATGGGCACCAGGACAAGAGAACTGGGCAAGAGTACCCTCCTGAGCAAGAAAACCACACAACATCTGGGAGATATACTCACCAGCCGAGTCAGCACGAAAAACACGAATGGCGTGGAAAACTAGGTGTGTACCATGGCAGCAAATCGCTTGTATATAGGGAGAACCTCGCTGCGAGATTTCATAAAAAAGAGCCAAGTGTAGCGAGAGAAGTCATCAATAAATAGAACATAGTAGCAATGACCACCTTTCGAATCGAAGGGAGCAGGACCCCATACATCAGAATGCACTAAGTCGAAAGGACGCTGAGAACTGACTCACTCGTAGGATAAGGTAATTGAGTCGTTTGCCAAGTCTACAACCATTACAATGTAATATAAATCGTCAGAGACAGACCCTAAGACACCTTGATGCACTAGCGAGGACAAATGAGAGCCACATATATGACCAAGTCGATGATGCCACTGTTGGAAGGACGCAGAGGAGGAGGCAGCAAGAGCATGCGAGCTGGCGAGTGTGGTGGCAGCGGAAGGAACACAAAGCCAGTCAACCTCCCAAAGGCCCTGAGCCTCACGGCGCCGATGGCCAGCTCCAACTAGAACCTGGGTGCGACGATCCTGAACAGAGCAGGAATCGGTATCAAGAATGACACGACAGCCAGAATCAGTAAGTTGAGCAGCGGAAAAGAGATTCATGGTAAGACGGGAATATAGAAAACACTAGGAACAGAAAAAGATGGAGTAGAAAGAATGCCACGACTAGCAACAGAAGAGGTGTGCCATCGGCAGTAAGAACATTGACAGGAGAATCAAGAGGGCGAAGAGAAGACAGAGCGGAAGCATTAGAAGACATGTGAAAAGAAGCTCCAGAATCCAGAACCCACGGAGATGTACCTGACTGTGTAGCGGCGGTGGCGGAGTAGCAGTAGTGGAAGCAGTCAGCGAGGCAACGGTGCCCATCGAAGAAGAGCCAGAGGAAGCCAGCATACGCTTGAGCTGGGCAATATCCTGGACAGTGAAGGACTGTGCAGACGGAGGCGCACGAACCGCAGGAGAGGAGCGACCCATATCACGCTGCTTCTTGAAACAATCAGACTCTGGTGGCCCGGCTTCTTGCAGTAGTCGTGGAACATGTGAGGGCGAGGCCGACCCCCCCTGCAGAGGGCCGCCCGCCCACCCCCCGTGAAGTAGTGGGTAGCAGCGGTGGAACAGACGACACCGGAGCGCGAGCAGCAAGCACAGTGGAACCACAAGCAGTCCAGCAGAACGGAGTCGAGTCTCCTCAGCGCGAAGCTCTGTAAGTACCTCTGAGATGGGAACACGTCAACCACGGCAAGCAAGTGTGCACGCCGAGGCTCAAACTCGGAACGCAGGCGAGACAAGAACTCATGGACACGCTGAAACTCCAAGTCTGACCTCACTGTCTGACAGCATCGACAAGTACCGCAAACAACAGTCCTCAGAGAGTCAAGCTGACGCCAGATGGCAGAGCACTGTGTGTAGAACTCATCAACAGTAGAGTCACCCTGCTGAAGCTCATGCTCCTGACGCACCACAGACAGGTAGAGAGCATCACCAGAGGGTTGATAGCGCTGAGAAAGATAATTCCACATCGCAGCCGTAGTGCCTAATCCCATAAACTCAGAAGCAAACTGAGGCAAGACACTAGCAGTGAGAACAGCAGCAGCACGAGCATCATCATTGCACCACTGAGTGTAAGCAGCCAACTCATCCCGATAGATGGAAAGAGCATCGGAATAAACTGATACCTGCTGATCGCAGACTTCAACTGCACGATCATCGGCATCCTTGGCGCATCACGATCGGCCTGAGAAGCATCGACAGCCAGAACAGGTGGCACCGGCGGAGAAGGAGCCACAGGAGCAACGGGCCCGGCGGACGGGGACCTCGCCGGACAGAACACCCCACAACAGGAGGCCGCGCATGTGGATACGCATAAAGCCCACAAACTCGGCATAGTTGGTGCCATCAAAGATAATCGAGCACCGGGGAACAGCAACATAGCCCGAAGAGGACATCGCGGGCTCTCTGCTCTTTTTTTTTTTTTGAAGTCAACGATGAGAGAGAAACTGGATCTCACCAACCGCGTCTGGATGCAAACCACGAGGCGAATCAAGCAGCAGCCAGCCACGGGAGCGGCCGGGCAAGGGCAGCCGGCCACGGGAGAGCCACGGGTGCGGCCGGGCGATGGCCGCCGGTGCACGTGGCGGCCGGCGAAGGGAACGCCCGGGGCGGCCGCGACGGGGCGGCAGGCGGCCGGGACGGGGCGGCAGCGGCCGGCGACGAGATGGCCCGGGCGGCCGCGACGGGGGCGACAGGCGGCCGGGATGGGGCGGCAGTGGCCGGAACAGAGCAGGTCGAAGATGACCGTGAGGACGGCCGGGCAGAAGCTCGGGCAGGCGGCGGCGGACGGCGACGGCCGGCAGCAGGAGGAAGAAGAAGAGCGCAGGTCGGCCGGAGCACGACGGCGACGGTGAGCTACATGCGCGGAGCTGCAACACGCGGGGAGGAGGAGAGCAACCTATGATCTGATACCATGTTGTGAATGAGCAACTATATTCCAATGGGGCCAAAGGCCAGTACATATACATGTGGTTAACAGTATATGAACAGTAAATGGGCATAAGCCCTAAAACAAAAGATGAAACAAAAAGAAAGTCACGGACTGATAAAGTTGGTCCATGATGATTTAATAGGACGCGTCTAAGCTATCCAATATAACAACGTGAGAAAAGATACATATTTCTCTCTCTTTGCAGCTTGGAGCCTGTACATGGATAGTTAAGTCATGTACATACAACATTTCTATCTTTTCATTTATTTATATGTCAAATCGTCATCATAAAAAAGAGTTGACTTACATATGTCAAAGAACAATGCACATAATGAAGAAAACAGGGAACAAGACATGGCTCAAACATGGACTCTCCCTTGTAATTTTATATATTATTCAGCCGCCTACATTGTATTTAATTAATGCTAATCATTAAAAGATGAGCGCTCAGTGTTTTCCTCATTAAGCTCACCTACCATACATGGAGTATACACAAATGTCTCATCTATGTCATTTGTGTAGGCATGGTGGTAGCTTTTGGGGCGTGAGTTTCCCAAATATTGAACCTTTGAGTTGTTCAAATGATATGCCACCACTCCGAAGACATCAGTCAAATAGACAACTTCCTTGTAGGGATGAAATCCAAGAATGTCAAAATATTCGTAGTATTTCTTAGCTCCATGTTTAATTGTAAAAAAATCATCATCATCAGAGCCCCACTCAAATCTGTTTTTCGTTAGAGTCTCAGTAGGAACATCTCTCTCGGCATCAGACACATCATGTACCATCCAAGGTGCATCCATCGGGCTACCATATTTTCTTAGGTGTTGGGCTAAGGGTAAAAGGTCATCTTGATACTTCAAGATCCACTCCATGTGTCCACTCGACTCAGCGAGGATCCAAACCTGTAATCGTTGAGGCTCTTCAACTATTCCAAAGTACACCATATTTTGTGAACTCCCTAGATATGGTTTTACACATCTCTTGTTCTTGTTGTGTGTTGGCGCTCTGGTCACTTAGTATGCACCGTTTGACAGCGAAAGCCTGAAACAATACTCATGTGATATATAAATTCTTATTTATATTTACAATTATAGTAATAAAACAAGAAAATATTAGTACTCAATTGTGTGATCTGCTCGGACTAACTAGCTAATGCAGTAGAGGTGAAACAATTACCACTAACGATTTGAAACAGAAAAAACAACAATAAGACCATAAGTTAGCTGATTTAGTGTTGCATGGCTAAGACGTGTATGTTCGACTTACTTCACAAAGATGTTCTAATATGATCCTATTAAGTCAATAAAGCCCACTCTTTTCGTGTACAGAGAAGGAAAATAAAGCTGTTGGAGAGCGGAAACTGTCTTTTGCTCCCGGCACCAGTGCTAGCTCCTGCCACTTAAGAAAATTCAAAAATAATTTTTATGTAGCCAATGATATATCCCACGAACGTGTAAATTTGCAATTTTAGATACCTTATATTTTGGGCTACACAAAATAACAAATATGATAGAATTTAGAGATTTGAAACTATACATACTTAGATCCACACTTTTGTGTAGCTCAAAATACAACGTATTTGAAGGTGATGTTTTGCATGTTCATGGGATATATCATTGACTCTCTCCACATTAATTTTTTGAAACTTATAAATATGATTTTCAAAAAAAAAATCATATAGCAGAGAGCTAGCACTGGAGCCCGGGAGTCAAAAATCTTCACTCTGTTGGAGAGTCGATAACTGCATGTACATACATACCTCGAAACAAAAGAACCACGATAGTGCACGTAGAGTGCTCCTCGGCAGTAGACGGCGTAGCGCTGGCTCAACGGCGACTCGGATCCATCCATGAGCAAATCTCCAACTGTTTCCGCCGGCTCACCTTGCCGCCGGACAAAGGCCCTCTCCTCCCACTGACCAGTGCTCGACGAGAAAACGTTGAGCCTCCATGGAGTCGGTGGCCATTCCGATTCCAGGAAGCGGCGGCGGCTCGCGTCATCATCGACAAATGGCGGCGCGGCGGGGACCACTAGCACCTCGTAGTGCGGCGACACGGCCGGATCGAACGCGAGGTACATACCACACGTGCCCTCAAGCCGCGGGCGAGGGATGAGAGTCCACCGCCGCGTCGCCGGGTTGCAGACATAGAGCTTGTCGCTCCCTATATATCTCGCAGAGGAGCAGGCCATTGCTGTGGTCCAGCACCGACCACCAAGACCACCTGCGGCTGCGGTTGTCCATGGGCAGGAAGTCGAGCATGGCGTCGACGACCGGCCTAGGGCAGGGGCGGGCGAAGAGGTGCGGCCGGTGGTGGTCGACGTAGTTGATGAAGATGCCGTGCACCTTGCTGCTGTACGTCCTCCGGCGCGGCCGGGCTGCGGCGAGGAGGCTGCACGCAGATGCAGGCAGTATGCAGCGGACGGTTGTCGTCAACATGGCCATGTTGGGTGGACTGTGGGCGGCGGCGCCGTAATTAGGTCGATCGATGCATCCGGACGGATCAAATATCGAGGTTGTTGTATGTACGTGGGCTCGATCGGTCCTAAATACTGTAGATACTGGATGTGGATGGTGGACTCCAGAGTCCAGTAGTCCAACTCGAAGGTCCAATAATCATGCACACTCTTGTCACACAAAAAAAAACATGCACGCGATTTTTTTTGATAATTCATGCACACGATCTTGTCCACTTTTTTTTTTTGAGAAACACAGTACAACGTAGATGCTCACATACACGCGCATACACTCAACCCTATGAATGCACACACGCACACCCTACCCCTATGAGCACATCCGAAAGACTGAGCCGGCGGTTGGGTCTTGAGATTGACGAAGTCACCACGGGCGCCTCGCTGTCGACGGGAACGTCGCCTCCCACTGAAAGAATATTCCGCCTAAATGAGAAACACTAATGTTAAACCTAGGGTTTGAACTCTGGTAGGCTAGGGGTACAACCACCCTCCTAACCATCTTGCCACAGGCAAGTTCTCTTGTCCATCTTTTTTTAAACATCACCAATCTATTAATCATCCACAGCAGTACAAAATACCCAAAAATTAATAAATATTACAAAAGGTCATTCGACCACCTAGCGACGACTACGAACACTGAAGCGAGCCGAAGACGCGCCACTGTCCCCGCCCCTCCCTCTCTGGAGTCGGGCAAAGCTTGTCGTAGGAGAGTTTCTTGTAGTAGACACCTTGATGTATCATGGATCCAGACCTAGTAATTAATCATCTAAATTTAGTTTTCAAGTTTGCGGCCGATTCGGTCACCAACATAATTGATTTTAGGAATTATTTCCTTCATCCATGAAAACAAACACTATTTACATGACATGCAATAACAGGAAAACGAGCGATAATAGCTGCCGCGACGGCCGACGGGACACACTAGCGGAAAGAACGGGTTACTCATAGCTACCACGATCGACATCTCATTAGCGGGGAGATTTTATTTTCCTCTAGCGGCACTAGTATAATTATCAGATCATTTTAAACTGATGGTGATGGCTAGACATGACTAGCGGGCGAACTTACCGGCCCACTAGTAACATCTCACGATGGACGAAATAAAACCAAATAGTCCCTCAATTTTCTTGTCATTTATAGTTGAAACCCATCATGGATCTAAATGCGCTTCCAATAACTAATAGACAAATGTACAAGTCGGCACACCACTTAGAAGGCTAAATACAAAACCCTCATCCGACGGACCACATAGAATGACTAAAACCCACGAAGACACAAAATATTGGCCCAACATAACTTACAGTGACATCACGATCACCACCAATGTATCATGGAAAACATTGTAATACAATTAGTCGGGTCGACAACCATCATCCGTGCGATATTTCCTCCTCATATATGATGCCTCCTGCATCGTTGGGCCCTTGTCACCAGACACACACACAATTTTACTACATAACCAAACCCGAAGGAAGGGGTGCGTGGTGTGTATCATTATATATAAAAAAGCCAGCAAAAAAACCATTAAAGATGGAATTTGCATCCTGCATAGAAAACAAAAAATTGCAGGACTCTGATTTTCTAGGTGTAGGCGTGTAGCCATGGATTTTTGGTAATCTTTTTACATGTTATTAAAACTGAAAACCGTGAAGAGGTGGAGTTTTTTTTTTTTTTTGAGGTTTCGTGAAGAGCTGCAGATAATTACGGGTGTACCAAGTCCGGCTTGCGTGAGTTGTGGTGTGGGCTCAGAAACGGAATTCACTCTCACATTGGGCCTCCGCTCCACTTCGCTCCATTTGCACTCCAGTCCAACACATCCCGCATGAGCAGCGACGAGGGCGAGAAGATGAGCAGCATCCGCCGCCGCTCCCGCTCGCCGGCACCGCTGGAGGACGACGACCTGCTCTCCGAGATCCTCCTCCGCCTCCCTCCGCAGCCCTCCACTCTCCCCCGCGCCTCCGCCGTCTCCAAGCGTTGGCGCAGCCTCGCCTCTGACCCCCGCTTCACCCGCCGCTTCCGCGCACACCACCGCCGCAACCCTCCTCTCCTCGGCTGCTTCGTCAAGGATTTTAGCTACATCCACTTCCAACCTGCCCTGGAGGCCCGAATCGACTCCCACAAGACTGCTTCTCCTTCCCAATCGCCCCCCTACCCCCAACAACGCTTCCTTCCCCTCGGGTGCCGCCATGGCCTCGCACTCATCCTCTCATTGGGGATTCAGCTTGTGGTGTGGGATCCCGTCACCGGCGAGCACCACCGCCTGGACATTCCCCCAGGGTTCGACGCCGAGACAAAACCCATCAGCGCGGCAGTGTTTCGGGCTGCCGGAGGCATCCACCACTTCCAGGTGGTCTTGGTAGGCAACTGTGAGAGACAAGATACACGAGCGGTCGCCTCTGTTTATTCGTCGGAGACCGGTGTGTGGGGCAATCTCATCTCGACGCAGCTTCCGTACGACGATTCTTACGACTTTCCCACCATGGTTTATGTGAGCACGCCTGCTGTGATGATTGGGAATTCCCTTTACTGGCTGCTTTTTGGGAATTCAAAAGGCATTCTTGAATTTGATTTGGCTAAGTGCAGGCTTGCTCTAATACCAGTTCCAGATAATGGTGACACCGGCAAAGGCAAAATTTGGGTTGTGCTGGCAGAGGTGGTGGCCTTGGTATCCTCTGCCTCACTGGCTTCTGCGCCCAATTGTGGAAGAGAATGACAGATTGCAATGGTGTTGGTTCATGGTGTTGCAAACAAGTATTGAACAGGATAAGCTACTTTCCTTGAATCCACAGACTGAGGGTAGCCCACTTATAATCGGGTTCGCTGAGGAAACTAATATGGTGTTACTGTGGACATCTGTCGGCATCACCTTTGTCCAACTTGAATCACTGAAGTTCAAGAAACTTTCTGAATCTAACATCTTTGAGCGCTATTATCCATTTGAAGGTGTCTATACAGCAGGTAAAGCAAAACTAAGTTATTTGATATTCTCTAATTACTATTGTTGAGTCGTGTGGTTCGAGTCAGAGTTTGAAAACATTGTATCTGTTTATTCTATGGGTGTATCCGTGCATTTAGTATAAAACTGAACATAGTGATTGGCAGAAAAATATTTTTTGAGTAAGATTTGCAAATTCTTTGCATATTTATTGAACACAATTTTACTGTCTTATTGACATATTCAAGAATTTAATAATGGTAGTATTAGTGCATAGCTGCAATAAAGATGTTTCTCTGGATATCGTGCATAATGCTTTGAAACTGTTGACAATTACATGAAAAACTTGGTCGAACTATTCAGATGTAAAATAGGTATCTCAATTGGCACCAAAGCATAAAGCTAGTTATATATTAATTTATCCACTACTGTTATCTTGGTCGATCTTGCTAGTAAAGCTGAATCCATAATAATGACTTGGTTTGTATCTGATATGGCATGGACCATTCTTAAGAGTAAATTTTCTCAACTTGTCCCTTCTGATATGCTAATACTCGTGCATGTTCTTCATTTTCCGGGTACCCGAGTATATACTATTTAAATTGAAAATAGTATATACAGTTATGGCATGTTCTTTATAATTTGACAGTAGATATGGTTATGTTTATCTATTCCCATTGTGGCACAAGACTGAGTTGCTTTTCTGAAATTGCAGCTATGTATTTATCTAAATATGTCTTTTACACCCCCTCGTATTTATTTTGCTGTTCGTTGGAATCTCATTGGTTCCTTGACTTGTTATTCTCGTAGACAAGGTAATTGATAATGGACATGATGGAGCTGAACTTCTGCAAAATACATAATATGATTTGTCCAGATGGACATGCTATCGTGATGTATCGAGTAAGCAGGTAAGTATCTGTTAGTGTTAGCAGATTGAATGTTCTCGTTTCCTTCGAGGGAATTTTTGTTTTACTTTTGCTGGTTGGTTCATCGCATTTCATTTTTTCCCTTATGGTTATGGGTGAAGTTTGAGGAGGATTTGTTTTGTTCCTTCAGTGCAAATTGTTAATATGAGCTTGACATTTAACTTTATTTTTTAGTTAGGGAAAACATTTCACATTATTGGTCATTCATGACCTCTTGCAATAACTTGTGCTCATTGCATTTGTTTTTGTAAAATTATGATAGTGTGAGGAGGTTTGGTTAAATATTTTCTCAGGTTATCTTAACTTATCAGTCTAACTCACGTAACCTCCAATATAGTTTGTCTGATCCAACTACATGCTGGTTGTTCTATGGTTTGTCTGCACGTCTAATTTCTTCGATTTTGGTCACTTTAGATAGTTAATAATTTATAATATAATTATATAACAAACACATAAGACATTACTATATTCATGTGAAACACCGTTTGTTCACGAATAGTTGCCAGTGTTCTATTTCTATAGTGTGGAGAGTAAAAAACAATGATGCACGGCCCTTATTTTAGGCTAGCTTATACAACATGAATTTGATTTGTTAGTGAGTACCTAGCTCGTGCATTTCTAAAAAATATTCCTATGAGCAGAATTTCATATGCTTATGCTTTGTTGCTCCATGAGCCCCTCATACTCCCATGGTAAGAAAATTTCAAAATATTCGATAATCTAAGATGTTCCAATGGAGTTATTTGAACCACATATTTTAGCCTCTACTAAAACCAGATGTAGCCAAAAACTTGAGAATTTGCTAACAATAGGAGTTGAAGGTGTGCCTCACTGCCTCTAGATCAACTGTCTTTCTATTGCGGCTCACTATTTCTAATGTTGGTTTTGTCAAATAATTCTGAGATGACAAAAACCTTTGATCTTTTGGCGCAATTTCTATAATTTGAAGCTAATGTTTACTGGCTGAATCATACAAAAATGATCGGACTTTCCTTTAATACATACTATTATGAATCGGTTTGACTGATGGCATTGGTTGCCTTGCGGGTATCTAATTACCTTCCAGTGGCTGATATTCATAAATGGATTATTGGCTGTAGGTTCTTCCATTCCGTTATCTATTTTGCATTCGGGCATGTGAAGACCAGCTTCGCAAGCAAATTGACCCTCTATACCCTGGTCAAAGATGAAGTGAACTCGTAGGAATTGCCATGCCCTGACCAACCGTGAAGTGTGTACTAATCTCTTAAGCAGTTAACTTCAGTCTGTCTGGTTTCTGTAGACACTGTTCGAACTGTTATGAATTGAAATTAACTTGTTTCTATTGATGCCCTGTCAGTTGACCTTGTGGTTCATTCCATTTTGCCTTCCAAGCAAGCATGTTGATCTTGCATTGCAAGTACTTTGGCTGGGGCACATATTCTTTTTAGCATCGTCTGGTCATGTCCCATCTATGATGATGCTCCTGAAATATTTCATTTTGTATGCTCTGCGTTGTGCTGAATTGTATCCCAAAAATATGGCAGTGCTGCCGGGACGCTTGAATTTGCATATGTTTTTAAGGAAAGTAAAAGCTTGTTAGACTTGGGCATATCATGTCATTTTGTTTGGCCCCCTCCATGGAGATCTCCAAAGGGTGTGCTATTGCTTGAGGCTCCTCTCCTCAATTTGTTCTAGCTGCACCTGCAACTTATACGCCCTGCTTAACAGAGTGCTCGTGGGGACAGTTACGTCACAGTAAAACATTAAAAAAAACATGAAGGGTATATGTATCTGTCTCTTTTGAACTAATTTCTTGTATGGTCTCAGCAATTGTGTTGGAATATGGGAGCTCTACAATGTACCGTATTTATCAACCATCTACTCAGTTAACAAGTCGAGTAAACCAGACCTTCAGTGGATTCGTACATTCATCAGTTCCATGCTTTTTTTCTTTTCTGAGCTGATAGGCAGGAAAAGCAAGTATTAATGGGCCAAAGCTAGAAGGCCCACGGCACTCCAGGTTGGGCTCGTGGAATTCCATTCATGGGCTTCTTGCGTTATCTCGTTCGACCAGTCTCACGGGACTCGCTCGCACCGACCGACCGGCGGCGCTCGTTCCAGCTTTCACTCGCCGCCGGCGCCGGCGCCGGCGCCCCGTCGAGGAGTACCTCGTCGACACTTGCGGCCTCACCCGAGCGCAGGCGCTCAAGGCCTCCACCAAGCTCTCCCACGTCAAGTCCCCCACCAACCCCGACGCCGTCCTCGGCCTCTTCAGCGCCGACGCCGCAGCCGTCGTCGCCAAGGACCCGAGGTTCCTCTGCGCTAAAGTGGACAAAACTCGTCGGGCTCACCGGCCTCGGCCTATCTCCTTCTGAGATCGCGCGCCTTGCCTCGCTCTCCCCCTTCAGCTTTCGCTCTAGGTCCATCTTCTCCAATCTACCCTACTACCTGCACCTCTTTGGCTCCTACGAGAACTTCCTCCGGGTACTCAAGCCCTGCTTAAACCTTCTCTGTAAAGACCTTGAGAAGGTGGTGAAGCCCAAAATCGCCTTCCTACGGGAGTGCAAGCTAAGTGCTTGCGAATTGCGATACTGCCAAACTGTGCAGACGTCAGCCGTGGTTGCTCTCCGCCAACCCGGAGCGTCTTCAGGCGATGGTCGTGTGTCTGCCGAAGGACTCGGTGTACCTCGCGGATCTGCGATGTTCGCGCAAATGCTGCGGGCTGTTACATTCGCCAGCCAGGAGAAAATTGCCGCCCAAGTGGAGTACTTGAAGAACACATTCAGGTGGTCGGATGCCGAGGTGCGCATTGCTGTTTGTAAGGCTCCAACCATGCTGAGGAAATCTAAGGACATGCTGCAGAGTAGGTCAGAATTCCTTATCTCTGAGGTGGGGTTGGAACCGGCCTACATTGCTCATCGGCCACAGCTTGGAGGGCCGGCTCAGGCCAAGGTACTATGTAGTGAAGTTTCTTAAGGCAAATGGATTGCTAGATCATGACCGGACTACTATAGTACAGTCGCCTACACCGAGAAGGTATTCATGGAGAAGTACATTTGCCCTCACAAAGAATCCGCACCGCACCTCGCTGAAGACTATGAGGCCGCTTGCAAAGGTCCATTGCCGACTAGATTCAGATTTTCATGAACCAAGACCATGTATGCTACAACAAAATATTCACTCTGCCTAGTGAGCTGGTAACTCCTGTTTCAGTGTTCATTGCCTAACTAGACGTTTGTTGTCTGCCATAGTATGTCTTTTAGGTGTGATTTGGTGTTGCCACTACAGATAAACCAGATAATCTTACTTTGTGAGTTCTGCTATGTTCATGTCAGTTACTACCAAATGTGCAGCTCAGATTTTTATGCTTTTGTTGGTGCCTTTTGATTTCTCTCCTCTTATCCTTCTAAGATTGATTATCTTTGTTCCTAAATCTTGCAGCTGATTTTACTTCCAGTGTGAAAATTTCGAACTCCAAAAGGCAAGCAATATGTTTTTTAGACACAAAGGTAAATTATTTGGGACTAAATCATGATCAACAATGAGTTAGTTATTCAGTGCTTGCAGATGTGATATTTCATCATAAACTACATGTATATTTTTTTTATGTGATATTTCATCATAAACTTCATGTATATTTTTCTGCTGTTCTTTCTTCAGCCGAAATTGTGGCTTTGAACAGTACTAAAAGTCTTTGCTGGACACTGGCATCTATTTGGCAATCTAACATAAGTAGCAAATTGATATGTTTAGTGATACAATGTTGTGTTGCGATTGTGTTTAAAGATTCAAGGGCCACTCTACTGTTACATAGCAGAACATATATCATTCTTTCTGATAGATGAATCAAAATATTCCCCTGCTAAAACTCATGAAAGATGCTCATTGATGGATATAATTTCCAAAGGTTGCATAGCATTAATCCCATGGTATGATATGATGGTTGCAATAATTGGCTTCAAGTAATACACAAGGAGCAGACCTGCTTGCACTTATCATGCAATCTTAGTTTGGGATTGCAACATGTCTGTTGGTGGTGTATATCTATATTATTAGGTAAGGGGGTAACTACATATGATTCGTACATTGTTAAATTTGGAGTGCCCAAGATTTTCCATGCTATTAAACATTAAAGTGTATGTAGTATTGTGGTATTTTGAGAAGAAAAGAAACCTGGAGTGTGGCGGCTCAACTCTCTCCAACGTCCTGCTCCCCCTGAACTAGGTCAGCTCTCACATATATGGGCCTGGGCCTGCTAGGCCAGAAGACATGGGCTAGTATTCAACACTCCCCCTCAAGATGGGTGATAGATATCTATCATTCACATCTTGTCACAGGCAAGACTGCATTCTTTAGGTCCCAATCCTTTAGTCAAACAGTCTGCAATCTGCTGCCCTGAACTCACATGCTCTATCTTGATTATCCCAGCATCTAGTTTCTCTTTGATGAAGAATCTGTCTATTTCCACATGCTTGGTTCTATCATGTTGCACTGGATTGTTTGCTATGCTGATTGCGGATTTGTTATCACACCACACATTCACACAACTGGTCTTTAATATCTTCAGTTCTTCAAGTAAATTTCTTGTCCACAACATCTCACTCAGCCCTTGAGCCATAGCTCTATATTCTGCCTCGGCAGTTGACCTAGACACAACAGCTTGCTTCTTACTTCTCCATGACACCAAGTTCCCACCAACAAAGACACAAAAACCAGATGTTGATCTACGATCATCTAGGCAACTTGTCCAATCCGCATCACAATACCCATCTATCACGAGATGTTTGTTACTCTCAAATAACAGTCCCCTTCCTGGAGTTCCCTTCAAGTACCTCAGAATTCTATGTACGGCTTCAAGATGATCACTTCTAGGTTCATGCATGTATCTGCTTACCACACTTACTGCAAAGGCAATGTCAGGGCGCGTATGACATAAGTACAACAACCTCCCAACAAGTCTTTGATATCTCTCTTTATCTACTGTCTCTCCTGACTGAGCTGTCACTTTGTGGTTTTGATCAATTGGGGTTGAGGCTGCCCGACATCCTAGCATTCCTACATCACTCGGGAGATCTAAAGTATACTTCCTCTGAGATAATGCAATCCCTTTTGCAGACCTGGCCACTTCTATGCCCAGGAAATATTTGAGTCGGCCCAGATCTTTGACTTCAAACGCCTTACCTAAACGCTCTTTCAGTCTTGCAATTTCTTCTTTGTCATCCCCTGTGATAATAATATCATCCACATATACAGCAAGTATAGTGACTTTCCCCTTTTCATGTTTGTAGAATAGTGTATGATCACCATTACACTGTCCATACCCCATATTACATACAGCACGTCTGAATTTGTCAAACCAAGCTCTTGGAGACTGCTTAAGTCCGTAAAGGGCTTTCTTTAACCTGCATACCTTGCCAGTAGTCTCAGAAGTCGAGAAACCGGGTGGGATCTCCATGTAGACCTCCTCCTGCAAGTCCCCATGCAAGAAAGCATTCTTCACATCAAGTTGATGTAAAGACCACCCGAAGTTCGCTGCACAGGAGATCAGAATTCTCACAGTATTCATCTTTGCTACTGGAGCAAAGGTCTCATCATAGTCAATGCCGTAGGTCTGGCTGTACCCCCTCGCCACAAGCCTTGCTTTATACCTTTCAATCTTTCCTTCTGCATTCTGCTTCACAGTGTATACCCACTTGCAGCTAACTGCCTTCTTTCCCGCTGGAAGAGGTGTTAGAACCCATGTATTGTTCTTACATAGAGCCTCTAGCTCCTCCACCATGGCCATACGCCATTTTGAGTCCTCCTTTGCCTTCTTCCAATCTGTTGGAACTGACACAGATTGAAGAGAAGCAACAAATGCTTTGTAGGCTGGAGATAATGCTTCATAGGAGACATAGTTTCCAATGTCATTGACATTGAACCCATATCGTTCCGGCGGTATCCCTGCTGTTGCTCGAGTAGTTCTCCTCAAAACAATTTCCCCATCAATTGACCCTTCAGTCTCATTTCCATCAGAGGAGATGGAAATCACATCAACACTACCCTGTTGTTCCGTTGGTGGCTGATCTAGTTGCTCCCCCTGATGTGCAACACCAATACCACGCTTCCTTGAATAAACTTGAGGATTTTGTTCTTGATTTATCTTGCCCCACATGTCTTGCTGCAAGTTCGGCTCCTGTTGGTGCTGCTCAGTCTCCTGTACCGGAATGACACCCACAATTGGCTGCTGCACCGAAACAGCCCCATAACCCACAATTGGCTGCTGCTGTGGTACTGAACTTGGCTGCTGTTGTGGCGCTGAACCTGGCTGCTGCACTGGAACAGCCCCAACACCAATACTCTCCCCCTCGTGGCCATCCGACGGGCACGACAAATGGTCAAGGTCTTTGAATAGCACACTTAGATCAGTCTGGTCACCATAGAAGGGTTCAGATTCCCGAAATGTGACATCCATACTAACAAAAGTTCTTCGTTCAGAAGGACTCCAACATTTATAACCTCGCTGTCCGGAAGAGTACCCAATGAAGATACACTTCACGGCCTTTGGATCCAATTTTCCCACGCTCGGTCTATGATCCCTAACAAAACATGTGCAACCAAATAATTTTGGGGGAACCACAAATTTATTTTCTCCTAACAACAGCTCACATGGGGACTTCATACCCAATATCCTTGAAGGAGTTCTATTAATCAGATAAGTTGCGGTCATCACGGCTTCACTCCACAAGAACTTTGGAACATTCATGGTGAACATAAGAGACCTAGCAACTTCCAGAATGTGTCTGTTCTTCCTCTCGGCGACACCATTCTGCGGTGGAGTGTCTGGACATGAAGTCTGGTGAAGAATGCCATGCTCAGACAAGAAAGCCCCAAATTTGTTATTCACATATTCAGTTCCATTGTCAGTTCTCATTGCCTGCACCTGCACACTGAATTGAGTCTTGACAAGAGCATAGAAATTCTTAAAACAGTCAAACACTTCATCTTTATGCCGCATCAGATAAACCCATGTCATACGTGAGTGGCAATCAATGAAGGTCACAAAGTACTTAGCACCACTAACAGACACCACCGGACATGTCCATACATCTGAGTGAATAAGCATGAACGGAGAAATATTTCTGAGTCCTCTACTCACATACGGTGTCCTCGTGTGCTTTGCAAACTCACAAGCATCACATAACAATTTGCTCTTGTCTACCCCATTCATTACATCAGGAAACACTTTGTACATCTTATCAAAGGATACATGTCCCATTCTGCAGTGATGCCTCATGGCCATAGACTCCTTTCCTTCAACAACTGCTGCAAATATTGAGTTTCTCACTTGCCCAAACCCCTTACGATCCATATACCATAGTCCTCCCCGCCTAATTCCAGCCCCAATTCTTCTACCAGACAACCTATCTCGGATCACACACATTTGTTTGTCAAGAGTTATTTGACAATCCAACTGGTCAATCAACGCACTCAGCGACACGAGATTGACAGGAAAAGCCGGTACATGTAAAACTGATAACAGCTTGATAGCAGGAGTACATTGTACCATCCCAATGCCCTTAATTGGCTGCGATGTACCATCAGTAGTATAAATGGTTGCATTTGAGGAAGTGCGTTGATCATATGATTCAAACTCTCTAAAGTCACCAGCAACATGTTTGGATGCACCTGAGTCAAGAATCCACTCTGGATCAATCTTATGGGTAGCTAGAGTAGCTTTTTCAGTACCTTCATTTGTGTAGACGAAATTTGCAACACCTCCCATCTCGATTTCATTCAGCACCAACTTGAGTTTCTGGATCACTCCTATAAATGAACTACCAGCTGCAGACCTCGTTTTCATCTTGGCAAGCTTCTCCAACATCTTGGCCACATCATCCTTTAATTCGTGAAGACCTGGTGCACCATTTAGTCTGTCCACCTTGACCCCAGCCTCACGGGACAGAGAACACCCGTTCTGTCCCCTGCTCCAGCAATCTCCAGCTGAGCGCATGCCGTCGCCCTCACACTCCCGTATTGTGCTCCAGTAGCCTCCAGTCGCTGGCGCAGCCTCCTCCACAGGCGCCATCAAAACTGCTCCTCGACACGCCGTCGCGCTCGCGCTCACGCCGGCCGGCGCCGTCGACTGATCTCCAGCGCGAGCAGCTGCTGCCCCTGCAGCCCCCTCTCTCTCGCAACCCATATGCCTCAAAGCTGCTGCAGCAGCTCCTCAAAGCTCTCCTGCCTCTGCTGCTGCCGCCTCCTCTCTCTCTCTCGTGCAGCCCCGCTGTGCTGCACTCCCGCGCACACCTGCGCGCACAGCCACGCCCGGATTCGCCGCCTTCTCCGCGCCGGACCCTGCCGTTGGCCGGCAACTACACCACCGTCGCTGCCGTCCCCAGTGCCCGACGTGGCTCTGATACCATGTGGTATTTTGAGAAGAAAAGAAACCTGGAGTGTGGCGGCTCAACTCTCTCCAACGTCCTGCTCCCCCTGAACTAGGTCAGCTCTCACATATATGGGCCTGGGCCTGCTAGGCCAGAAGACATGGGCTAGTATTCAACAAGTATTAATTCACGATTCTATTTCTTTGTGTTGATGGGGACTGACAGTATTTAAATTTGTGGGTGCCTGTCAATATGGAGTCTTGAACTTGTGATTTAGGAACTAGACTAGATGTTTTAATTTGATTACTCCAAGAATCTGATTACTCCAATAGCATCTAACCAACCCATTAACATGATTGTGTAGTGAGTTGAGGCCTCATCTTTATCATCCAACTCTTTCCTTCATCCGCTTCAACAACGATATTGTGCTTTCCTGCTCTTGGCATCGGGAATCATATGAGTTTCTCAGCACCTTCACTCATGTCATTACTTACATGTGCACCAAAATACTAACACATGGAGACCATCCAGTTGAATGTTGTTGAGAGTAGATCCCTGTAAATTATTTTATCTTGAAATTCTCCTTGTTGCTTCTGCTGTTCGTATTGATGATATGTTTTTTGTTACTACTCTTTTCTATATATTGACTATTTCTTCAAACAATGAAAGTTCAAAATAAAGTGCAAGGTGGTTAGTAAGCAAATGCTGCGAGGTTTTCCTATATAAATTGTACGGCCTTTTGCCTCTGATGGCGCCGCCGGGACGAGAGTTGATGCTCTGCTGCACCGAGCATCCTCCAAGCCATGGCTCCGCTTCCACTCCAAGAACGTAGGTAGGCAGGCAGGAGCAACAGTGGCCATTCACTTGTTGAATTAATTTGTCCTTCTCTTTCTTCTTTGATTTATAAACTAGGTTGGATTATTGTGTGAGGTTTTCCTTGCTGTGCTCGTCGATTCGTCATATATTGCTAGCTATGTAGGACACAAATTCGACAAAACTTTGCAACATTTGCGCACACAGATTGCACAAGGTTGTATGTGCAACATCAATACAAGTAACTATTACAAAGGCAAGCACACCCATGAGCACGGTGCAGCACTCTACTTGGCATTATCACCAAATTGCACCATGGATATGGTGTAAATTTCACCAGAACCGGTTCAATTTCAGCAGAAATAGGGGCGAGTTTTGCCTGTTTACATCAGTGGATTCATCTTTCATCTATAAAAAAATAGGGGAAAATTCATGTAATCCGAAATTCCAAATGCATGGCCCTTACTACCAGTAGTTTATGTTCTTACAACAAATATACAAGGCTATTTTATAAATGTTATTGCTAATATATTTTGACCAACTCTTCACACAGCTTATGACTTGTGTAGCCCCTTCTATTACTGTAGAGCTATTCATCAACTGAAGCTAGCATCTGCACCACATTTTCCATGGTAGGTCTCCTGCCTCTATCTTCCTGCAAGCATGAAACAACCAGCCCAATCATCGTTCTTGCTTGCAAGCTGTTGAAATGGCCATTCAATCTAGTGTCAATGAAGTCAGCGATCCAAGATTGTTCGCTGACATCCAACTCCAGCTTCTCCATGAGCATACTGACCATCCCTTTGAGGACCGTTTCTACTTCTTCATCATCATTCTTATCCAAGTCTGAAACGCGAACTCCCTTTAGTAATTCTAGAAGCACCACTCCAAAGCTATAGACATCAACCTTTGCTGTTATTGGGAGACTGGAGACCCATTCAGGCGCTAAATAACCTCTTGTTCCTCGGATCCGTGATACACTCATGTTGGATCCACCTCTGTTAAGGAGCTTTGCGATGCCAAAGTCAGCGATCTTCGGCTCTAAGTTCTCATCGAGTAGTATATTTTCGGGCTTCATGTCACAGTGAATGACCCACTCGGAGCACTCATGATGAAGATAAGCCAATCCTTTTGCCACTCCTTGAGCAATGTTGAACCTCTGCTTCCATTCAAGTAAGGCATGCGTACTCCCACCACCAAACAAAATTTTGTCCAATGACCCATTCTTCACACATTCTGAAACCAGTATCCTATGTGGATCATCAGAACAGAATCCCCAAACCCTCACTAGATGCATATGGTAGATCCTACCAATCACATTCAGTTCATGTTGGAACTCTTCCTCACCTTGGTTTACATTTGCCAACTTTTTCACAGCTACTTCCCTTTTATCTTTCAAGACACCTTTGTACACGATGCCTGATGCTCCCCTTCCAAGTTCGTCCTGAAACCTTCTTGTAGCTGTCACCAACTCCGCGTAGGTGTATCTGCGGAAATGGTTGGTTATCATTTCATATCCAACCTCAGCCGCCACACTCCTCTTAATTGCCTACCCTCCCTCCTCAGAAAAAACCAACCTAATATGATGAATATTAACTCTGCTAGAAAGATCGCCGAGCAAAATCCGTAGAAGTACAAATGCTTAGATTCATTCCGGCCAGATTTAAGGTCATCCATGAAATGTGCTACGAAATACTGGTTTGATGCACTACAGTTGGGGCTATATTTAGGACCAAGAGGTTGCGAATGGGGAATTGAGGACATTGACACTTGTACGCCCTTCGGGATCTTGATGTACATGGTGCCTGTACTACCAAGGTTAGCCAGGGTTACACCACCGAGAAGAGCAGACTTTGGATAGCAGTCACCAATTCCTTGCCAGTATGCGAATCCCATGCAGTTGCAGTTACTTGAGCATATGTTCTTACAAGTGTTAAGAGAAACCCAACGAGTAGGACCTAAATCATACCCAAGGAAATCAGTGTTTGGTAGCTTAACAAATCTCACATTCTGCTCATCACAAGTGATGTTGATCTTAGGACTGCAGCCTCTGCTCCGATCACTTGGATCCACGATCTCGTATCCAGGGACACATACACAAGCAGGCACCGGTGTGTACACGCATATTCCATTCATACCGCAGAGACCCCGTACTTTGCAGCGCTGAGGGAATGCTATCCATGTGACTGACCATTTTCCTTCTACCGTATCCAAACTATACAGCCGGAGATTGCCATCAAAATCTAGTGTCATTCTCCTCAGGATCCCAGGGCCCCAATCAGCAGCCGTGAAGGTTGCATTATCGCTTCCAAGGAAATGACCCAAGCTATCAAGAACCCCACTGGTGCTGCTGTTAAAGGGCACTCTAAGCTTCTCCCAGATGGTCCTGCTTGGATCCGGCCAATAGATAAACGAGAGATCCTTCTCGTCATCGAAGAGAGAAAGAAGGTATTGGTCATCAAAATGGAAACTGTACTGGCCAGGGATAGGCAGCCTATTTATAGAACGCAGCTTCATGGTTGCGTCGATGCTCTGACCGGGTAGCAAGGTATCCGTGGGAGAAGCAAAGCTTTCCCACAGAATGGTTTCACCTTTACCCTCTACAACGAGGTTCCCAGAGTTCAAGAGATGGGCCTTTTGAGCGGTAGAAGAGCTCACATTGTTGGTCCACATGACCTGGCCACCGTAATCTTTTAAAACCAAGCTCCCGTCGGAGTTCAACATATACTTGGATCCCCAAGTGTACACAGGGTGGAGAGGATTCGCGCTCCAAACAGCAGTTTTCTCAGAGGAGTTGGAAAACCAAATAGAGAATACCGAGGAGTTGGGTGAAACCTGGTGGAAGCCGCAGGTGAAGGTGCCATCTGGAGAATAGAGCACGTCGGAAGTATGCTCTACGGAGAGAGAGGAGCCCGGCGAGAGGAAATCAAGGCCTGAGATGCACAACAAGCACTGGATGGAAGTGAGGAGGAACAGATAGAGTGGGTGTGCATCCATGGTTTGCTAGCTAGCTGATATTTGCAAGGTACGGTAGTCTACTGGGCTATATAGTCTACTGGGCAAGTATCTCTGAAAAAAACTGCACTCCACCTTTCCCTCTTTGATTGAGTTCCATTGTGCTCGTCCGGTCAAACTGAACTAGTCTACCAAGTCTGAACTCTCAAAACCAAACAAAGTCTATGAATAAATGATGCTACAGCCGGGTCTTATCCAATGATTAACTGGCCACCAACCACTGCAATATTATATTTAGTTATTTATTTGCATCGGCCCATGTGACTCTGTTTATGTTGGTATGTATTACTGAAATTTCCGGACAGCTTCCCTAAAGGTGCCCTTTTTTCACATTTTGCAGGAAGCATGGCCACTTGGAAAGGGAACCCTAAAGCGCTATGAAAGGGAGTCCACTGGACGGTTAGCTCTGAGTCTTTAGGTAGTGTCCAAAGCACAGGTGGGTGCTCAACAAGTGGATAATAATTTATTCAAAGTTGGATATCTTTGATCCAAGTCCATTTATGATCAGTTAGATGACAAGGAAGATAGTGATAGCACTAATACTGATGTTGAGTTAGATGCATGAATAAGGGGCATTGATTCTCGACGTAGATTAAATAGGCATAGAAATTCAGTCGGTAAAGTTAGAGGTAGAGGGAAAGCTGCAGTTCCTGTTTTAAGTAGTATAGGCCGTAATAAAAAGCTAGATTATGACATGCCTGGAATGATATGGAATCTGAGAGGGTATTGGTGATCCTGACGCTCTTAGAAGTGTTTAAGAAGCCATGTCTGATCATGACCTTTCTTTTGTGGGGCTTTCTCAGATTGAGAAAAAATAATTTGACATCATCCGGCCATACTTTCGGATGTTGGCATCAATCAGTTAGAAGCAATCAATAGATTTAACGATTTAAGTCCCTCCTTCGGCAGAGAGATAATTAGCTGGGAGTATCAGTGGTTGCGCCGGAATGCAAAGGCAACTAGTGCCTCCAGTTTGTGCTTTTCCTCTACTGATCTTTTGGTAAAACGTTGCCACTCAGTGTCTCTCAGTTCACACTGAACCAAAACAGGTGGCCGTTCAGACCTGTCCAAGGGCTCAAACCTGAATAACCTGTCAATTTCGAAGATCTGTTTCTCTCAACCAAAAATATATGGGAGGGGAGCTTTCTGAAAACTGTAGGATTGGGATGTTATAATCGGCTTCTGTTAGCTGGAAGTCGATCTGGCGCCTTGAGGGTCCAGTGAAATTCCATCAGTTCATTTGGAGAATTGCCCATAACAGCCTGCCTCGCAGACTGAATTTGCAGCCACGTGGAATGGAGTTGGACGATGGGACACCGACTGAACGAGGATGGTGGATCTGTTTTTACAGACAAAGCAGAAACTCCTGTTACTGTTAGTCTTACTATTCTGGTGGTGTGATTGTTATGGTGGCAGGCGCGAAATAAAGAATGTGCAGGAGAGCATGGAATTGACACAGTATTACTGCAGGAGAGCATGTGCAGTTCTGCTGTATGGATCCAAAGCCGGGGAAATCAAATGTTCAGAGTTCGGCAACGACCTGTCGGTTTTTGTGTTACGGAATGCTTTTTTTTTTTTTTTTTGAATTTTTCATACTTGTATTCATACGGAAAGGAAGCCAGTACAACAGCATATACAAGCAAAGAAAAAAGGAGAATACAGAGGACACTGCTGTGTCACGCCATCTTCAACCTCGAGGTCCACCACCGCGCGCGACCTCCGCCGCCGGAGACGACAGAAGAAGCGACCGCCCGGCGACCAAGCCCAAGGAACAGAAGAGCACCATGCCCGAAGGCACTGAAAAGCCGCAGAAGCCACCAGCTCCGACGAGCTGGATCTGAAGACGGTTGTCCTCCATCGGCCGGGGACCTGCCCCGAGCAACTTCCGCTCCAGATCCGTGGCCAGCGCCACAGATCAACCGCCAGCACACCACCCTCCTCCACAGCAGCCACCCGCACCTCCACTTCCGCCACCACCACTCGCAGTACCCGGGGACGAACGAGGCCAGCGGATCCGCAGATCCCCGGCCTCCAGAAGTCGCGCACGCCACGGCGGAGGCCCGAAGAACTCCGTCGCAGGAGGGGAAGCGTGCCGACGCAAACCACCACACCGACAGCATCACCACCACCACAACGCCGCCGGCGGGAACCCTACCAAACCCTACACTATGTACAAGCCGAGATCCGGGGTTCCCCCATCCTCCCGCCGCCGGAGCGGCCGGCGGAGGAAGAGGGAACCCGCGGCTCGCCGGCGTGCGAGGTGGGTCGACGGGGGAGCCCAAAAATCGCCTTTTCTCACTGTAGACAGGAGAGGGGAACGGCGGAGGGTTAGGGCTATTGGCGAGCCTGCTGGAGTGATTGAAAATAGAATAGATGCCTTGCACACTGAAGCATTGGCCTTTTTTTTGAATTTTTCATACTTGTATTCATACGGAAAGGAAGCCAGTACAACAGCATATACAAGCAAAGAAAAAAGGAGAATACAGAGGACACTGCTGTGTCACGCCATCTTCAACTTCGAGGTCCACCACCGCGCGCGACCTCCGCCGCCGGAGACGACAGAAGAAGCGACCGCCCGGCGACCAAGCCCAAGGAACAGAAGAGCACCATGCCCGAAGGCACTGAAAAGCCGCAGAAGCCACCAGCTCCGACGAGCTGGATCTGAAGACGGTTGTCCTCCATCGGCCGGGGACCTGCCCCGAGCAACTTCCGCTCCAGATCCGTGGCCAGCGCCACAGATCAACCGCCAGCACACCACCCTCCTCCACAGCAGCCACCCCGCACCTCCACTTCCGCCACCACCACTCGCAGTACCCGGGGACGAACGAGGCCAGCGGATCCGCAGATCCCCGGCCTCCAGAAGTCGCACACGCCACGGCGGAGGCCCGAAGAACTCCGTCGCAGGAGGGGAAGCGTGCCGACGCAAACCACCACACCGACAGCATCACCACCACCACAACGCCGCCGGCGGGAACCCTACCAAACCCTACACTATGTACAAGCCGAGATCCGGGGTTCCCCATCCTCCCGCCGCCGGAGCGGCCGGCGGAGGAAGAGGGAACCCGGGCTCGCCGGCGTGCGAGGTGGGTCGACGGGGGAGCCCAAAAATCGCCTTTTCTCACTGTATACAGGAGAGGGGAACGGCGGAGGGTTAGGGAGTATTATTTAAGCATTGGCCTTTTTAGCCGGCCTTCGATGGGCTAGTACGTGGGGTCTCTCAGGTTCAAGCCGAAACTGATTCTGAAAAGCTTCTCCGGAGTCCGGGCGCTCATGATCTCTCCTCAAATGGCAACTTGTTTCGTGAGATTAAGTTTTCTTCTATTTTTTTATAGTTTCTCAATACCTGTTGCCTTTAGGTTTGTAATAATGTTGTGGACGCCTTGGCGACGTATGGAGCCCGTATGGTTTGCCAATGTACCAAATTTCGTTTCTGGTTTAGTGGCCAGCGACATTGCTCTGCTCACAAGTTGATGGAAGTTTGGTTTCCATTTTGAAAAAAAAACACTTTACGCAACGGTCTGCGGATCACAAAGGGATTCAGCTTTCTTTGCATATCCCTGACCTGGGCACAACAACCAAATGATTCAGCTTTCTTTGCCAGGAAATAAGTGAGACCTATTTTGAACGCTAGAAACTGATCATATCTATTACAGCCTCTCCGAAGTAAAAACAAAACGAAGTGTACCTGCAGCACAAAAGCACTGTGCCACCCTGCTAGGGCTGCGAAATAGACAGCATTGCCCCCACATACAATTCGAGATTCAACAATCATCAGCCAGAATAAGAAAACAAAAATCAACAAAAAAAATATAGAGAAAAAATGAAACATAAGCAGAATTCTTGGTCCAAATTACACCAACCTGATCAAACACGTAACATAAATAAACAGTGAGAAGATGGACACACAGAAATGTAACCAAATATCACCTGGCAGGCAAGCTTGCTTGGAAAGCATAGCGAAAGGAAATGAACCATTAGGTAAGTACACTACTCAACTGATGCAAGCTATTATGCCTCCATCATGCCAGTTACATAATTGTCTCCGGAAATTAAATAACAGAGAGGAAGTTGGCAAATTAGATGATTAACTCCTGCTGTTCAACTTTAACCCTTGTGTGCTACATCAAGATCGATCTCCAAGTGAAGCATACACAATATAATAAGCTGCAGCAAAGAAGCCCATTCATGCATCTCAGCAACCAGAATACAAATCTAGATACCTGTGGAAAAATCAAATCAGCGAAACCATTTTGTACTATTTTTCCAAGAAAAAGCCATTAAAATTACACTAGCTCACATTTTTTATGATTCAAGCAATAAATATTAGCTTCATCATTCTGGAAAAGCTGCCAAAAACAGCAAAATTGAATAATTTCAGCGTTGTTGGGGGAAAACAGCAATATAAAAAGAGATACGAGTCGGTAATTTGTGGTATAGTGAGTGGCACACTTCCAACTTCTAGTGTTTGCACATTCTCGAGTATTTTTACGTTTTTCCCAGAGGAAAATGCTGAACCATCTAATTTACCAGATCATTCAAAAATATTATTTATTACCAACACTACTTAAAATTGTTAGCTTAAGGCCAAAGAATGTGAACAGCATTCCATCGACCAAATAATGGAAAATAATCTGGTTTTGCTTTACTCGCAGTACAAAGGCTTTCCATTACCTGCAGTATAGACACTTTCAAATGGAATATAATAAGTCCAGCTGCCGATTTTGGGAAGTTTCTTGAACTGCAACGAATCAAGCTGAACCATGAAGATGCCGAAGACTGACCACAGGAGCAACACATTATTTTCCTCAGCATACCCTAGTATATGTAGGGGTCGACGTTCGAACCTTAAATCCCAGGAAAGTAGCTTCTCCAGTTCGATAGCTCTTCTCAATCCCCATGAAACAATACCATTAGAATCGATCTTCCTCTTCCATAATTGAGCTTGGGCAGTGAGATATGACACGAAGAGGAAACCCAGCCCACCACCCTCTGCCCGCATAACTGTGAAGTTGTCCTCGTTAAATTCAGACATATCCATTGGCAGTTGCACCACAGCTAGGCTATGCCTCTCCAAGTTAAACTCCAGAATTTCACCAACATTCTTCGTGCCAAGCAACCAGTAAAGGGAATTCTCTACCAGCACAGCACGCACGACTGTATTAACTTGGGATGGAACTGGTGTTGAAATGAGATTACCCCATACGCCGGTCTCCGACGCGTAAACGCAGCTGATGGCTAGCCAACTATGCAGCTCCTCGTCGTAGTCTGCCACTACCAAGACCACCTGGAAATGGACGTCTCCGGCACCAGCAGCGCGAAGCACCGCACCGCGTGTCAGGGCTTTGTGCTCGAACACCGAGCGAACGGCAATGCTGTGCTCCTCTGCGGTGACAGGATCCCACACGACGATCCGATTTCCCAAGGCGCGGACGAAGAGCAGGAGGCCATGGCGGCATCCGACGAGCTGGAAGGCGTCGCCACGGTCGAACCGCAAGCTCCTGAGCGGGACGCGGTCCGGGGCCTCGAGGGTGGGAACGAAAGAGGGGTTGTCGAAATCTCTCACGTAGTAGCCGAGGAGGGGAGGGTTGTGGCGGTGGTGGAGGCGGAAGCGGCGGATGAATCGGGCGTCGGTGACGAGGCTGCGCCAGCTCCTGCAGACGGCGGAGGCGCGCGGGAGGGAGGAGGGCTGCGGGGGAAGGCGGAGGAGGATATCGGAGAGCAGGTCGCCGTCTTCCAGCGGCGGCGCCGGCGCCGGCGAGTGGGGGCGGCGGCGGAGGCTGCTCATCTCGCGTTCCTCACCGGTTTCTGGAAGTGAGGTTAAGCCCACGACGAAGTGATGACATGTTAAGGCCCACGAAAAGCGTAAAATGGCTTTGGTTCTAAAAAAAACGTATTTATAACAAAACAAAACAACAGTGATTGTTAACCATGATCGCCAACGGAAAATTCATTCAAAAAATATGACCACATATATTTGCAAATTCGGATACGATAATTTGATCTGTTTCTGGGTGAATTTAAGGAGATGACTATAGTACAACCAATATGTATGTCTATGAATAAATAACTCTATCTAGCCAATATTTTTATCTAGACAGCTAAGAACATGCATAGAATATTAGTAGGTTTTTAATCTCATCACTTACACAACAAATGAAAAATCTCGAAGCAAATGCAATATCGGTGCCTATCTAGTTTAGGTTGGCAATTATGGGGTAAAGAAATATAACCATCCGTCATGTACGATTCAAGCTTCTGCATTCATTGGCTCAGGCCTGGGTTTTCTTCAGCCAAGTGGATAGTAGGAAGCAAACAAAGACGAATATTTTTTTCAGAAGTGGGAGTAATGTAACATTTTGGAACAACTTTTTCAGAGCTCATTTATAGTAGTTCAGCATGGATATCATCCATACGGTTAACTTGCTGGCAGCAATGCCCAGCTTTTCCTGTTTCGAGTTAAAGATTAACTCGGAGTTGGTAATATACATTTTTCTTTTGACAGTCCTGCCTTAACGGGATGGAAAAGTAAGAGGTTCTTACTGGAGGATCTTGCTTCTATGGACAGAAACTTTGCTTTCACAGAAATGCTAAACTAAGGTTGGCAAGTGACTTCTTGGTACAGAATCTACGACTGCAGTATATAACATTCCAGTTTTCACTGCTAATTTCAATATGCACAGAATCATCTAAGCGCTTGTTAGAACAGTCATTTTGAGCTTTCTGCCTTGTCTCTGTACTCCTTTTCTATGATCACTTCTGTTAGATGTGTATGTGTATAGGTTTACTGTTCATCTCACTCTTGTATATGTACTGGCCTCTGGCCCCCATTGGAATACAGTTGCTCATTCTCAAACATGGTATCAGAGCTCACTTCTCGCTCTCTTCTCTCCCGCACGTAGCCGAGCAACTCCGTGTTCTCCCGCCGCTGCCATCGGTTGTTCCGGCCGATTGTCATCTTCCCTCTCCTTCTACCTCTGCTGCTGCTCGATATCGAGCTTGTGAGGCTGCTGCTCGTCTCGTTCCGGCCGTCCTCCTCTCGTTCCGGCCGTCCTCCTCGCCGGCTGCTCGTCGACTTGCTACGGCTGCTCCGGCCGCTCCTCTGTCCGCTGGTGGCCGGCCATCTTCCCGGCCGTCCTCGCCGGCCGCTGCCCGCCGGCCGTCCTCACCAGCCGCTGCTCGCCCCACTCCGGCCGCTGCCCGCCGGCCGTCCTCGCCGGCCGCTGCTCCCCGGCCATCCCCGGCCATCTTCCCGTCCGTGAGCCATCTTCCCGTCCGTGAGAAGGTTTTGGTGAGCTGCTGCTGCGATTTGGTTAGCTGTGCTCGATCTGGTGAGGGCTCGGGCTGGTTCTGTGAGATATCGATCTAGATTCTCTCTCCTGTGTGTTGACTTTCGAAAAAAAAAATGTGGACTTATCTTTGTCAGCGCTATCAGCCCTCTGGTGATGCTCTTTACCTATCTGTGGTCCGTCAGGAGCATGATCTTCAGCAAGGAGACTCTACTGTTGATGAGTTCTACTCACAGTGCTCTGCCATCTGGCGTCAGCTCGACTCTCTGAGGACCGTTGTTTGTGGTACTTGTCGCTGCTGTCAGACAGTCAGGTCAGATTTGGAGTTTCAGCGTGTCCATGAGTTCCTGTCTCACCTCCGTCCTGAGTTTGAGGCTCGGCGTGCTCACTTGCTTGCCCGTGGTCGACGTGTTCCCATCTCAGAGGTACTTGCAGAGCTTCGTGCTGAGGAGACTCGCCTCCGTTCTGCCGGTTTGCTTGTGACTCCCACTGTGCTTGCTGCCCGAGCTCCTGTGTCGTCTGCTCCACCGCTCCTACCCACTCCTTCAAGGGGGATGGGCGGGCGCCCTGCAGGAGCAGGTCGGCCTCGCATGTTCTGTGACTACTGCAAGAAGCTAGGTCACCTCGTGTCCACCTGTTTCAAGAAGGAGCGTGACTTGGGTCGCTCCTTTACAGTGGGTCGTACGCCTTCACCGAGCTCGTCACTCACTGATCTAGACATTGTGCGGCTCAAGCGTCTGCTGGCTTCCTCAGGCTCTTCCTCGACAGGCACCGTTGCCTCGCTGACTGCTTCCACTACCGCTGCTCAACTTACTGATTCTGGTTGTCGTGTTATTCTTGATACCGACTCTTGCTCTGTTCAGGACCGTCGCACCCAGGCTCTAGTTGGAGCTGGCCCTCGGCGCCGTGATGCTCAGGGCCTTTGGGAGGTTGACTGGCTTCGTGTTCCTTCCGCTGCCACCACACCCGCCAGTCCACATGCTCTTGATGCCTCCTCTTCTGCGTCCTTCCAACAGTGGCATCATCGACTTGGTCATATATGTGGCTCTCGCTTGTCTTCATTAGTGCGTCAAGGAGTTTTAGGGTCTGTCTCTGGTGATGTTTCTTTACATTGTAATGGTTGTAGACTTGGCAAACAGACTCAGTTACCTTATCCTACGAGTGAGTCAGTCTCTCAGCGTCCTTTCGATCTAGTTCACTCCGATGTATGGGGTCCTGCTCCCTTTGCTTCGAAAGGTGGTCATCGCTACTATGTTCTTTTTATTGATGATTTCTCTCGCTACACTTGGCTCTACTTTATGAAATCTCGCAGCGAGGTTCTCTCTATATACAAGCGATTTGCTGCCATGGTCCACACCCAGTTTTCCACGCCTATTCGTGTTTTTCGTGCTGACTCGGCTGGTGAGTATATCTCTCAGATGTTGCGTGGTTTTCTTGCCGAGCAGGGTACTCTTCCCCAGTTCTCTTGTCCTGGTGCCCACGCTCAGAATGGCGTTGCTGAGCGCAAGCATCGCCACCTCCTAGAGACGGCTCGTGCAATGATGATCGCTGCCTCTCTACCTCCTCACTTTGGGCTGAGGCTGTTTCCGCATCCACCTATCTTATCAACATCCAGCCTTCGGCTGCCTTGCAGGGTGGTATCCCTATGGAGCGTCTCTCTGGTCGTTCTCCTGACTACTCTGCTCTTCGCATGTTTGGGTGCGTGTGCTATGTTCTCCTTGCTCCACGCGAACGCACCAAATTGACCGCTCAGTCGGTTGAGTGTGTTTTCCTTGGCTACAGTGATGAGCACAAGGGTTATCGATGTTGGGATCCTGTTAGTCGTCGGCTACGTATTTCCCGCGATGTGACTTTTGATGAGTCTCGTTCCTACTATCCGCGTCCTACCGCCTCGACCTTCTCAGTTGAGGATATCTCCTTCCTTATACTCCCTGACACATCTCCTCTTGTGCCCCATATTCCTTCTCCACCTCCACCTCCGGCGAGTCCCACTGTTTCTGATACACCTTCGACACCACCCTCTTCTCCTCCCTCGTCACCTACCTCTCCACCTACTCCTCCAGTGTGCCCTCCCCTTTCGCCCTTCCCTCTCCACTACACTCGTCGCCCTCGTGTTGAGGATGATCCCTCTGGCATGCCCTCTACTTCCGGAGCGCCACCTTCCCCGTGTACACCGGTTCATAACCTTCGTTCTCGGACCTCATTACGGTCTCCTGATCGCTATTCTGATTCCCAGTACGGTCTTTCTGCTGTTGCTGAGCCCACTTCCTACCGTGATGCCATGGCTCAGTCTGAATGGCAGCTTGCGATGGCTGAGGAGATTGCTGCCCTTGAGCGCACTGGCACGTGGGATCTTGTTTCCCTCCTCCCGGTGTTCGTCCCATCACTTGCAAGTGGGTCTATAAGATCAAGACTCGCTCCGATGGTTCTCTTGAGCGTTACAAAGCTCGTCTTGTGGCTCGTGGCTTTCAGCAGGAGCAGGGACGCGATTATGATGAGACATTCGCTCCTGTTGCCCACATGACCACTGTTCGCACTCTTCTCGCTGTGGCTTCTGTTCGTCATTGGTCTGTGTCTCAGCTTGACGTCCAGAATGCTTTTCTCAATGGTGAGTTGCGTGAGGAGGTTTATATGCAGCCACCACCGGGGTACTCTGTTCCTGATGGTATGGTTTGTCGTCTTCGGCGCTCTCTCTATGGCCTTAAACAAGCCCCTCGCGCCTGGTTTGAGCGTTTCGCTTCTGTGGTGACTGCCGCTGGTTTCGTGCCTAGCGACCATGACCCTGCGCTGTTTGTCCACACCTCACCTCGTGGTCGGACGCTCCTCCTCTTATATGTTGATGACATGATCATTACTGGCGATGACTCTGAGTATATTGCCTTTGTTAAGGCCCGCCTCCGTGAGCAGTTCCTGATGTCAGATCTTGGTCCTCTTCGCTATTTTCTTGGGATTGAGGTTTCTTCGACTTCTGATGGCTTCTATATCTCCCAAGAAAAATATATTCAGGATCTTCTTGCTCGCGCCGCTCTTGGTGATGAGTGCACTGCTGAGACTCCTATGGAGCTCAATGTTCAGCTTCGTGCTACTGATGGTGATCCCCTCACAGACCCGACACGCTATCGCCATCTTGTTGGGAGTCTTGTCTATCTGGCAGTCACTCGTCCAGACATATCATATCCTGTCCACATTCTGAGTCAGTTCGTCTTGCTCCCAGTTCTGTCCACTATAGTCACCTTCTCCGTGTTCTACGATATCTTCGTGGCACGATCTCTCGACGCCTTTTCTTTCCTCGCTCCAGCTCTCTCCAGCTCCAGGCCTACTCTGATGCTACGTGGGCCAGTGATCCTTCTGATCGCCGTTCACTGTCTGCCTATTGTGTTTTTCTTGGCGGATCTCTCATTGCCTGGAAGACGAAGAAACAGAAGGCAGTCTCCCGCTCCAGTGCAGAGGCGGAGTTGCGAGCGATGGCTATGTTGACGGCTGAGGTGACCTGGTTGCGATGGTTGCTAGCAGACTTTGGTGTTTCTGCTGCTGCACCGACTTCTCTATTGTCAGACAGTACTGGTGCCATCAGCATTGCGCGTGACCCGGTGAAGCATGAGCTCACCAAGCACATCGGCGTGGATGCCTCCTTTGTGCGTGCTGCTGTGCAGGATCAGATTCTTGCTCTTCACTATGTGCCCTCCGAGTTACAGCTGGCGGATTTCTTCACGAAGGCACAGACTCGAGCGCAGCATGGGTTCTTCCTCTCCAAACTCAGTGTTGTTGACCCACCATGAGTTTGAGGGGGGTGTTAGATGTGTATGTGTATAGGTTTACTGTTCATCTCACTCTTGTATATGTACTGGCCTCTGGCCCCCATTGGAATACAGTTGCTCATTCTCAAACAACTTCTAGGATCATAAGACGAAAGAACATCATTTTTGCCTTGTTATAGTGGAAGGAACCAAGACCCGGATTGCATAGGGCCAGGTAAATCCAACTTAAGTTACCTTAAAAATTATCTGATAATTTGAAGGAAGCAGCATTTACAATTGACAACATGAAATAATTATTTAAATGCCACCTTATTGCATTCACTCACTGTCTATTGCAGTGAGAAGAGAACATAATCAAGCAAAGACATCAGGCAGGCAAAGCTTGCTTCAACGTGCTTATTAGGAAAGAAATTAGCCAACGAACCACGAGGCAAGTACTACCTAATCTTAGCAATCTACTTTGACTTCATCATGCCAGATGGCTAACTGTGTCCAGAAACTAGATGATGGATGGAAATTGGAAACAAGTGCATGCTATGTAGATGGTCGATCTCCACGTGAAGTTACCAGAAACAGAAAGCCCTACAGCAAACAAGCCCTTTCCTCCATCTCAGCAACCGGAAAACAATTCTAGATACCTGAAGAGTAATCCATGTCATTAGTCAAACCAATGTGTACCCTTCGTTTATGGAAAATCGTTAAAGCTATAGAATCTCACAAATGTTTATGATTCAATCAGTAAACATTAGCTTCACTTTGTGAAACTAGTACTAAAAACACCAAAGTTCAATCATCTCAGCATTGTTAGAAAAACAGCAATAGAAACAGAGATATCAGTTGGTAATTTGCGGTGTAGTGAACGACACAACTTTCAACTTCTACTGTTAGGACATACGAGTAACTGATGGAGTAAAAGAGCAGAAGCATCTGATTTCTAGCTCATAAGCATATTCCATAAAATCTACAGGCTAGCTAGTCACTAACTGAATATTATGTTTTCATGCCACATAAACCTCAAGCAAGGGATCATCCACCATCGTATTAATTAATGCTTCTATTGGTACAAAAATAGACGTCATTTTTTTACAATGGCCAGCATCAAATAGAACACTATGACCACTACATCTGATGTAATACGTGATGAAAGCGGTTGGTAAGATGAATCTAGTATTAATCACCTACGGTGGCCAAATTGAAGAAACTAGATTGCACATAAAGCATAGCTATGGCCTACAGCTAATTTTCATCGTTCAGCGTCCAAGTTCGAACTGTCATATATACCTTATCTTGAGAAACAAGCTGCACGGCAGCTGTGCACTAGCACTATAATTATACAGTTCTTGCATATGTCAATAGGCGGCCAACGATGAAATTAAGTTCAGATATTTATCTAACAATCCTGGCTACATAAGAACTTGCAGTATAAAAAAATAACTTGAAGTAGAAACAAAATCAGACACCGCAAGCAAATTTCCATATCATAACAATTACATAAATAACACAGAGCATTAGGAGAGAACACTATAGAACACCAATGATATATGTTGAACAAATCATCAAGAAGCAAAAAAATAATTGATATGACCCTACTTATGACCGGTTAATTTAACACGGAAGAAAGTGAACGCAATTTCATCAACCAATTATCAAAAAGTAACTTGATTTGGTATACCACCAGTACAAATGCTATTACCTGTGGCATACACACTTTCAAATGGATGACAGTAATCCACCATTTCAGGCTTGGTAAGTTTCTTAAACTGCAACGAGTCAAACTGGACAAGGAAGAGGCTGACAGCAGTAAACAGGAACACCGAATTACTATCCTCGGCTAACCCTCGTATCCTTATGTAGTCATCTGAGTCTGAATTCAGGGAAAGTAGCTTGTCCAGTTCAATAGCTGTTCCCATCACCCATGACACAACACCTTCAGAATCAGTCTTCCTCTTCCACAACTGGGCGGTGAAGCCCGACAAGAAGAGAAAACCCAGCCCACCACCCTCTGCCGGCATGACCGTGAAGCAAAGAACGTCATCAGACCATGAGATCCGTATCGCTGATAGGCTCTCCGTCTCCAAATCAAACTCGAGTATATTCAGCTTAGAACCAATAAGTTGCCAGTGAAGGGAGTTCCCAACCAACACAGCAGGCATAGAGATAACATCAACGAAGTCCGGAGACGGATTCGGTGTTGAGATTACATTACCCCACACCCCGGTCGCTGACGAGTAGACGCAGCTGAGCCATCGTCTGTTTTGGCTGTCCTTGTTGTCTGCCACTACCAAGACCACCTTGAAGTGTTGTTGGACGTCTCCGGCAACGGCAGCAGAGCACCGCCCCGTTGACGTGGGCCTTGGTCGGATCGAACCCCGGGGGAACGGCTAGCCGGTTCTGTTGGCCGGTGACGGGGTCCCACACCAGGAACTGCAGCGGACTCTGGTGGAAGATTAGTACGAGGCCATGGCGGCAATCGAAATTTGCAACACCTCCCATCTCGATTTCATTCAGCACCAACTTGAGTTTCTGGATCACTCCTATAAATGAACTACCAGCTGCAGACCTCGTTTTCATCTTGGCAAGCTTCTCCAACATCTTGGCCACATCATCCTTTAATTCGTGAAGACCTGGTGCACCATTTAGTCTGTCCACCTTGACCCCAGCCTCACGGGACAGAGAACACCCGTTCTGTCCCCTGCTCCAGCAATCTCCAGCGGAGCGCACGCCGTCGCCCTCACACTCCCGTATTGTGCTCCAGTAGCCTCCAGTCGCTGGCGCAGCCTCCTCCACAGGCGCCATCAAAACTGCTCCTCGACACGCCGTCGCGCTCGCGCTCACGCCGGCCGGCGCCGTCGACTGATCTCCAGCGCGAGCAGCTGCTGCCCCTGCAGCCCCCTCTCTCTCGCAACCCATATGCCTCAAAGCTGCTGCAGCAGCTCCTCAAAGCTCTCCTGCCTCTGCTGCTGCCGCCTCCTCTCTCTCTCTCGTGCAGCCCCGCTGTGCTGCACTCCCGCGCACACCTGCGCGCACAGCCACGCCCGGATTCGCCGCCTTCTCCGCGCCGGACCCTGCCGTTGGCCGGCAACTACACCACCGTCGCTGCCGTCCCCAGTGCCCGACGTGGCTCTGATACCATGTGGTATTTTGAGAAGAAAAGAAACCTGGAGTGTGGCGGCTCAACTCTCTCCAACGTCCTGCTCCCCCTGAACTAGGTCAGCTCTCACATATATGGGCCTGGGCCTGCTAGGCCAGAAGACATGGGCTAGTATTCAACAAGTATTAATTCACGATTCTATTTCTTTGTGTTGATGGGGACTGACAGTATTTAAATTTGTGGGTGCCTGTCAATATGGAGTCTTGAACTTGTGATTTAGGAACTAGACTAGATGTTTTAATTTGATTACTCCAAGAATCTGATTACTCCAATAGCATCTAACCAACCCATTAACATGATTGTGTAGTGAGTTGAGGCCTCATCTTTATCATCCAACTCTTTCCTTCATCCGCTTCAACAACGATATTGTGCTTTCCTGCTCTTGGCATCGGGAATCATATGAGTTTCTCAGCACCTTCACTCATGTCATTACTTACATGTGCACCAAAATACTAACACATGGAGACCATCCAGTTGAATGTTGTTGAGAGTAGATCCCTGTAAATTATTTTATCTTGAAATTCTCCTTGTTGCTTCTGCTGTTCGTATTGATGATATGTTTTTTGTTACTACTCTTTTCTATATATTGACTATTTCTTCAAACAATGAAAGTTCAAAATAAAGTGCAAGGTGGTTAGTAAGCAAATGCTGCGAGGTTTTCCTATATAAATTGTACGGCCTTTTGCCTCTGATGGCGCCGCCGGGACGAGAGTTGATGCTCTGCTGCACCGAGCATCCTCCAAGCCATGGCTCCGCTTCCACTCCAAGAACGTAGGTAGGCAGGCAGGAGCAACAGTGGCCATTCACTTGTTGAATTAATTTGTCCTTCTCTTTCTTCTTTGATTTATAAACTAGGTTGGATTATTGTGTGAGGTTTTCCTTGCTGTGCTCGTCGATTCGTCATATATTGCTAGCTATGTAGGACACAAATTCGACAAAACTTTGCAACATTTGCGCACACAGATTGCACAAGGTTGTATGTGCAACATCAATACAAGTAACTATTACAAAGGCAAGCACACCCATGAGCACGGTGCAGCACTCTACTTGGCATTATCACCAAATTGCACCATGGATATGGTGTAAATTTCACCAGAACCGGTTCAATTTCAGCAGAAATAGGGGCGAGTTTTGCCTGTTTACATCAGTGGATTCATCTTTCATCTATAAAAAAATAGGGGAAAATTCATGTAATCCGAAATTCCAAATGCATGGCCCTTACTACCAGTAGTTTATGTTCTTACAACAAATATACAAGGCTATTTTATAAATGTTATTGCTAATATATTTTGACCAACTCTTCACACAGCTTATGACTTGTGTAGCCCCTTCTATTACTGTAGAGCTATTCATCAACTGAAGCTAGCATCTGCACCACATTTTCCATGGTAGGTCTCCTGCCTCTATCTTCCTGCAAGCATGAAACAACCAGCCCAATCATCGTTCTTGCTTGCAAGCTGTTGAAATGGCCATTCAATCTAGTGTCAATGAAGTCAGCGATCCAAGATTGTTCGCTGACATCCAACTCCAGCTTCTCCATGAGCATACTGACCATCCCTTTGAGGACCGTTTCTACTTCTTCATCATCATTCTTATCCAAGTCTGAAACGCGAACTCCCTTTAGTAATTCTAGAAGCACCACTCCAAAGCTATAGACATCAACCTTTGCTGTTATTGGGAGACTGGAGACCCATTCAGGCGCTAAATAACCTCTTGTTCCTCGGATCCGTGATACACTCATGTTGGATCCACCTCTGTTAAGGAGCTTTGCGATGCCAAAGTCAGCGATCTTCGGCTCTAAGTTCTCATCGAGTAGTATATTTTCGGGCTTCATGTCACAGTGAATGACCCACTCGGAGCACTCATGATGAAGATAAGCCAATCCTTTTGCCACTCCTTGAGCAATGTTGAACCTCTGCTTCCATTCAAGTAAGGCATGCGTACTCCCACCACCAAACAAAATTTTGTCCAATGACCCATTCTTCACACATTCTGAAACCAGTATCCTATGTGGATCATCAGAACAGAATCCCCAAACCCTCACTAGATGCATATGGTAGATCCTACCAATCACATTCAGTTCATGTTGGAACTCTTCCTCACCTTGGTTTACATTTGCCAACTTTTTCACAGCTACTTCCCTTTTATCTTTCAAGACACCTTTGTACACGATGCCTGATGCTCCCCTTCCAAGTTCGTCCTGAAACCTTCTTGTAGCTGTCACCAACTCCGCGTAGGTGTATCTGCGGAAATGGTTGGTTATCATTTCATATCCAACCTCAGCCGGCCACACTCCCCTTAATTGCCTACCCTCCCTCCTCAGAAAAAACCAACCTAATATGATGAATATTAACTCTGCTAGAAAGATCGCCGAGCAAAATCCGTAGAAGTACAAATGCTTAGATTCATTCCGGCCAGATTTAAGGTCATCCATGAAATGTGCTACGAAATACTGGTTTGATGCACTACAGTTGGGGCTATATTTAGGACCAAGAGGTTGCGAATGGGGAATTGAGGACATTGACACTTGTACGCCCTTCGGGATCTTGATGTACATGGTGCCTGTACTACCAAGGTTAGCCAGGGTTACACCACCGAGAAGAGCAGACTTTGGATAGCAGTCACCAATTCCTTGCCAGTATGCGAATCCCATGCAGTTGCAGTTACTTGAGCATATGTTCTTACAAGTGTTAAGAGAAACCCAACGAGTAGGACCTAAATCATACCCAAGGAAATCAGTGTTTGGTAGCTTAACAAATCTCACATTCTGCTCATCACAAGTGATGTTGATCTTAGGACTGCAGCCTCTGCTCCGATCACTTGGATCCACGATCTCGTATCCAGGGACACATACACAAGCAGGCACCGGTGTGTACACGCATATTCCATTCATACCGCAGAGACCCCGTACTTTGCAGCGCTGAGGGAATGCTATCCATGTGACTGACCATTTTCCTTCTACCGTATCCAAACTATACAGCCGGAGATTGCCATCAAAATCTAGTGTCATTCTCCTCAGGATCCCAGGGCCCCAATCAGCAGCCGTGAAGGTTGCATTATCGCTTCCAAGGAAATGACCCAAGCTATCAAGAACCCCACTGGTGCTGCTGTTAAAGGGCACTCTAAGCTTCTCCCAGATGGTCCTGCTTGGATCCGGCCAATAGATAAACGAGAGATCCTTCTCGTCATCGAAGAGAGAAAGAAGGTATTGGTCATCAAAATGGAAACTGTACTGGCCAGGGATAGGCAGCCTATTTATAGAACGCAGCTTCATGGTTGCGTCGATGCTCTGACCGGGTAGCAAGGTATCCGTGGGAGAAGCAAAGCTTTCCCACAGAATGGTTTCACCTTTACCCTCTACAACGAGGTTCCCAGAGTTCAAGAGATGGGCCTTTTGAGCGGTAGAAGAGCTCACATTGTTGGTCCACATGACCTGGCCACCGTAATCTTTTAAAACCAAGCTCCCGTCGGAGTTCAACATATACTTGGATCCCCAAGTGTACACAGGGTGGAGAGGATTCGCGCTCCAAACAGCAGTTTTCTCAGAGGAGTTGGAAAACCAAATAGAGAATACCGAGGAGTTGGGTGAAACCTGGTGGAAGCCGCAGGTGAAGGTGCCATCTGGAGAATAGAGCACGTCGGAAGTATGCTCTACGGAGAGAGAGGAGCCCGGCGAGAGGAAATCAAGGCCTGAGATGCACAACAAGCACTGGATGGAAGTGAGGAGGAACAGATAGAGTGGGTGTGCATCCATGGTTTGCTAGCTAGCTGATATTTGCAAGGTACGGTAGTCTACTGGGCTATATATTCTACTGGGCAAGTATCTCTGAAAAAAACTGCACTCCACCTTTCCCTCTTTGATTGAGTTCCATTGTGCTCGTCCGGTCAAACTGAACTAGTCTACCAAGTCTGAACTCTCAAAACCAAACAAAGTCTATGAATAAATGATGCTACAGCCGGGTCTTATCCAATGATTAACTGGCCACCAACCACTGCAATATTATATTTAGTTATTTATTTGCATCGGCCCATGTGACTCTGTTTATGTTGGTATGTATTACTGAAATTTCCGGACAGCTTCCCTAAAGGTGCCCTTTTTTCACATTTTGCAGGAAGCATGGCCACTTGGAAAGGGAGCCCTAAAGCGCTATGAAAGGGAGTCCACTGGACGGTTAGCTCTGAGTCTTTAGGTAGTGTCCAAAGCACAGGTGGGTGCTCAACAAGTGGATAATAATTTATTCAAAGTTGGATATCTTTGATCCAAGTCCATTTATGATCAGTTAGATGACAAGGAAGATAGTGATAGCACTAATACTGATGTTGAGTTAGATGCATGAATAAGGGGCATTGATTCTCGACGTAGATTAAATAGGCATAGAAATTCAGTCGGTAAAGTTAGAGGTAGAGGGAAAGCTGCAGTTCCTGTTTTAAGTAGTATAGGCCGTAATAAAAAGCTAGATTATGACATGCCTGGAATGATATGGAATCTGAGAGGGTATTGGTGATCCTGACGCTCTTAGAAGTGTTTAAGAAGCCATGTCTGATCATGACCTTTCTTTTGTGGGGCTTTCTCAGATTGAGAAAAAATAATTTGACATCATCCGGCCATACTTTCGGATGTTGGCATCAATCAGTTAGAAGCAATCAATAGATTTAACGATTTAAGTCCCTCCTTCGGCAGAGAGATAATTAGCTGGGAGTATCAGTGGTTGCGCCGGAATGCAAAGGCAACTAGTGCCTCCAGTTTGTGCTTTTCCTCTACTGATCTTTTGGTAAAACGTTGCCACTCAGTGTCTCTCAGTTCACACTGAACCAAAACAGGTGGCCGTTCAGACCTGTCCAAGGGCTCAAACCTGAATAACCTGTCAATTTCGAAGATCTGTTTCTCTCAACCAAAAATATATGGGAGGGGAGCTTTCTGAAAACTGTAGGATTGGGATGTTATAATCGGCTTCTGTTAGCTGGAAGTCGATCTGGCGCCTTGAGGGTCCAGTGAAATTCCATCAGTTCATTTGGAGAATTGCCCATAACAGCCTGCCTCGCAGACTGAATTTGCAGCCACGTGGAATGGAGTTGGACGATGGGACACCGACTGAACGAGGATGGTGGATCTGTTTTTACAGACAAAGCAGAAACTCCTGTTACTGTTAGTCTTACTATTCTGGTGGTGTGATTGTTATGGTGGCAGGCGCGAAATAAAGAATGTGCAGGAGAGCATGGAATTGACACAGTATTCCTGCAGGAGAGCATGTGCAGTTCTGCTGTATGGATCCAAAGCCGGGGAAATCAAATGTTCAGAGTTCGGCAACGACCTGTCGGTTTTTGTGTTACGGAATGCTATTTTTTTTTTTTTTTGAATTTTTCATACTTGTATTCATACGGAAAGGAAGCCAGTACAACAGCATATACAAGCAAAGAAAAAAGGAGAATACAGAGGACACTGCTGTGTCACGCCATCTTCAACCTCGAGGTCCACCACCGCGCGCGACCTCCGCCGCCGGAGACGACAGAAGAAGCGACCGCCCGGCGACCAAGCCCAAGGAACAGAAGAGCACCATGCCCGAAGGCACTGAAAAGCCGCAGAAGCCACCAGCTCCGACGAGCTGGATCTGAAGACGGTTGTCCTCCATCGGCCGGGGACCTGCCCCGAGCAACTTCCGCTCCAGATCCGTGGCCAGCGCCACAGATCAACCGCCAGCACACCACCCTCCTCCACAGCAGCCACCCCGCACCTCCACTTCCGCCACCACCACTCGCAGTACCCGGGGACGAACGAGGCCAGCGGATCTGCAGATCCCCGGCCTCCAGAAGTCGCGCACGCCACGGCGGAGGCCCGAAGAACTCCGTCGCAGGAGGGGAAGCGTGCCGACGCAAACCACCACACCGACAGCATCACCACCACCACAACGCCGCCGGCGGGAACCCTACCAAACCCTACACTATGTACAAGCCGAGATCCGGGGTTCCCCCATCCTCCCGCCGCCGGAGCGGCCGGCGGAGGAAGAGGGAACCCGCGGCTCGCCGGCGTGCGAGGTGGGTCGACGGGGGAGCCCAAAAATCGCCTTTTCTCACTGTAGACAGGAGAGGGGAACGGCGGAGGGTTTGGCATATTGGCGAGCCTGCTGGAGTGATTGAAAATAGAATAGATGCCTTGCACACTGAAGCATTGGCCTTTTTTTTTGAATTTTTCATACTTGTATTCATACGGAAAGGAAGCCAGTACAACAGCATATACAAGCAAAGAAAAAAGGAGAATACAGAGGACACTGCTGTGTCACGCCATCTTCAACTTCGAGGTCCACCTTCGCGCGCGACCTCCGCCGCCGGAGACGACAGAAGAAGCGACCGCCCGGCGACCAAGCCCAAGGAACAGAAGAGCACCATGCCCGAAGACACTGAAAAGCCGCAGAAGCCACCAGCTCCGACGAGCTGGATCTGAAGACGGTTGTCCTCCATCGGCCGGGGACCTGCCCCGAGCAACTTCCGCTCCAGATCCGTGGCCAGCGCCACAGATCAACCGCCAGCACACCACCCTCCTCCACAGCAGCCACCCCGCACCTCCACTTCCGCCACCACCACTCGCAGTACCCGGGGACGAACGAGGCCAGCGGATCCGCAGATCCCCGGCCTCCAGAAGTCGCGCACGCGACGGCGGAAGCCCGAAGAACTCCGTCGCAGGAGGGGAAGCGTGCCGACGCAAACCACCACACCGACAGCATCACCACCACCACAACGCCGCCGGCGGGAACCCTACCAAACCCTACACTATGTACAAGCCGAGATCCGGGGTTCCCCCATCCTCCCGCCGCCGGAGCGGCCGGCGGAGGAAGAGGGAACCCGCGGCTCGCCGGCGTGCGAGGTGGGTCGACGGGGGAGCCCAAAAATCGCCTTTTCTGACTGTAGACAGGAGAGGGGAACGGCGGAGGGTTAGGGCTATTGGCGAGCCTGCTGGAGTGATTTAAAATAGAATAGATGCCTTGCACACTGAAGCATTGGCCTTTTTTTTTGAATTTTTCATACTTGTATTCATACGGAAAGGAAGCCAGTACAACAGCATATACAAGCAAAGAAAAAAGGAGAATACAGAGGACACTGCTGTGTCACGCCATCTTCAACTTCGAGGTCCACCACCGCGCGCGACCTCCGCCGCCGGAGACGACAGAAGAAGCGACCGCCCGGCGACCAAGCCCAAGGAACAGAAGAGCACCATGCCCGAAGGCACTGAAAAGCCGCAGAAGCCACCAGCTCCGACGAGCTGGATCTGAAGATGGTTGTCCTCCATCGGCCGGGGACCTGCCCCGAGCAACTTCCGCTCCAGATCCGTGGCCAGCGCCACAGATCAACCGCCAGCACACCACCCTCCTCCACAGCAGCCACCCCGCACCTCCACTTCCGCCACCACCACTCGCAGTACCCGGGGACGAACGAGGCCAGCGGATCCGCAGATCCCCGGCCTCCAGAAGTCGCGCACGCCACGGCGGAGGCCCGAAGAACTCCGTCGCAGGAGGGGAAGCGTGCCGACGCAAACCACCACACCGACAGCATCACCACCACCACAACGCCGCCGGCGGGAACCCTACCAAACCCTACACTATGTACAAGCCGAGATCCGGGTTCCCCCATCCTCCCGCCGCCGGAGCGGCCGGCGGAGGAAGAGGAACCCGCGGCTCGCCGGCGTGCGAGGTGGGTCGACGGGGGAGCCCAAAAATCGCCTTTTCTCACTGTATACAGGAGAGGGGAACGGCGGAGGGTTAGGGAGTATTATTTAAGCATTGGCCTTTTTAGCCGGCCTTCGATGGGCTAGTACGTGGGGTCTCTCAGGTTCAAGCCGAAACTGATTCTGAAAAGCTTCTCCGGAGTCCGGGCGCTCATGATCTCTCCTCAAATGGCAACTTGTTTCGTGAGATTAAGTTTTCTTCTAATTTTTTTATAGTTTCTTAATACCTGTTGCCTTTAGGTTTGTAATAATGTTGTGGACGCCTTGGCGACGTATGGAGCCCGTATGGTTTGCCAATGTACCAAATTTCGTTTCTGGTTTAGTGGCCAGCGACATTGCTCTGCTCACAAGTTGATGGAAGTTTGGTTTCCATTTTGAAAAAAAAACACTTTACGCAACGGTCTGCGGATCACAAAGGGATTCAGCTTTCTTTGCATATCCCTGACCTGGGCACAACAACCAAATGATTCAGCTTTCTTTGCCAGGAAATAAGTGAGACCTATTTGAACGCTAGAAACTGATCATATCTATTACAGCCTCTCCGAAGTAAAAACAAAACGAAGTGTACCTGCAGCACAAAAGCACTGTGCCACCCTGCTAGGGCTGCGAAATAGACAGCATTGCCCCCACATACAATTCGAGATTCAACAATCATCAGCCAGAATAAGAAAACAAAAATCAACAAAAAAAATATAGAGAAAAAATGAAACATAAGCAGAATTCTTGGTCCAAATTACACCAACCTGATCAAACACGTAACATAAATAAACAGTGAGAAGATGGACACACAGAAATGTAACCAAATATCACCTGGCAGGCAAGCTTGCTTGGAAAGCATAGCGAAAGGAAATGAACCATTAGGTAAGTACACTACTCAACTGATGCAAGCTATTATGCCTCCATCATGCCAGTTACATAATTGTCTCCGGAAATTAAATAACAGAGAGGAAGTTGGCAAATTAGATGATTAACTCCTGCTGTTCAACTTTAACCCTTGTGTGCTACATCAAGATCGATCTCCAAGTGAAGCATACACAATATAATAAGCTGCAGCAAAGAAGCCCATTCATGCATCTCAGCAACCAGAATACAAATCTAGATACCTGTGGAAAAATCAAATCAGCGAAACCATTTTGTACTATTTTTCCAAGAAAAAGCCATTAAAATTACACTAGCTCACATTTTTTATGATTCAAGCAATAAATATTAGCTTCATCATTCTGGAAAAGCTGCCAAAAACAGCAAAATTGAATAATTTCAGCGTTGTTGGGGGGAAAACAGCAATATAAAAAGAGATACGAGTCGGTAATTTGTGGTATAGTGAGTGGCACACTTCCAACTTCTAGTGTTTGCACATTCTCGAGTATTTTTACGTTTTTCCCAGAGGAAAATGCTGAACCATCTAATTTACCAGATCATTCAAAAATATTATTTATTACCAACACTACTTAAAATTGTTAGCTTAAGGCCAAAGAATGTGAACAGCATTCCATCGACCAAATAATGGAAAATAATCTGGTTTTGCTTTACTCGCAGTACAAAGGCTTTCCATTACCTGCAGTATAGACACTTTCAAATGGAATATAATAAGTCCAGCTGCCGATTTTGGGAAGTTTCTTGAACTGCAACGAATCAAGCTGAACCATGAAGATGCCGAAGACTGACCACAGGAGCAACACATTATTTTCCTCAGCATACCCTAGTATATGTAGGGGTCGACGTTCGAACCTTAAATCCCAGGAAAGTTGCTTCTCCAGTTCGATAGCTCTTCTCAATCCCCATGAAACAATACCATTAGAATCGATCTTCCTCTTCCATAATTGAGCTTGGGCAGTGAGATATGACACGAAGAGGAAACCCAGCCCACCACCCTCTGCCCGCATAACTGTGAAGTTGTCCTCGTTAAATTCAGACATATCCATTGTCAGTTGCACCACAGCTAGGCTATGCCTCTCCAAGTTAAACTCCAGAATTTCACCAACATTCTTCGTGCCAAGCAACCAGTAAAGGGAATTCTCTACCAGCACAGCACGCACGACTGTATTAACTTGGGATGGAACTGGTGTTGAAATGAGATTACCCCATACGCCGGTCTCCGACGCGTAAACGCAGCTGATGGCTAGCCAACTATGCAGCTCCTCGTCGTAGTCTGCCACTACCAAGACCACCTGGAGATGGACGTCTCCGGCACCAGCAGCGCGAAGCACCGCACCGCGTGTCAGGGCTTTGTGCTCGAACACCGAGCGAACGGCAATGCTGTGCTCCTCTGCGGTGACAGGATCCCACACGACGATCCGATTTCCCAAGGCGCGGACGAAGAGCAGGAGGCCATGGCGGCATCCGACGAGCTGGAAGGCGTCGCCACGGTCGAACCGCAAGCTCCTGAGCGGGACGCGGTCCGGGGCCTCGAGGGTGGGAACGAAAGAGGGGTTGTCGAAATCTCTCACGTAGTAGCCGAGGAGGGGAGGGTTGTGGCGGTGGTGGAGGCGGAAGCGGCGGATGAATCGGGCGTCGGTGACGAGGCTGCGCCAGCTCCTGCAGACGGCGGAGGCGCGCGGGAGGGAGGAGGGCTGCGGGGGAAGGCGGAGGAGGATATCGGAGAGCAGGTCGCCGTCTTCCAGCGGCGGCGTCGGCGCCGGCGAGTGGGGGCGGCGGCGGAGGCTGCTCATCTCGCGTTCCTCACCGGTTTCTGGAAGTGAGGTTAAGCCCACGACGAAGGGATGACATGTTAAGGCCCACGAAAAGCGTAAAATGGCTTTGGTTCTAAAAAACGTATTTATAACAAAACAAAACAACAGTGATTGTTAACCATGATCGCCAACGGAAAATTCATTCAAAAAATATGACCACATATATTTGCAAATTCGGATACGATAATTTGATCTGTTTCTGGGTGAATTTAAGGAGATGACTATAGTACAACCAATATGTATGTCTATGAATAAATAACTCTATCTAGCCAATATTTTTATCTAGACAGCTAAGAACATGCATAGAATATTAGTAGGTTTTTAATCTCATCACTTACACAACAAATGAAAAATCTCGAAGCAAATGCAATATCGGTGCCTATCTAGTTTAGGTTGGCAATTATGGGGTAAAGAAATATAACCATCCGTCATGTACGATTCAAGCTTCTGCATTCATTGGCTCAGGCCTGGGGTTTTCTTCAGCCAAGTGGATAGTAGGAAGCAAACAAAGACGAATATTTTTTTCAGAAGTGGGAGTAATGTAACATTTTGGAACAACTTTTTCAGAGCTCATTTATAGTAGTTCAGCATGGATATCATCCATACGGTTAACTTGCTGGCAGCAATGCCCAGCTTTTCCTGTTTCGAGTTAAAGATTAACTCGGAGTTGGTAATATACATTTTTCTTTTGACAGTCCTGCCTTAACGGGATGGAAAAGTAAGAGGTTCTTACTGGAGGATCTTGCTTCTATGGACAGAAACTTTGCTTCACAGAAATGCTAAACTAAGGTTGGCAAGTGACTTCTTGGTACAGAATCTACGACTGCAGTATATAACATTCCAGTTTTCACTGCTAATTTCAATATGCACAGAATCATCTAAGCGCTTGTTAGAACAGTCATTTTGAGCTTTCTGCCTTGTCTCTGTACTCCTTTTCTATGATCACTTCTAGGATCATAAGACGAAAGAACATCATTTTTGCCTTGTTATAGTGGAAGGAACCAAGACCCGGATTGCATAGGGCCAGGTAAATCCAACTTAAGTTACCTTAAAAATTATCTGATAATTTGAAGGAAGCAGCATTTACAATTGACAACATGAAAAAATTATTTAAATGCCACCTTATTGCATTCACTCACTGTCTATTGCAGTGAGAAGAGAACATAATCAAGCAAAGACATCAGGCAGGCAAAGCTTGCTTCAACGTGCTTATTAGGAAAGAAATTAGCCAACGAACCACGAGGCAAGTACTACCTAATCTTAGCAATCTACTTTGACTTCATCATGCCAGATGGCTAACTGTGTCCAGAAACTAGATGATGGATGGAAATTGGAAACAAGTGCATGCTATGTAGATGGTCGATCTCCACATGAAGTTACCAGAAACAGAAAGCCCTACAGCAAACAAGCCCTTTCCTCCATCTCAGCAACCGGAAAACAATTCTAGATACCTGAAGAGTAATCCATGTCATTAGTCAAACCAATGTGTACCCTTCGTTTATGGAAAATCGTTAAAGCTATAGAATCTCACAAATGTTTATGATTCAATCAGTAAACATTAGCTTCACTTTGTGAAACTAGTACTAAAAACACCAAAGTTCAATCATCTCAGCATTGTTAGAAAAACAGCAATAGAAACAGAGATATCAGTTGGTAATTTGCGGTGTAGTGAACGACACAACTTTCAACTTCTACTGTTAGGACATACGAGTAACTGATGGAGTAAAAGAGCAGAAGCATCTGATTTCTAGCTCATAAGCATATTCCATAAAATCTACAGGCTAGCTAGTCACTAACTGAATATTATGTTTTCATGCCACATAAACCTCAAGCAAGGGATCATCCACCATCGTATTAATTAATGCTTCTATTGGTACAAAAATAGACGTCATTTTTTTACAATGGCCAGCATCAAATAGAACACTATGACCACTACATCTGATGTAATACGTGATGAAAGCGGTTGGTAAGATGAATCTAGTATTAATCACCTACGGTGGCCAAATTGAAGAAACTAGATTGCACATAAAGCATAGCTATGGCCTACAGCTAATTTTCATCGTTCAACGTCCAAGTTCGAACTGTCATATATACCTTATCTTGAGAAACAAGCTGCACGGCAGCTGTGCACTAGCACTATAATTATACAGTTCTTGCATATGTCAATAGGCGGCCAACGATGAAATTAAGTTCAGATATTTATCTAACAATCCTGGCTACATAAGAACTTGCAGTATAAAAAAATAACTTGAAGTAGAAACAAAATCAGACACCGCAAGCAAATTTCCATATCATAACAATTACATAAATAACACAGAGCATTAGGAGAGAACACTATAGAACACCAATGATATATGTTGAACAAATCATCAAGAAGCAAAAAAATAATTGATATGACCCTACTTATGACCGGTTAATTTAACACGGAAGAAAGTGAACGCAATTTCATCAACCAATTATCAAAAAGTAACTTGATTTGGTATACCACCAGTACAAATGCTATTACCTGTGGCATACACACTTTCAAATGGATGACAGTAATCCACCATTTCAGGCTTGGTAAGTTTCTTAAACTGCAACGAGTCAAACTGGACAAGGAAGAGGCTGACAGCAGTAAACAGGAACACCGAATTACTATCCTCGGCTAACCCTCGTATCCTTATGTAGTCATCTGAGTCTGAATTCAGGGAAAGTAGCTTGTCCAGTTCAATAGCTGTTCCCATCACCCATGACACAACACCTTCAGAATCAGTCTTCCTCTTCCACAACTGGGCGGTGAAGCCCGACAAGAAGAGAAAACCCAGCCCACCACCCTCTGCCGGCATGACCGTGAAGCAAAGAACGTCATCAGACCATGAGATCCGTATCGCTGATAGGCTCTCCGTCTCCAAATCAAACTCGAGTATATTCAGCTTAGAACCAATAAGTTGCCAGTGAAGGGAGTTCCCAACCAACACAGCAGGCATAGAGATAACATCAACGAAGTCCGGAGACGGATTCGGTGTTGAGATTACATTACCCCACACCCCGGTCGCTGACGAGTAGACGCAGCTGAGCCATCGTCTGTTTTGGCTGTCCTTGTTGTCTGCCACTACCAAGACCACCTTGAAGTGTTGTTGGACGTCTCCGGCAACGGCAGCAGAGCACCGCCCCGTTGACGTGGGCCTTGGTCGGATCGAACCCCGGGGGAACGGCTAGCCGGTTCTGTTGGCCGGTGACGGGGTCCCACACCAGGAACTGCAGCGGACTCTGGTGGAAGATTAGTACGAGGCCATGGCGGCAATCGAAATTTGCAACACCTCCCATCTCGATTTCATTCAGCACCAACTTGAGTTTCTGGATCACTCCTATAAATGAACTACCAGCTGCAGACCTCGTTTTCATCTTGGCAAGCTTCTCCAACATCTTGGCCACATCATCCTTTAATTCGTGAAGACCTGGTGCACCATTTAGTCTGTCCACCTTGACCCCAGCCTCACGGGACAGAGAACACCCGTTCTGTCCCCTGCTCCAGCAATCTCCAGCGGAGCGCACGCCGTCGCCCTCACACTCCCGTATTGTGCTCCAGTAGCCTCCAGTCGCTGGCGCAGCCTCCTCCACAGGCGCCATCAAAACTGCTCCTCGACACGCCGTCGCGCTCGCGCTCACGCCGGCCGGCGCCGTCGACTGATCTCCAGCGCGAGCAGCTGCTGCCCCTGCAGCCCCCTCTCTCTCGCAACCCATATGCCTCAAAGCTGCTGCAGCAGCTCCTCAAAGCTCTCCTGCCTCTGCTGCTGCCGCCTCCTCTCTCTCTCTCGTGCAGCCCCGCTGTGCTGCACTCCCGCGCACACCTGCGCGCACAGCCACGCCCGGATTCGCCGCCTTCTCCGCGCCGGACCCTGCCGTTGGCCGGCAACTACACCACCGTCGCTGCCGTCCCCAGTGCCCGACGTGGCTCTGATACCATGTGGTATTTTGAGAAGAAAAGAAACCTGGAGTGTGGCGGCTCAACTCTCTCCAACGTCCTGCTCCCCCTGAACTAGGTCAGCTCTCACATATATGGGCCTGGGCCTGCTAGGCCAGAAGACATGGGCTAGTATTCAACAAGTATTAATTCACGATTCTATTTCTTTGTGTTGATGGGGACTGACAGTATTTAAATTTGTGGGTGCCTGTCAATATGGAGTCTTGAACTTGTGATTTAGGAACTAGACTAGATGTTTTAATTTGATTACTCCAAGAATCTGATTACTCCAATAGCATCTAACCAACCCATTAACATGATTGTGTAGTGAGTTGAGGCCTCATCTTTATCATCCAACTCTTTCCTTCATCCGCTTCAACAACGATATTGTGCTTTCCTGCTCTTGGCATCGGGAATCATATGAGTTTCTCAGCACCTTCACTCATGTCATTACTTACATGTGCACCAAAATACTAACACATGGAGACCATCCAGTTGAATGTTGTTGAGAGTAGATCCCTGTAAATTATTTTATCTTGAAATTCTCCTTGTTGCTTCTGCTGTTCGTATTGATGATATGTTTTTTGTTACTACTCTTTTCTATATATTGACTATTTCTTCAAACAATGAAAGTTCAAAATAAAGTGCAAGGTGGTTAGTAAGCAAATGCTGCGAGGTTTTCCTATATAAATTGTACGGCCTTTTGCCTCTGATGGCGCCGCCGGGACGAGAGTTGATGCTCTGCTGCACCGAGCATCCTCCAAGCCATGGCTCCGCTTCCACTCCAAGAACGTAGGTAGGCAGGCAGGAGCAACAGTGGCCATTCACTTGTTGAATTAATTTGTCCTTCTCTTTCTTCTTTGATTTATAAACTAGGTTGGATTATTGTGTGAGGTTTTCCTTGCTGTGCTCGTCGATTCGTCATATATTGCTAGCTATGTAGGACACAAATTCGACAAAACTTTGCAACATTTGCGCACACAGATTGCACAAGGTTGTATGTGCAACATCAATACAAGTAACTATTACAAAGGCAAGCACACCCATGAGCACGGTGCAGCACTCTACTTGGCATTATCACCAAATTGCACCATGGATATGGTGTAAATTTCACCAGAACCGGTTCAATTTCAGCAGAAATAGGGGCGAGTTTTGCCTGTTTACATCAGTGGATTCATCTTTCATCTATAAAAAAATAGGGGAAAATTCATGTAATCCGAAATTCCAAATGCATGGCCCTTACTACCAGTAGTTTATGTTCTTACAACAAATATACAAGGCTATTTTATAAATGTTATTGCTAATATATTTTGACCAACTCTTCACACAGCTTATGACTTGTGTAGCCCCTTCTATTACTGTAGAGCTATTCATCAACTGAAGCTAGCATCTGCACCACATTTTCCATGGTAGGTCTCCTGCCTCTATCTTCCTGCAAGCATGAAACAACCAGCCCAATCATCGTTCTTGCTTGCAAGCTGTTGAAATGGCCATTCAATCTAGTGTCAATGAAGTCAGCGATCCAAGATTGTTCGCTGACATCCAACTCCAGCTTCTCCATGAGCATACTGACCATCCCTTTGAGGACCGTTTCTACTTCTTCATCATCATTCTTATCCAAGTCTGAAACGCGAACTCCCTTTAGTAATTCTAGAAGCACCACTCCAAAGCTATAGACATCAACCTTTGCTGTTATTGGGAGACTGGAGACCCATTCAGGCGCTAAATAACCTCTTGTTCCTCGGATCCGTGATACACTCATGTTGGATCCACCTCTGTTAAGGAGCTTTGCGATGCCAAAGTCAGCGATCTTCGGCTCTAAGTTCTCATCGAGTAGTATATTTTCGGGCTTCATGTCACAGTGAATGACCCACTCGGAGCACTCATGATGAAGATAAGCCAATCCTTTTGCCACTCCTTGAGCAATGTTGAACCTCTGCTTCCATTCAAGTAAGGCATGCGTACTCCCACCACCAAACAAAATTTTGTCCAATGACCCATTCTTCACACATTCTGAAACCAGTATCCTATGTGGATCATCAGAACAGAATCCCCAAACCCTCACTAGATGCATATGGTAGATCCTACCAATCACATTCAGTTCATGTTGGAACTCTTCCTCACCTTGGTTTACATTTGCCAACTTTTTCACAGCTACTTCCCTTTTATCTTTCAAGACACCTTTGTACACGATGCCTGATGCTCCCCTTCCAAGTTCGTCCTGAAACCTTCTTGTAGCTGTCACCAACTCCGCGTAGGTGTATCTGCGGAAATGGTTGGTTATCATTTCATATCCAACCTCAGCCGGCCACACTCCCTTAATTGCCTACCCTCCCTCCTCAGAAAAAACCAACCTAATATGATGAATATTAACTCTGCTAGAAAGATCGCCGAGCAAAATCCGTAGAAGTACAAATGCTTAGATTCATTCCGGCCAGATTTAAGGTCATCCATGAAATGTGCTACGAAATACTGGTTTGATGCACTACAGTTGGGGCTATATTTAGGACCAAGAGGTTGCGAATGGGGAATTGAGGACATTGACACTTGTACGCCCTTCGGGATCTTGATGTACATGGTGCCTGTACTACCAAGGTTAGCCAGGGTTACACCACCGAGAAGAGCAGACTTTGGATAGCAGTCACCAATTCCTTGCCAGTATGCGAATCCCATGCAGTTGCAGTTACTTGAGCATATGTTCTTACAAGTGTTAAGAGAAACCCAACGAGTAGGACCTAAATCATACCCAAGGAAATCAGTGTTTGGTAGCTTAACAAATCTCACATTCTGCTCATCACAAGTGATGTTGATCTTAGGACTGCAGCCTCTGCTCCGATCACTTGGATCCACGATCTCGTATCCAGGGACACATACACAAGCAGGCACCGGTGTGTACACGCATATTCCATTCATACCGCAGAGACCCCGTACTTTGCAGCGCTGAGGGAATGCTATCCATGTGACTGACCATTTTCCTTCTACCGTATCCAAACTATACAGCCGGAGATTGCCATCAAAATCTAGTGTCATTCTCCTCAGGATCCCAGGGCCCCAATCAGCAGCCGTGAAGGTTGCATTATCGCTTCCAAGGAAATGACCCAAGCTATCAAGAACCCCACTGGTGCTGCTGTTAAAGGGCACTCTAAGCTTCTCCCAGATGGTCCTGCTTGGATCCGGCCAATAGATAAACGAGAGATCCTTCTCGTCATCGAAGAGAGAAAGAAGGTATTGGTCATCAAAATGGAAACTGTACTGGCCAGGGATAGGCAGCCTATTTATAGAACGCAGCTTCATGGTTGCGTCGATGCTCTGACCGGGTAGCAAGGTATCCGTGGGAGAAGCAAAGCTTTCCCACAGAATGGTTTCACCTTTACCCTCTACAACGAGGTTCCCAGAGTTCAAGAGATGGGCCTTTTGAGCGGTAGAAGAGCTCACATTGTTGGTCCACATGACCTGGCCACCGTAATCTTTTAAAACCAAGCTCCCGTCGGAGTTCAACATATACTTGGATCCCCAAGTGTACACAGGGTGGAGAGGATTCGCGCTCCAAACAGCAGTTTTCTCAGAGGAGTTGGAAAACCAAATAGAGAATACCGAGGAGTTGGGTGAAACCTGGTGGAAGCCGCAGGTGAAGGTGCCATCTGGAGAATAGAGCACGTCGGAAGTATGCTCTACGGAGAGAGAGGAGCCCGGCGAGAGGAAATCAAGGCCTGAGATGCACAACAAGCACTGGATGGAAGTGAGGAGGAACAGATAGAGTGGGTGTGCATCCATGGTTTGCTAGCTAGCTGATATTTGCAAGGTACGGTAGTCTACTGGGCTATATAGTCTACTGGGCAAGTATCTCTGAAAAAAACTGCACTCCACCTTTCCCTCTTTGATTGAGTTCCATTGTGCTCGTCCGGTCAAACTGAACTAGTCTACCAAGTCTGAACTCTCAAAACCAAACAAAGTCTATGAATAAATGATGCTACAGCCGGGTCTTATCCAATGATTAACTGGCCACCAACCACTGCAATATTATATTTAGTTATTTATTTGCATCGGCCCATGTGACTCTGTTTATGTTGGTATGTATTACTGAAATTTCCGGACAGCTTCCCTAAAGGTGCCCTTTTTTCACATTTTGCAGGAAGCATGGCCACTTGGAAAGGGAGCCCTAAAGCGCTATGAAAGGGAGTCCACTGGATGGTTAGCTCTGAGTCTTTAGGTAGTGTCCAAAGCACAGGTGGGTGCTCAACAAGTGGATAATAATTTATTCAAAGTTGGATATCTTTGATCCAAGTCCATTTATGATCAGTTAGATGACAAGGAAGATAGTGATAGCACTAATACTGATGTTGAGTTAGATGCATGAATAAGGGGCATTGATTCTCGACGTAGATTAAATAGGCATAGAAATTCAGTCGGTAAAGTTAGAGGTAGAGGGAAAGCTGCAGTTCCTGTTTTAAGTAGTATAGGCCGTAATAAAAAGCTAGATTATGACATGCCTGGAATGATATGGAATCTGAGAGGGTATTGGTGATCCTGACGCTCTTAGAAGTGTTTAAGAAGCCATGTCTGATCATGACCTTTCTTTTGTGGGGCTTTCTCAGATTGAGAAAAAATAATTTGACATCATCCGGCCATACTTTCGGATGTTGGCATCAATCAGTTAGAAGCAATCAATAGATTTAACGATTTAAGTCCCTCCTTCGGCAGAGAGATAATTAGCTGGGAGTATCAGTGGTTGCGCCGGAATGCAAAGGCAACTAGTGCCTCCAGTTTGTGCTTTTCCTCTACTGATCTTTTGGTAAAACGTTGCCACTCAGTGTCTCTCAGTTCACACTGAACCAAAACAGGTGGCCGTTCAGACCTGTCCAAGGGCTCAAACCTGAATAACCTGTCAATTTCGAAGATCTGTTTCTCTCAACCAAAAATATATGGGAGGGGAGCTTTCTGAAAACTGTAGGATTGGGATGTTATAATCGGCTTCTGTTAGCTGGAAGTCGATCTGGCGCCTTGAGGGTCCAGTGAAATTCCATCAGTTCATTTGGAGAATTGCCCATAACAGCCTGCCTCGCAGACTGAATTTGCAGCCACGTGGAATGGAGTTGGACGATGGGACACCGACTGAACGAGGATGGTGGATCTGTTTTTACAGACAAAGCAGAAACTCCTGTTACTGTTAGTCTTACTATTCTGGTGGTGTGATTGTTATGGTGGCAGGCGCGAAATAAAGAATGTGCAGGAGAGCATGGAATTGACACAGTATTCCTGCAGGAGAGCATATGCAGTTCTGCTGTATGGATCCAAATCCGGGGAAATCAAATGTTCAGAGTTCGGCAACGACCTGTCGGTTTTTATGTTACGGAATGCTTTTTTTTTTTTTTTTTGAATTTTTCATACTTGTATTCATACGGAAAGGAAGCCAGTACAACAGCATATACAAGCAAAGAAAAATGGAGAATACAGAGGACACTGCTGTGTCACGCCATCTTCAACCTCGAGGTCCACCACCGCGCGCGACCTCCGCCGCCGGAGACGACAGAAGAAGCGACCGCCCGGCGACCAAACCCAAGGAACAGAAGAGCACCATGCCTGAAGGCACTGAAAAGCCGCAGAAGCCACCAGCTCCGACGAGCTGGATCTGAAGACGGTTGTCCTCCATCGGCCGGGGACCTGCCCCGAGCAACTTCCGCTCCAGATCCGTGGCCAGCGCCACAGATCAACCGCCAGCACACCACCCTCCTCCACAGCAGCCACCCCGCACCTCCACTTCCGCCACCACCACTCGCAGTACCCGGGGACGAACGAGGCCAGCGGATCCGCAGATCCCCGGCCTCCAGAAGTCGCGCACGCCACGGCGGAGGCCCGAAGAACTCCGTCGCAGGAGGGGAAGCGTGCCGACGCAAACCACCACACCGACAGCATCACCACCACCACAACGCCGCCGGCGGGAACCCTACCAAACCCTACACTATGTACAAGCCGAGATCCGGGGTTCCCCCATCCTCCCGCCGCCGGAGCGGCCGGCGGAGGAAGAGGGAACCCGCGACTCGCCGGCGTGCGAGGTGGGTCGACGGGGGAGCCCAAAAATTGCCTTTTCTCACTGTAGACAGGAAAGGGGAACGGCGGAGGGTTAGGGCTATTGGCGAGCCTGCTGGAGTGATTGAAAATAGAATAGATGCCTTGCACACTGAAGCATTGGCCTTTTTTTTTGAATTTTTCATACTTGTATTCATACGGAAAGGAAGCCAGTACAATAGCATATACAAGCAAAGAAAAAAGGAGAATACAGAGGACACTGGTGTGTCACGCCATCTTCAACTCGAGGTCCACCACCGCGCGCGACCTCCACCGCCGGAGACGACAGAAGAAGCGACCGCCCGGCGACCAAGCCCAAGGAACAGAAGAGCACCATGCCCGAAGGCACTGAAAAGCCGCAGAAGCCACCAGCTCCGACGAGCTGGATCTGAAGACGGTTGTCCTCCATCGGCTGGGGACCTGCCCCGAGCAACTTCCGCTCCAGATCCCTGGCCAGCGCCACAGATCAACCGCCAGCACACCACCCTCCTCCACAGCAGCCACCCCGCACCTCCACTTCCGCCACCACCACTCGCAGTACCCGGGGACGAACGAGGCCAGCGGATCCGCAGATCCCCGGCCTCCAGAAGTCGCGCACGCCACGGCGGAGGCCCGAAGAACTCCGTCGCAGGAGGGGAAGCGTGCCGACGCAAACCACCACACCGACAGCATCACCACCACCACAACGCCGCCGGCGGGAACCCTACCAAACCCTACACTATGTACAAGCCGAGATCCGGGGTTCCCCCATCCTCCCGCCGCCGGAGCGGCCGGCGGAGGAAGAGGGAACCCGCGGCTCGCCGGCGTGCGAGGTGGGTCGACGGGGGAGCCCAAAAATCGCCTTTTCTCACTGTAGACAGGAGAGGGGAACGGCGGAGGGTTAGGGAGTATTATTTAAGCATTGGCCTTTTTAGCCGGCCTTCGATGGGCTAGTACGTGGGGTCTCTCAGGTTCAAGCCGAAACTGATTCTGAAAAGCTTCTCCGGAGTCCGGGCGCTCATGATCTCTCCTCAAATGGCAACTTGTTTCGTGAGATTAAGTTTTCTTCTAATTTTTTTATAGTTTCTCAATACCTGTTGCCTTTAGGTTTGTAATAATGTTGTGGACGCCTTGGCGACGTATGGAGCCCGTATGGTTTGCCAATGTACCAAATTTCGTTTCTGGTTTAGTGGCCAGCGACATTGCTCTGCTCACAAGTTGATGGAAGTTTGGTTTCCATTTTGAAAAAAAAACACTTTACGCAACGGTCTGCGGATCACAAAGGGATTCAGCTTTCTTTGCATATCCCTGACCTGGGCACAACAACCAAATGATTCAGCTTTCTTTGCCAGGAAATAAGTGAGACCTATTTTGAACGCTAGAAACTGATCATATCTATTACAGCCTCTCCGAAGTAAAAACAAAACGAAGTGTACCTGCAGCACAAAAGCACTGTGCCACCCTGCTAGGGCTGCGAAATAGACAGCATTGCCCCCACATACAATTCGAGATTCAACAATCATCAGCCAGAATAAGAAAACAAAAATCAACAAAAAAAATATAGAGAAAAAATGAAACATAAGCAGAATTCTTGGTCCAAATTACACCAACCTGATCAAACACGTAACATAAATAAACAGTGAGAAGATGGACACACAGAAATGTAACCAAATATCACCTGGCAGGCAAGCTTGCTTGGAAAGCATAGCGAAAGGAAATGAACCATTAGGTAAGTACACTACTCAACTGATGCAAGCTATTATGCCTCCATCATGCCAGTTACATAATTGTCTCCGGAAATTAAATAACAGAGAGGAAGTTGGCAAATTAGATGATTAACTCCTGCTGTTCAACTTTAACCCTTGTGTGCTACATCAAGATCGATCTCCAAGTGAAGCATACACAATATAATAAGCTGCAGCAAAGAAGCCCATTCATGCATCTCAGCAACCAGAATACAAATCTAGATACCTGTGGAAAAATCAAATCAGCGAAACCATTTTGTACTATTTTTCCAAGAAAAAGCCATTAAAATTACACTAGCTCACATTTTTTATGATTCAAGCAATAAATATTAGCTTCATCATTCTGGAAAAGCTGCCAAAAACAGCAAAATTGAATAATTTCAGCGTTGTTGGGGGGAAAACAGCAATATAAAAAGAGATACGAGTCGGTAATTTGTGGTATAGTGAGTGGCACACTTCCAACTTCTAGTGTTTGCACATTCTCGAGTATTTTTACGTTTTTCCCAGAGGAAAATGCTGAACCATCTAATTTACCAGATCATTCAAAAATATTATTTATTACCAACACTACTTAAAATTGTTAGCTTAAGGCCAAAGAATGTGAACAGCATTCCATCGACCAAATAATGGAAAATAATCTGGTTTTGCTTTACTCGCAGTACAAAGGCTTTCCATTACCTGCAGTATAGACACTTTCAAATGGAATATAATAAGTCCAGCTGCCGATTTTGGGAAGTTTCTTGAACTGCAACGAATCAAGCTGAACCATGAAGATGCCGAAGACTGACCACAGGAGCAACACATTATTTTCCTCAGCATACCCTAGTATATGTAGGGGTCGACGTTCGAACCTTAAATCCCAGAAAGTAGCTTCTCCAGTTCGATAGCTCTTCTCAATCCCCATGAAACAATACCATTAGAATCGATCTTCCTCTTCCATAATTGAGCTTGGGCAGTGAGATATGACACGAAGAGGAAACCCAGCCCACCACCCTCTGCCCGCATAACTGTGAAGTTGTCCTCGTTAAATTCAGACATATCCATTGGCAGTTGCACCACAGCTAGGCTATGCCTCTCCAAGTTAAACTCCAGAATTTCACCAACATTCTTCGTGCCAAGCAACCAGTAAAGGGAATTCTCTACCAGCACAGCACGCACGACTGTATTAACTTGGGATGGAACTGGTGTTGAAATGAGATTACCCCATACGCCGGTCTCCGACGCGTAAACGCAGCTGATGGCTAGCCAACTATGCAGCTCCTCGTCGTAGTCTGCCACTACCAAGACCACCTGGAGATGGACGTCTCCGGCACCAGCAGCGCGAAGCACCGCACCGCGTGTCAGGGCTTTGTGCTCGAACACCGAGCGAACGGCAATGCTGTGCTCCTCTGCGGTGACAGGATCCCACACGACGATCCGATTTCCCAAGGCGCGGACGAAGAGCAGGAGGCCATGGCGGCATCCGACGAGCTGGAAGGCGTCGCCACGGTCGAACCGCAAGCTCCTGAGCGGGACGCGGTCCGGGGCCTCGAGGGTGGGAACGAAAGAGGGGTTGTCGAAATCTCTCACGTAGTAGCCGAGGAGGGGAGGGTTGTGGCGGTGGTGGAGGCGGAAGCGGCGGATGAATCGGGCGTCGGTGACGAGGCTGCGCCAGCTCCTGCAGACGGCGGAGGCGCGCGGGAGGGAGGAGGGCTGCGGGGGAAGGCGGAGGAGGATATCGGAGAGCAGGTCGCCGTCTTCCAGCGGCGGCGCCGGCGCCGGCGAGTGGGGGCGGCGGCGGAGGCTGCTCATCTCGCGTTCCTCACCGGTTTCTGGAAGTGAGGTTAAGCCCACGACGAAGGGATGACATGTTAAGGCCCACGAAAAGCGTAAAATGGCTTTGGTTCTAAAAAAAACGTATTTATAACAAAACAAAACAACAGTGATTGTTAACCATGATCGCCAATGGAAAATTCATTCAAAAAATATGACCACATATATTTGCAAATTCGGATACGATAATTTGATCTGTTTCTGGGTGAATTTAAGGAGATGACTATAGTACAACCAATATGTATGTCTATGAATAAATAACTCTATCTAGCCAATATTTTTATCTAGACAGCTAAGAACATGCATAGAATATTAGTAGGTTTTTAATCTCATCACTTACACAACAAATGAAAAATCTCGAAGCAAATGCAATATCGGTGCCTATCTAGTTTAGGTTGGCAATTATGGGGTAAAGAAATATAACCATCCGTCATGTACGATTCAAGCTTCTGCATTCATTGGCTCAGGCCTGGGGTTTTCTTCAGCCAAGTGGATAGTAGGAAGCAAACAAAGACGAATATTTTTTTCAGAAGTGGGAGTAATGTAACATTTTGGAACAACTTTTTCAGAGCTCATTTATAGTAGTTCAGCATGGATATCATCCATACGGTTAACTTGCTGGCAGCAATGCCCAGCTTTTCCTGTTTCGAGTTAAAGATTAACTCGGAGTTGGTAATATACATTTTTCTTTTGACAGTCCTGCCTTAACGGGATGGAAAAGTAAGAGGTTCTTACTGGAGGATCTTGCTTCTATGGACAGAAACTTTGCTTCACAGAAATGCTAAACTAAGGTTGGCAAGTGACTTCTTGGTACAGAATCTACGACTGCAGTATATAACATTCCAGTTTTCACTGCTAATTTGAATATGCACAGAATCATCTAAACGCTTGTTAGAACAGTCATTTTGAGCTTTCTGCCTTGTCTCTGTACTCCTTTTCTATGATCACTTCTAGGATCATAAGACGAAAGAACATCATTTTTGCCTTGTTATAGTGGAAGGAACCAAGACCCGGATTGCATAGGGCCAGGTAAATCCAACTTAAGTTACCTTAAAAATTATCTGATAATTTGAAGGAAGCAGCATTTACAATTGACAACATGAAAAAATTATTTAAATGCCACCTTATTGCATTCACTCACTGTCTATTGCAGTGAGAAGAGAACATAATCAAGCAAAGACATCAGGCAGGCAAAGCTTGCTTCAACGTGCTTATTAGGAAAGAAATTAGCCAACGAACCACGAGGCAAGTACTACCTAATCTTAGCAATCTACTTTGACTTCATCATGCCAGATGGCTAACTGTGTCCAGAAACTAGATGATGGATGGAAATTGGAAACAAGTGCATGCTATGTAGATGGTCGATCTCCACATGAAGTTACCAGAAACAGAAAGCCCTACAGCAAACAAGCCCTTTCCTCCATCTCAGCAACCGGAAAACAATTCTAGATACCTGAAGAGTAATCCATGTCATTAGTCAAACCAATGTGTACCCTTCGTTTATGGAAAATCGTTAAAGCTATAGAATCTCACAAATGTTTATGATTCAATCAGTAAACATTAGCTTCACTTTGTGAAACTAGTACTAAAAACACCAAAGTTCAATCATCTCAGCATTGTTAGAAAAACAGCAATAGAAACAGAGATATCAGTTGGTAATTTGCGGTGTAGTGAACGACACAACTTTCAACTTCTACTGTTAGGACATACGAGTAACTGATGGAGTAAAAGAGCAGAAGCATCTGATTTCTAGCTCATAAGCATATTCCATAAAATCTACAGGCTAGCTAGTCACTAACTGAATATTATGTTTTCATGCCACATAAACCTCAAGCAAGGGATCATCCACCATCGTATTAATTAATGCTTCTATTGGTACAAAAATAGACGTCATTTTTTTACAATGGCCAGCATCAAATAGAACACTATGACCACTACATCTGATGTAATACGTGATGAAAGCGGTTGGTAAGATGAATCTAGTATTAATCACCTACGGTGGCCAAATTGAAGAAACTAGATTGCACATAAAGCATAGCTATGGCCTACAGCTAATTTTCATCGTTCAACGTCCAAGTTCGAACTGTCATATATACCTTATCTTGAGAAACAAGCTGCACGGCAGCTGTGCACTAGCACTATAATTATACAGTTCTTGCATATGTCAATAGGCGGCCAACGATGAAATTAAGTTCAGATATTTATCTAACAATCCTGGCTACATAAGAACTTGCAGTATAAAAAAATAACTTGAAGTAGAAACAAAATCAGACACCGCAAGCAAATTTCCATATCATAACAATTACATAAATAACACAGAGCATTAGGAGAGAACACTATAGAACACCAATGATATATGTTGAACAAATCATCAAGAAGCAAAAAAATAATTGATATGACCCTACTTATGACCGGTTAATTTAACACGGAAGAAAGTGAACGCAATTTCATCAACCAATTATCAAAAAGTAACTTGATTTGGTATACCACCAGTACAAATGCTATTACCTGTGGCATACACACTTTCAAATGGATGACAGTAATCCACCATTTCAGGCTTGGTAAGTTTCTTAAACTGCAACGAGTCAAACTGGACAAGGAAGAGGCTGACAGCAGTAAACAGGAACACCGAATTACTATCCTCGGCTAACCCTCGTATCCTTATGTAGTCATCTGAGTCTGAATTCAGGGAAAGTAGCTTGTCCAGTTCAATAGCTGTTCCCATCACCCATGACACAACACCTTCAGAATCAGTCTTCCTCTTCCACAACTGGGCGGTGAAGCCCGACAAGAAGAGAAAACCCAGCCCACCACCCTCTGCCGGCATGACCGTGAAGCAAAGAACGTCATCAGACCATGAGATCCGTATCGCTGATAGGCTCTCCGTCTCCAAATCAAACTCGAGTATATTCAGCTTAGAACCAATAAGTTGCCAGTGAAGGGAGTTCCCAACCAACACAGCAGGCATAGAGATAACATCAACGAAGTCCGGAGACGGATTCGGTGTTGAGATTACATTACCCCACACCCCGGTCGCTGACGAGTAGACGCAGCTGAGCCATCGTCTGTTTTGGCTGTCCTTGTTGTCTGCCACTACCAAGACCACCTTGAAGTGTTGTTGGACGTCTCCGGCAACGGCAGCAGAGCACCGCCCCGTTGACGTGGGCCTTGGTCGGATCGAACCCCGGGGGAACGGCTAGCCGGTTCTGTTGGCCGGTGACGGGGTCCCACACCAGGAACTGCAGCGGACTCTGGTGGAAGATTAGTACGAGGCCATGGCGGCAATCGAGGATCTGGAAGTGGTCTACGAACTGCAAGGAGAAGCGCCCGGGCAGAACGCGATTGGGAGCATCAAGCGTAGGCACAAAGGATAGCAGGCCGTGATCAGTTCGGTGGAAGAAACCGAGGAGGGAGCGTTGCGGCGGGTGGCGGAGGCGGAAGCGGCGGAGGAATCGGGGGTCGGCGACGAGGCCGCTAGCTCATAATCATATTCTATAAAATTTACAGGCTAGCTAGTCACTAACTGAATATTATGTTGTCATGCCATAGAAACCTCAAGCAAGGGATCATCCACCATCGTACAAATTAATGCTTCTATTGGTGCAAAAATAGACGTCATTTTTTTACAATGGCCAGCATCAAATACACCACTATGACCACTACATCTGATGATAATATATTAGTAAAACCAAAATCTGTAATACGTGATGAAAGCAGTTGGTAGGATGAATCTAGTATTAATCACCTACGGTGGCCAAATCGATAAAGCATAGCTATGGCCTACAGCTAAATTTCATCGTTCAGCGTCCAAGTTCTAACTGTCATATATATCTTATCTTGAGTAACAAGCTGCACGGCAGCTATGCACTAGCACTATAATTATACAGTTCTTGCATATGCCAATAGGCGGCCAACGATGAAATTAAGTTCAGATATTTATCTAACAATCCTGGCTACATAAGAACTTGCAGTATAAAAAAATAACTTGAAGTAGAAACAAAATCAGACACCGCAAGCAAATTTCCATATCATAACAATTACATAAATAACACAGAGCGTTAGGAGAGAACACTATAGAACACCAATGATATATGTTGAACAAATCATCGAGAAGCAAAAGAATAATTGATTTGACACTACTTATGACCGGTTAATTTAACACGAAAGAAAGTGAAAGCAATTTCATCAACCAATTATCGAAAAGTAACTTGATTTGGTATACCAGCAGTACAAATGCTATTACCTGTGGCATACACACTTTCAAATGGATGACAGTAATCCACCATTTCAGGCTTGGTAAGTTTCTTGAACTGCAACGAGTCAAACTGGACAAGGAAGAGGCTGACAGCAGTAAACAGGAACACCGAATTACTATCCTCGGCTAACCCTCGTATCCTTATGTAGTCATCTGAGTCTGAATTCAGGGAAAGTAGCTTGTCCAGTTCAATAGTTGTTCCCATCACCCATGACACAACACCTTCAGAATCCGTCTTCCTCTTCCACAATTGTGCGGTGAAGCCCGACAAGTAGAGAAAACCCAGCCCGCCACCCTCTGCCGGCATGACCGTGAAGCAGAGGACGTCATCAGACCATGAGATCCGTATCGCCGACGGGTTCTCCGTCTCCAAATCAAACTCGAGTATATTCAGCTTAGTACCAATAAGCTGCCAATGAAGGGAATTCCCAACTAGCACAGCAGGCATAGAGGTAACATCAGCGAAGTCCGGAGATGGATTCGGTGTTTTAGATGACATTACCCCACACCCCGGTCGCTGACGAGTAGACGCAGCTGAGCCATCGTCTGTTCTGGCTGTCCTTGTTGTCTGCCACTACCAAGACCACCTTGAAGTGTTGGACGTCGTCTCCGGCAACAGCAGCAGAGCAGAGCACCGCCCCGTTGACATAGGCCTTGGTCGGATCGAACCCCGGAGGAACGGCTAGCCGGTTCTGTTGGCCGGTGACGGGGTCCCAAACCAGGAACTGCAGCGGATTCTGGTCGAAGATTAGTAGGAGGCCATGGCGGCAATCGAGGATCTGGAAGTGGTCTACGAACTGCAAGGAGAAGCGCCCGGGCAGAACGCGATTGGGAGCATCAAGAGTAGGAACGAAGGACAGCAGGCCGTGGTCATTTCGGTGGAAGAAACCGAGGAGGGGAGCGTTTCGGCGGTGGCGGAGGCGGAAGCGGCGGAGGAATCGGGGTCGGCGACGAGGCCGCGCCAGCTGCTGCAGAAGAGGGAGGCGCGGGGGAGGGAGGAGGGATTAGGAGGGAGGCGGAGGAGGATCTCGGAGAGCAGGTCGCCGTCTTCCAGCGGCGGCGGGGGCGCCGCCGGCGAGCGGAGGCGGCGGCGGAAGCTGCTCATGTCGCTGTGTACTGCTGTGAAATGAGGTGCGTGGGCAAGAGATTAGGTGCGTTCTACTAGGCTGGAGAATGGATGAAGCCCACAGCAAGTATAAGGCCCACGACGAAGTTTGTGAGTTTTCAGAAGTTCGTAAATTCCATCAAACTAGCTATCAAAAAATAAGACCATTTCACACAGTTCGGATAGTGCTATAATTTTATTTCAATGCAGTACGCACTGATAATTTCGGATGTTCTGAAGGTGACTATGTGACCATTTATATTTTGCACGATTTGAGTGGTATAATCGTGTTTTTATGTAAAAGACGTGTCCGGCCATATTTCCCATACGGAATTTTAGAGATGGATATATAGTACACCGCCTATGTATCGCGAAGAATAAATAATGTTATGTGGCAAAATAACGGTTGCAGATTACCGGTTCCATCTCCACTGGCATCCTGTTTGGAAGGAGCGGGTCGAAGGTGGAAACGGTGTTGTGCAAATTTGCATATTTCTTTAAGGGGAGTGGAAGCTTGTTAGAGTTGAGGCATATGGTGCAACAACCATTGGTGGAGATTATGCGCCAAGATCAGCAACCGCGAGTTAACGTGAAACGAGAGACGGTCATAATCTACGAAAAAGATATCTGACAATCAATCGTGCTTATTGTCTGAGCTACGATTCAGTCCCTATCACTAACCTAACCATCTGTGGAAAATGCTTCAGGGAAACGTGGATATATTCGGTACACCAGTTCAGGTAGATCGCCTGTTACAAACAAGACCAACCACAGCTCTGCAGATATTCTGCTACTCACCACACTGAATCAAGAGTTTGCCGCCAATAAATTTACCCCTGTCGAGTCACTACAACCACATTATTCACCTTTTTCTCTCTTTTTGCCATGAATAAGAGCGAACTTCTTTTCTTTAGAAGTTGAACTCACATAATATTTCAAATGTTAGCTAGCTCGTTGGACGCTTCACCTCATCTCAAAGGAAAGAAAGTGAATTCATACCGCTGCTGCTAGTAGCACGAGCATGATGTGGTCAGCCACGACCTGCCTGGATTAACAGATATGCTACAACAAATACCACCAGAATCATATAAAAATTCAACAAACACAGGCACCCGCAAAAATGGGACAAAACAGAGAATATTCGGCATCAAAATCTCCCGACCAGGGACAACTTGGAACATAGTCAAACAGTGAGAACATAAAAGACACACACACACACACACACATAATGTAACTAAGGGTGTGTTTGGTTCAGTGGCTATCAAAAAGTGGTTGTGGTTACCCCCAACCACCTGGTTGGTGTTAACCACTTTTCATGTTTGGTTGTGTGGGTTGGTTAGTCAAGTTTTTTGTTTGGTTGAATGGATAAAAAGTGGTTATGGGTTGAGGTGTGGGTGATATGATAACCTCTTTGATCTAATGGTGAGAATACCCTCACAACATGAGCTTTTAGCTACATAAATCGAAAATATGGTATGGATAATAAGAATTTTGAAAATAGAATATATTTTGACATCACGTTCTATTTAGACATGAAGAAACAAAAAAATCAGCACCACGTTTCAATAAACCAGACAATTTCCAAATAAAACATAGCATAGTGCCATATCAATAGAGTACTACAAATATAATTGAAGTGATACATCATAGTTCAGTGGTTCATGGTTCAAGAACAATCATATGGGTACAAGCCAGAAATAAAACCTAGTTCAGTGGTTCACATCAAAAGCACAAGTCCGTAGAACTATTAGTACAATGCTTTGGTTGGCATTGAAAGATCGAGTCAAACACGGCATAAAGAAATCAGGCGTCATCATCTCTAGCTCCAAGCCCAGCAGCTTCAGGAAATGTCTTATTCACATACCTAGAAACCCAAACCATCTTCTGAGGAGGCTCCAACACTTGATCTACATAGTTTGTGTACTACCTTGTGGGACACGTAGACCATTTTCACGTGTTAAAGCATCACGTAAAACTAGAGCATCATGTGCTGTCCCCTCCCAACCAGCTAACACATATGTGAACCGAAGATCAAAATCAACGGCCACCATCACATTTTGAGTAGCATGTGTCTTCCTACCACAAAAAGCAGGCTCCATTTCAGGAGTAACGGTGGCTCGTACATGTGTACCATCAATAGCTCCAATACAATCCTATGTGGTGAAAATGAAACGAAAAAATTTCCGGTCCCTAAAGAGTTGACAAAATCGAAAGAATGGTTCTTTCCGTAGCCTAAGCATGTTCACACAAGTTGTGTCATTCTTCCAAACTTTGTGCTCGAAATACTCTCTCCTCATTCTATCTCTATCATCAATTGGGGCATATGTGATGGTCACTCTTCTTTTTCTCTTTCTTGATTGAACAACCAATGTCATCATGGAGATAAATATATGTGCCACGGCTGTAAAAATTAAAATCTTTGTCTTGTTGTCCATCTACAATGCAGATTACTATGTCTTAAAACCAAAACAGAGCTACGGCCATGCACATTTTATGCCCAAAACACATTATAATTTAGGGGAGAAAAACTACCTCAAGTCTTGAGGCAGAATACGTGCCCTGTCTTGGAACCTGTCCATGATACAGACTGAAATTAGACTAGCTAGAGAGAAAAACTGCAGTAGATTACATCTACGGATCTAGCTAGTCTGCTTTGTGTGGCTAATTCGTTGCAGCCACGGGTGGGAGATGCAAACGATGGGTACGCATGGTGCAGCCTGCCGCCCCCGTGCGCCCGGCGCCCCGGCCTCCCATGCGTGCAGCCTGCCGCCCCCATGCGCACTGCAGCGTCGCGCCCGACGCCCCGGCCGCCCGGCGCACAGTGCGGCCGTGGACAAGCCACGCCTAGATTTTCGATCCGCGCTCAACACAGTGAGAGACGGAGAGCAGAGATAGGAGAAGAGAGAGTACAAGCTTAACTCGCTCAGCTGGTCGCCGGTGTCTCCCGGAACGCTGACTGCGGTGGAGATAGCGATGGATTTTCTACCGCCGCCGCAACAAGCTCTACTATCCAGGGGAGGGGAAAAGAAACGAGGAAAGGATAAGGCTACGCCACTTACGCGGGCTTTTGGAGGGGAGGTGAGCGCCGAAAAGTAGTTCGCGGGTGATTTTAGCGCGCTTCGCCCGGGTGGTTGAAGCCAACCACCACATTTCGGTGGTTGAGCTCAACCAGGATTTAGGAGGAATATGACACAAATCTGATTACCCTCACACACCCTACACCTCAACCCAAACAGGAGATAACCACCTAAAATGTGGCTACACCCAACCAAACACACCCTAAAGAACATCAGGTGGGAAGCTTGCTTCAACGTGCTCGCTTGAAAAGCTTAAAGCAAATGGACCACAAGGCAAGTACTACTTAATCGAATCATGAAATCGTATCTTCATCGTGCCTGCTGGCTAATCCTTTCAAGACCACACTTCCCAGATAATAAGTGTTGTGCTCTGCAGATGGTTAACCTCCACGTGAAGTTACCAAAAACAGAAGAACCTACAGCGAATAAGCCCTATCCTCCATACCAGCCACCCAAATACAACTCTAGGTACCTGTGAAGCAATCCATGAAATTAGTCAAACCAATTTGTGCTCTGTATTTACAGAAAGCCCATCAAAGCTATACAATCTCACAAATGTTTATGATTCAAACAATACGCATTACCTTCACATCATGGAAATGGCACCAAAACACCAAAGTTGAATCATTTCAGCATTGTTGGGAAATACAGCAATAGAAACGGGGATATCAATTGATAATTTGTAGTCCAATGGTGCACTTTCAACTTCTATTGTTAGCATATTCTGTGGCTATCTGGACTCAGTAGAGGCTAAGAGACTAGTGGACTAACCATATAGTTTAACAAATCAATTGAATATTCATTATCATGGACATTTGAGGGGCTCATGGAGTAGAAAAGCTGAAATTTGCCAACTAAGAAAACTGAATTAAAGTAAATTCATGCCGTAGAATTCTTGAGCAATGGATCATACAACGTTTCATTAATTAATACTTACTTCAGTAGTAAATAAATGTTACTTTACACTGCTACGTACCCACATATAGCTTAGACCAACACAAAGCATAGCTACGTTTAATATGGTAGTGGATATTTATACTGACAAGGGATATGCCACAAAATGTCTAGCTTACCGTCTAACACTAGAAAAATTGTCCACAAAACAACGTAACTGAAAGTAAAATCATAGGAATATGGTTTTTCAAGATTTTCCAATGATACTGATAACTCAGACTACTACTTGAAACCAATAGCTTGACGTGAAAGGGTTGAAACCAATACTGATAACTCAGACTACTATTTGAAACCCTTAGTGTAAAGGCATGCTATTACCTGCAGCGTAGACAATTTCGAATGGTTGACAGCAACCAAAGCTGTCGGTTTGGAGAACGTTTGTGAACTGGAACGACTCAAGATGGAGTATGAAAGTCTGGTAGATGTCCACAAGAAAATCGCATTATTGCACTCAGCATACCCGACAATCATTAGGGACCTTCTCTCCTCCACTGAGTTCAGGGTTAGTAGCTTGTCCAGTTCAACAGTCCTTCCTAGCTCCCATGAAGCAACACCGTCACAATCTGTATTCCTCTTACATAAGTGGGCGCTAAGGCCCTCCTCAGACACAAGGAAGAGACCAAGCCCACCACCCTCTGCCCGCGTAACCGTAAATTTATAATAATCGGCCAACATATTCATTGGCAATGGTATAACAGCTAGGCTCTGTCTCTCCAAATCAAACTCGAGAATTCCAGGAGACTCCCCAATGGTTGTCCAATATAGGGAATTGCCAACGAGAACAGCAGCCATTTCATGCACAACATCATCCTCGTAGGAAACATTGGCGGGAAGCATTGCTAAGATGAGATTACCCCATACGCCGGTTTCAGACGAGTAAACGCAGGCGAGCACTCCTCTATGTAGTTCGTCTTCGTCATCGCTGGCTGCCACTACCAAGACGACCTGGAACTGGAAGTGGACGTCTCCGGCAGCGCGAATCACATCACCATGGGCATGGGGCTCCTCCGCATCGAACCGTGGGGGAGGGCGAGACGGTCCTGGTCGCCGGTGACGGGGTCCCAAACCAGGACCTGCTTTTGATACGTGTCCAATACTAGCACGAGGCCATGACGGGATCCCAGAGGAAGGAGGAAGCCGTCGGGGTCCTGCTCCAAGGAGAAGCGCTCCGGCGCGACACGGTTGGGGGCCACCAGAGTTGGTGTGAAGAAGACGCAGCCGAGAATATGGTCGATGAAGCCGAGAAGGGGAGGGTTGCGGCGGTGGTGGAGGCGGAAGCGGCGGGTGAACCGGGGGTCAGAGACGAGGTGGCGCCAGCGGTTGCAGACGGCGGATGCACGTGGGAGGGAGGAGGGATCCGGTGGAAGGCGGAGGAGGATCTCGGAGAGCAGGTTCTCGTCTTCCAGCGGCGGGCCGGCGGCGATCTGGAGCTGCGGAGGTGGATGCTCATCTCGCTCTCTGGCTTCTGATGCAGGTGGCCCAGAGTGAAGCTGAGGACGCGAGTATATCACGCCTGTATCTGAGAAGCAAGGCCGAAATGAAGCCCAAGATACCTGCATATCTCGACAGTCAATAGACAAATCAAAAACAAAAGTCAAGGAGACGCTACCACATGGTGGTTTCGTCAAGATTTTTTGTTATTTAAGCGTCATGAATCTGAATAGTCTTCTTGATACTCTTTTTTATTACAGTAATCGATTCTCGATACTCTCTTGACTGATCTACCATCTCTTCCTGAGATTTTTATGATGTTAAAAAAAGACTCCTCAAAATAAATTTATATGATGCTTCTGTATTCCTGCGCAGAGGTTTTCCTGTGAATTTGCGTGTTGGCTGGACACGCAAAAAATTATGAGCCTCGGATTTAACACGGGTAAAAACAACCGTCATTATCTGAGCTACGTCGCTATGATCAGTCCCTGCCAATAGCATAACTGGTGGTGCTCGCACTGAATGAGGAATTTCAGGAGACTGATGACCAGCAGTCCAACAGTATGAACACCAGCCCCACAGCAGTATGAATTGACCCCACACAAGCCACCAGATTGTCTTGAAAGTGTCAGGAACATACACTTTTGCTGCTAATACTGCTTTGCTTACTTGCAATAATCACTATCCTGACCACACCAACAAAATTATCCATCTTTTATAGCCACAAATAAGTGAGACCTCATATTCTTCAGAAGCTTAACTCACAAAAACGAATCAACTGTCAGACATGTCATCAGACCCTCAGGTCACCTCATCCGAAAGAGTAGGAAAGGGAAGAAAGCCCTCCAGCTGCAAAATAGCATTCGATCGACGGGTATGCGGTAACGAATATCACCATAATCAGATAAATTCAACAAACACAGGCAAACATAGAATGGGACAGAGGCATGAATAAAGCATCGAAATCCCCCAACCTGGTACAGCTTAAAACATATCAAGGGGCAAAGCTTTTGCCCCACAGTTTCAAAAAAAAACATATCAAGCAGTGAGAAGATGAAGACGACACATGCTTGTATGGAAAGCTTAAGTGGATGAACCACGAGATAATTAGTACTTAATCAACAAAAGTCACTGTATCTTGATCATGCCTGCTTGCTAATTGTGTCCAGAAATAGATAATAGATGAAAGTTGGTAAAACTAAACGGTTAACTCCTACAAGTCCACTTCCCAGATGATCAGTACAGGCTATGTAGATGGTCCACGGATAGTTATGAAAGCAGAAGAATCCTCGACAGAAAAGCATATTCCTGCATCCCAGCAACCTGAATACGATTCTATATACCTGTCGAGCCATTTGCACTATCCATACATGGAAAGGACATTAAAGTTATACAATCTCATGTTTTATGGTTAAACTGGAAAATAAACCAAAAACTCCCAAGGCTGGATCATCCAACCAGTACTAGAAAACCCACCAATAGAAATAGAGAAAAGCAATCAATAATATGTAGTGTAGTGGCCACATTTTCAACTTCTGTTGCTATCACAATCTTGAGTATTTTTGCCATCTGATCTCAGTAGAGCATAAGAGACCAGTGGTTAAAGTACCTCCCATATAGGCAAATCCTTTACAGCCTAGGGCTTACTCATTGGAAATATTCTTTATTACCACGGACATATGAGGGGTATATAGAAATCTGGTTTTAACTCATATGCATGTTTTTAAGAAATCTAGGAGTTTTTTTTTTCACTATCAGGGAAGGGTTCATGCATCATCTTATTAATAACTACCTCCTTCATTACAAAACAGAAGTCATTTTTTACACTTCTAACAACACTTGGACCAGAATCAATGCTTCTAACAGTTATATGTCACTGAAAGTATAGTTGCAATTCATGATGAATCGAGTCTTATTACTTCGATACCTTGTTCAGTATAAATTGAAGAAAACAACATTTCTGACTGCTTTTACTCGAAGAAAACAAAACTAGGATGGCAAAGGGTCAGGTCAATCCAACTTAGTCTATCTTAAAATTGATCTGACCATTGACACTTACGATTGCCAACATGAAAAAACATTATGCTTCCTTTGAGGTAGGCAACAACATTTTGGCATTCATTATTCATTGCAGCGAGAAGAGTAAATAATCAAGCAAAGATCATCAGGCAGGCAAGCTTGCTACAATGCGCTTAGTAGGAAAAAATATAGCCAATATATCACACAAGGTAAGTACGACTTAATCTTAGCAATCCACTGCACCTTAATCATGCCACTTGGCTGATTGTGTCCAGAAATTAGATGATAAAAAGAACTTGGCTCCTACAGATCCACTTCCTAGTTAACCTTCGTCATGCATGCTATGTAGATGGTCGATCACTACGTGAAGTTGCCAAAACAGAGGAAAACTACAGCAGCAAGTCATTTCCGCTGGTTTTGTTATATGCATAGCTACATTTAATATGCTAGTGGCTGATTAGACTGACACGGGATATGCCACAAATTGTCTAGCCGAACCGTCTAACAGTAGAAAAATCGTCCACATAACTACATAACAGAAAGTAAAATCATGGATATATCCTTTTTCAAGATTGTGGTTCAGTAGCACAGAACAACTGATCTACTAGCAGCAAGAGAAATAACTGATATGACACTACCTGAGACTGTTAGCTTGACACAAAGGGGTGTAAACGACATTCCATCAACCAGTTGTCGAAAATTGGTTTTGTTATACTAACAGCAAAGGCGTGCTATTACCTGCAGCGTAGACACTTTCGAATGGTTGACACCAACCTGAGCTGTTGGCTTGGAGGACTTCCTTGAACTGCAACGACTCGATATGGACCATGAAACGTCTGAAACCTGTCCACAAGAACACCACATTATTGCACTCAGCAAACCCTCCAATCATTACGGTTGTTTTCTCCTCCACTGAATTAAGGGAAAGTAGCCTGTCCAGTTGAATATTTCTTCCTAGCTCCCATGAAGCAACACCTTCACAATCTGTCCTCTTCCATAATTGGGCGCTGAGATTGGACACAAAGAGGAAACCAAGGCCACCACCCTCTGCCTGGATAACCGTTAATTCGAAATCATCTCCCAACATATCCATTGGCAACGGTATCACAGCTAGGCTCTGTCTCTTCAAATCAAACTCGAGAACTCCAGGAGGCTCCCCAACAAGAGTCCAGTAAAGGGAATCCCCAACGAGAACAGCGCGCATTCCAGCAGCGAAAAATCCAGGAAACTCCCCAGTATTAGCCCTCAGTGCTGAGATGAGATTACTCCACAAGCCGGTCTCCGACGAGTAAACGCAGCCGAGCACTCGCGTATGCAGTTCGGCCTCGCCCTCGCTGGTTGCCATTACCAAGACAACCTGGAAGTGGACATATCCGGCAGCTCGAAGCACCGCCCCGCTGGTCTGGGGTTTCTGCACATCGAACCACGGGGGAAGCGCAACACGGTTCTGGCCGCCGGTGACGGGGTCCCAGACCAGGACCTGTCTCCGCTTCGGATCCAGCATTAGCACGAGGCCGTGACGGGATCCGAGGGGCAGGAGGCCGTCGCCGCGGGTCCGCTGCAGCGAGAAGCGCCCGGGCGCGACACGATTGGGGGCCTCCAGAGTTGGCTCGAAGGAGATGCGGTAAAAATGGTGGAAGAAGCCGAGGATGAGAGGGTTGCGGCGGTGGTGGAGGCGGAAGCGGCGGGTGAAGCGGGGGTCGGAGACGAGGAGGCGCCAGCGGTTGCAGACCGCGGATGCGCGCGGGAGGGAGGAGGGATCCGGGGGAAGGCGGAGGAGGATCTCCGAGAGCAGGTTCTCGTCTTCAAGCGGCGGCGCCGCCGCCGCCGGCGAGCTCATGTCGCTCGCTCTCTGGATGCTTTTGTTTAGGGCAACGCACTCTGGCTGCTGATGCGGGATCGATATTAAAAAACTTGGGATCGATATCATGTTTTTTTTGTTTGAGACTAAGGGATCGATATCATGTGAGAAGTGAAGTTGCAGGTGGGCCAAACTGATGCTGAAGATGGCTCCAGAGCAATACGAATTGGCCCAACACACGTCCTCACGCAAAAAAAAAAAGACTGTCCTCACGGTAACTGTTTTGCACTCTTTTTCTTAGGCGTCTCCAATGTGGAGATAAGGAGAGGCCATAAGGAAAAAAAAACAGCTTAAGACCCACCCTCAAACATTGTGAGCCTCGGTCGTAAGCTAAAAAATCTTGAGGTCGGTCTCACCGGTATGGCTCGGTCACAAGACATAAAAAACGCTTGTTTCTCTCTCATTATCCTGGCACACCGCATATAGGGCGTCTCCAATGCTTATTTTTAAAAGAGGCCATAAGATGGGTCCCACTGGCTGTGCTATAGCAAGCTGAACACCACACAATGTTTATAGCCTGTTTAAGTCTTGAGGTTGAGCCCACAAGTCAGCTTTCCCAGGTACAGCAGGTCACGTTTTTTGCTTTCTCCATGCACTGTACAATGTCCATCGTGTGTGAGAGAGTGGAAAGAAATAATTCTTTATTACTTATGACCCGGCTATACCACTATGGGCGACCTCAACGAATTTTTTCTTATGACCGACTTGCACAATGTATAAGGCCCGGTCTTAAGCAACTTTTTCCCTTATGACCTCTCCTTATTCCTACATTGGAGACGCCCTAAGTGTAAAAGCAGTTCGTTCAAATTAGTATCGTTTTGTGGTGCCCTCAACGTGGGGGGTGGGGGCGAGCGGGCCCTTCACCCCTCGTTCCCAAGGACGCGAGACACAAGAGGAGGGCTCCCGGGAGATTGAATCTGCCCCCAACTACGCCGGCCAAGCGGCCGGTCCCTGCCCTCACCGTCGTCTCTCCGGCGACGGGAGGGGTGGGGACCACGGCGCTTCGGCTCCGGTCTGTAGTTAGGATTGGCCTAGTTTTTCCTTGAGGCGTTGCTTCTTTGGAGGAGACGGCGTCGCGTCGGAATAATTTGCCTCTGCTTTTCCTCCATCTCGGTGTCGCTCCTTCCGGCGGCGTCGAGGGGCAGATGGCACGGTCATCTCGCCGATCTCTGGATCTGGTGAGTTTAGTGTCTGGTCGTCAGCGTTCGACACTCTCTTGGGTGGCGGTTCCGGTGGCTGCTGCAGTTGTGTCTAGTGTCATGCGGTTGGGTGTGTGGATGACGGCAGGCGGCGGCGTTCCTCTTCTTCGACTGCTCGCCTCTTTTTCCGGCGCGGCCATGGTGGCGGCGGAGGACGATGGTGGACGACGGTTCGGCGAGGCACAAGATGCTTCAAGGGTGGATTTGTAATTTTACTTCTTGAAGGGTTTTTTGTGCAATTCTGCTTGACAAGCGTGTTTATGTCATTTCGTGATCATTTATGTACTATCTGTAATAGGATTTTCTAATGGAATATGGTTACTTTCAAAAAAAGTGTAAAAGCAGTTTCCCTCCCGCGAGTTCATCGACGCGGGCGGACCAGCAGCCCCACGAGTTCATCGACGCTAGCGGCCGAGCAGCGAGGGAAGCACGGGCAAACAACCGGACCTTGAACTCGCAGATGTCCATGGCGCCGGTGACGAAGAGCACGGGAACGAACTCGCTGACGGTCAAATGTCGCGAGCCCGGAGACAAGTATGGCCTTGTCGGACTGCAAGTGCCGGCGACGAGGCCAGCGACGACATGGACACCAACCTGTCGTTGACTCCAGCACAGCTGCGTGGATCCACGGTGCCTTGCCATCCTAGTCAACGCCCCTGCAGAATCGTCACCGACCACCACGACCTCAGCAAGATCCCAAACTGGAAGGTGGAAGAGATGCTTGGCAGGGGAACGGCAGAGAACTAGGACAATCCAACTCTGTGGTTGCGGCACCGCCCAGCATGGATACGGAATAATACAAGGACGCGGAGGCGAGTGAATTCCTGCCGGAGGTGAGGCGGCGCTGGAATGGGAAGGGAGCGAATCAGGATGAGATTGGGGATTTTTGGCTAGCTGTAGGAAGAAGAACGAACGACGGTTAGGTGTAGAAATAAAGAAAACTGGCAACTGGACCCCAGCTTAAGACCCATCCAGTACTTAAACATTGTGAAGATTGTACTTCGCTATAGCACATGACGTGGGGTCCACCTTAAGACCTCCTTAAGAATTAAACATTGGAGACGCCCTTAAACAAGGCAGCAGCACTGCCTCAATTCTTCATTAAGGAGATTGAAAATTAGAGATGAAAACAGCCAACCGAACGGTGGAAATAATTGAGGAAAATGACGAATAGAGAAGAATATGCACAACAAGTTAAAACTATCACAAACTTATAGTCTACAATAATACTTGAGATTTACATGTTTGATATTGCCATTCAAGTTTGTGTGAATTCATTCAAGTATGTTGATTTTCATAAATCATTCAGATTTTTGTAGGATAAATATGTTGATGAAGGAAATGGTATACATGTCTTCAATATGTATGATGGTGTTCCTCGACTATAAATTTTTTAAAAAGATACTTGTGTGTGGAGATGTATATATGATTCTGATTAAGAAATTTCCTTTGTTAATTTACTAAAGTTGCACTCGGCCTAAAGCGCCATATGGTGGTCATTAAATATGAAGTAGTCGGTGAAATTGTTTGTATAAATGAAAAAAGTGGTCGTTATTTCCTCACAATTAACAACGACACATTGACAAAGGCTATAAACACGGCTCACAACCACCAAATTGTGGTCGACCATAATACTACAACTTGTCTTGTGGAAATTGCTTTTGAAGCAGGTACTCCATAGAGCCTTTTTTAAGCTTTTAAATCGATATTTCAAAGTTTTATCTATTAAGAAAATATCATAAATGTTGAGAACGACGTAATCTATGATCCTGCAAATTTCAATCGCAAATTAGTTTGTATTCGAGCATAACAAAAAAGTAAAGTCCTGACAAATCTGATATATTTCTAATTTGCAATGTAAATCTCATAAATTTGTCATTTTTACACATCCCAAAATATAGAACATGTCAGATTTATTTCTTGAACATTGTAGAAGAGAAGCTTGCGTAGCGCGATTGAAGAGGAGTTCGTCCAACATTGTCTCAGATGGTTTGGGTATATACAACGCAAGCCTCCAAAAGCGGCAGTGCATAGTGGACGGATAAATCGTGATGAGAATGTTAAAAGGGATCATGGTAGACCAAACTTGACATGGGATGAGTCTGTAAGAGAGACCTGAAGGAGTGGAATATCACGAAAAAACTAGCCATGGACAAGGGTGCGTGAAAGTTAGCTATCCATGTGTCAGAAACATGAGTTAGTTTTGATATATTGTGGGTTTCACCTCTAGAACCCAGCTTGCTTGGCAATAAAAGTCTTTGTTGTTGTTTTCGAAGTAATCATATCAATATTTACGATTTTTCCACAATTTTCAAAAATTAGAAACGCATTTAAAAAAAAGTGCTCATGCAGCCCATCCTCCACCTTCCTACCAACAGTTCTGTCCCATTGCATGTCAGACCGTGCTGACCTAGTGACCAACCAGTGGCGGAGGCAGGACTAAACAATATGGGGTGCCAACTCATTATTCGTAGCTTAAATTTATCATGTACAACGATTTTTATCACATTGATTACACATATTATATGGCTATTTGATTACTAGATTGAAAAGGGTGCAATTTTAGGGCGGTGCCATGGCATCCATGGCACCCCACTAGATACGCCACTGTGACCAACCCATGTTAATCACGTCGAAGCGGGTAAACGCACGTAAGACCACACGCTCAGATGTCCAATTGAGCAAGAGTACCAACTGATCTGATTTCGTACTTACAACAATGTGATCGTATCTCATATAATATTTCGCATTGATTTTTTGCACGGCGAAGTATCAGGTGAAAACTGCTCCCCGGTGAAAACGTGAAAACTTTTACTCCCAGCCATGCGATGGACAACAAACACACCAGATTAAAAGCGGGTTGCGCCCCAGCCACTTAAAAGCAATTTTGCTAATAACCCCCTGCACTTATCCCGTTTCCATGGAACTGAAGTCAACAGAAGCCACGGCATGGACTAGCCTCGCTCAATCTGGTGCGGTGGTGCCCCATGGAGAACACCACGGTGAGGCCGGTGCGCTTCTGGCTTCTCCCATGCGGCCATGCGACGGCGAGCCTGGTGCTTGGCTTCCCGCGGGGTCGATTTAAAGCCCAGTGGTTACCCCGCGCGAAGGAGATCTGATGGCGGCGACGGCTGCGCGCGACGACGACCGGGCGGCGACGGCAACGGCGACGCCTGCACGCGACGACGACCCAACGACGACGGCGATCTGGCACTACTACTTCACGACGAAGTGACGACAACCGCGGCGTCGGGGCAACTTCCAGCGCTGCTACCCTGAATCTTTTGCTTCACTGCTGCTTCTGACCGTTCCTTTGTGTAGCTTAACTGAAGGAATGTGTCATTTTACTCTTACTATACTGTGTATTAAAATCTGTTTCTTGGAAGCTAAATTTGATGTACAGATTCTGATGTAATTCTTGGAAGCTAAATTTGATGTACAGAATTTCACCACGGCATTTGTCATGTACAGATTCTGATGTAATTCTTAGAATCTGTAATTGACTTCGTGATCTTCTGAATAAATTGTGGCAGTCTGATGTTTATTCAAGCTTAAACAAAGGTACAATTGAAACAACACTTATGTTCTGTACGCTGACGCAATGGAATCAGCCTTCAGATAAATCAAACAACATTTTTCCGCTGAAACAAACAAGGCTCAAACAAACACTTCTGCTGAATCAAACAACACTGGCACTTTTCTGCCTAGCTTATTCAGAGACAAATATTCAGAAGAACTACAATACTCAGAGGTACAATTTAGAGATAGAATGGTATTATCCTAGCAACATATAGGCACAAAGTTGGTCTATAAATCATCCGAGACGTGAGCTTCAACACTAGGGTGAGCTGCAACATTTGGGAAGAATTGTGTAACTTGAACAAAACCTGCAGTTTAAACATAAACAGATAAGTTGCATGTGTGAATAGACATTTTGAAATAAAATAAATTGTACAAGTATGAAAAGTACCTATAGTATTCTTAATTCGTGTTGGGCAATTGCGGCTATCATGGAAGCCAACCTGTTTACACTTCTTGCATGTTCTAGGCAATTTCTTTTTCTGTCCACCAACATTTTTCTTCCCCTCTCCATCCTTATCTTTCTTCCCTTCTCCACCCTTATCTAGGTGTCCCTTAATTCTTTTGCATCTCCCTTTTGTACGGACATCAGTTGGTGGATGAATTTCAACTTGATTAGGCATTGCGCAACCAATATATGCCTCAAACTCATCTGTTCTACTAGGATAATTGGCAGACACCCTTTCAGACACGCTTTTTTTCATGTCAAGTAGAATATTTCTTAACGCTTCCAATTCTTCAGGAGAGTGTTCAGCCAGCCTGATTGTGTCATCCAATGTTTGGTGTATCTCGAAAACCATTTTCCGCTTTGCCAAGTCTAAGGAACTTCTTTCATTCTCTTCAAGCAAGTTCCCGTAGCTATCGTATAGTACCCTCTGGTTAATCGTTTTCTTCCACCTATCCAGAATAAAATGGCTAGGTAGCTCATTCATTTTAGCACCTCTCAAAACCACGATGATATGTCGACATGGAATTCCCCGTGTCTCAAATAACATGCAAGAACATTCAGCACTTATGGATGTTGCGTTGAACTGAACTTTTCGAGACTTGGCAGAGCGGTCACCACCTATAATTGTGGTTCTGAGATCACCATCATGTGATATGTTTTCAATTAAGCAATGATCTCTAGCTGCACTCACCTCCTTTTGAAAAGATTTGAAAACTTCATGGGTGAAGATAAGACTTGCGTGCTTCTCGATCTCCCAAGATGTAATCAATGGAGGCGTGGAACTGAGGCAGTCATGATCAGCTTTGAGTTCATTCTGACGTTGTTCTTCTAGAGCCGTACCAATCCTAATCCAAAACTCCACCAAAGCATGTTTGTAACCAATAAAATGGTTAAAAAATGAGTTAGCACTCTCTGACCTTGAGGTGGTTCTTAGAAGCTCACCCAAGAATACACCTCTGAAGTAAGCTGGTATCCACGATTGACGAATTTCATATCTCTTGGCAAACCATGTGTTGTCCTCGAGACCAAATTCAGAAATCATCGCAGACCATTTTGCCTCAAATTCATCTGGGTTTTCAGAGCCCCATACACATGAGTTAATTGTACTGTAAAAATGTTCATTCTCTCTCAATGGAGGGCCAACCTTTTCTGGAAGCTTTCTCATTATGTGCCACATGCATAACCTATGGATAGTATTACACAAAATTGCTTCAATTGCAATCTTCATGCTTTGGTCTTCATCAGTTACTATAATCCTCGGTGCTACCCCATCCATGGCTTTCAGTAATGTTTCAGACACCCATTTATATGACTCTATTTTCTCATTAGCGATCAAAGCGGCACCATAAAAAACAGACCCCATGTGGTGGTTTATTCCTGTGAATGGGCAAAAAATCATGTTGTACTGGTTGGTGCTATATGTAGAGTCGAAAGAGACCATTTCTCCAAACAAACCATAATTCTTTCTACAAGAAGCGTCAGCCCAAAATACATGTGTCAGCCTGTTTTCATCATCAAGAACGTACTCAAAGAAGAACCCTGCGTTGATTTGCTTCATCTTCTTGAGGTTGTTAATGAACATTTGAGCATCTGAATCCTTGAAAGTACTTCTCATGTCACGGTGATAATTCTGCAGGTCTCTTTTTATGCAGCCAACGAACTCAAATCCACCCTCACCAACACGAAGCAACCGAAATGCCCTGGATGTGCCAATGCTAGCCGCATGACATGTGAATAGTGTGTCCTTTGCCTTCGCACTAACTCGTCTGTTAGACTTGATTAAATGCTGCTTCCTAGGTGTGACAAAATCATGAGTGTGTTCTTCATGAAAATATGATACCGAGTATTTTCCATCCTTCATAAGCTTCACGGTTATCATAGCCTCACAGCCACATCTAGTGATCTTTCTTGCATGTGTTTTCTTCTTCTCTCCATTCAAATCCATACTAGGTTCTTCCTTCTTTGTTCGGAAACCTGAGTTTCCACAAAGAAAGCGCCTCCAGACTACCACATTATCTACAATCTTCTCCTGTCCAATTCAGACTGAAAATCCAACATTGTGTGCATAAGCCTTGTAAAACTCCTCGACCGCTTCCATACTATCAAACGTCATACCTACAGCTGGCTTTATTTTGTCATCGCATTCGGGTGTATATGATGAACCCTAAAAATTATAACACTCATTAGTCATGCAAGATAGTAATTGTTATGGAAATTTGATACTCACACAAACTGGGACGCTTGTAGCTCCTTTTTTGGGTGTACTGAAGCTATCCATTATGATTGGAGGAGGACGTAAGTGTGTATTATCCATTACTCCCTCGTTGCAATCATGGCCAAGCTAGATAAAAAAAAGTGTCGCTTCCATGATCAGCCAAGTCTCATCGATGGATAAACAAAAAAGTACATGTGCAATGCTTACCTGCGCACTGCTTCCAGGAGGCAGGTGCATAGACGTGTTTCCTATGACTGGCTGCGTAGGCGTGTGCTCTGTAAGAGGATTCACCATCGTCGGAGAACAAGGGCGGTCATCCGAGGCCAACGACGTGCGTGGGATCACGGACGGCAGAACGATTTTGGATGGGGCCTGAGGAGGGGAAGGGATAGGGTTCATGGCAGGGGCTTGGGAAGTGCTAGGGCACAGAAACGGCGGAGGGTTAGCGCCCACGGCGATCTGCTCTCGATGAGCCTCCATGGCGGCACAGATCGTGGACGTGGGAGATCGTGTGCTGTGTTTTTCCTTTTTGTTGCCTCAATCTGTTTGAAGGACACGGGTAAGGGCAGGGGGTTATCAGCAAAAATGCTTTTAAGTGGCTGGGGCGCTTCCCGCTTTTAATCTGGTGTGTTTGTTGTCCATCGCATGGCTGGGAGTGAAAGTTTTCACGTTTTCACCGGGGAGCAGTTTTCACCTGATACTTCGCCTTTTTGCACATTGGTAAAAATAATCATTGTCTATATTAAAGATATTTTTACAATGTTTTGAAACTTAGATACGTCATTTTTAAAATAAAAAAAAAAGGACTTCGTGGAACCCGTCCTCCACAGGCCTTGCGGCCATCTGTTCCCTCCAATTGCACGTCAGACCACCAAGCAACCAAACCGGAACGGAGCGTACATCCCCAGGCTCCATAGAATATTTCGCACTGATTTTTTCCACATTGGTAAATCACGTCGATGCTGATGGCGGTCGAGTGTACATAAAACAGCAATCCCAGGCTCCCAGAACGGAGCGTACACAAAACACACATGCATTTGACATCACAGACTACAGAACAATGTGACCAATTTATTATTTCATTTGTTAAAGCACCCAAGACACCAACCATCACAATACCTGGTGCAGACTGCAGACTAGTGTAAACCACACAGGCATTCGACATCACAGACTTAATGACATCACAAACCTAAAGTCCTAGCAGGCGCACTGGCCACCCGGATTCACATCACAGTCCCCGCTCTCGCAGTATGTTGCCTTGCACTGCGTCTGGCACTTCGTGTCGCATGTCAGCAGATAGATGCTGCCCGTCGCATCTGTGCATGATAGCACATAGATAGATATAGGTGATACATATATAGGTCATGAAACCCTTTGGTCGCCGCATCTCAACGAAAAGGAAATGGAAGGAAACATCCACCTTCCAGTTGATCAGTTGCGAAATAGCCTGGATCGACAGGCGGTAACAAATATCACCACAAGGCAAGTAATACTTAATAGAAGACAGCCACTGTATCTTGCTCATGCTGGCTAATTGTGTCCAGAACCAGATAAAAGTTGGCAAAACCTAAACAGTTAACTCCTACAAGTCCACTTCCCAGATGATCAGTGCAGGCTATGTAGATTGTCCACGGACAGTTATCAAAGCAGAAGAATCTTCAGCAGAAAAGCATATTCCTGCATCTCAGCAACTGGAATACGATTCTAGATACCTGTTGAGCCAAGAACGTCATTAGTGAAAACCCATTTGCACTATTCATTCATGGAAAGGACAATAAAGTTACACAATCTTATGTTTTAATGGTTAAACTGGAAAATAAACCAAAAACTCCCAAGGCTGGATAATCCAACCAATAATAGAAAACAACCCAATAGAAATAGAGAAAAACAATCAATAATATGTAGTGTAGTGGCCACATTTTCAACTTCTGTTGCTAGCACAATCTTGAGTATTTTTGTGGTTCAAATACCTCACAGAGGCAAATCCCTTACCATCTAGGGCTTACTCATTAGAAATATTCTTTATTACCACGGACATACGAGGGGCTCACAGAAACAAAAGCAAAAAATCTGGTTTCTAGCTCATAGGAATATTTTGTTTAGAAATATAGGAGTTTTTTTCACTGTCAGGGAAGGGTTCATGCATCATCTTTTAATAACTACCTCCTTCATTGCAAAGAAGAAGTCATTTTTTACACTTCTAACAACACTTGGACCAGAAGCAGTGCTTCTAACAATTCTATGTCAGTGAAAGTAAAGTTACAACTCATGATGAGTCGAGTCTTATTACTTCGATATTGTGTTCAGTATAAATTGAAGAAAACAACATTTCTGACTTCTTATACTCAATGAGAACAAAACTAGGATTGCAAAGGGCCAATCCAATTTAGTCTATCTTAAAATTGATCTGACCATTGACACTTCCAATTGCCAACATGAAAAAACATTACACTTCCTTTGCGGTAGGCAACCACATTATGTTATTCATTATTAATTGCAGTGAGAAGAGTAAAGAATCAAGCAAAGATCATTAGGCAGGCAAGCTTGCTACAATGCGCTTACTAGGAAAAACATAGCCAATGTATCACACAAGGTAAGTATGACTTAATCTTAGCAATCCACTGCCGTCTTCATCATGCCAGTTGGCTGATTGTGTCCAGAAATTAGATAATAAAAAGAACTTGGCTCCTACAGATCCACTTTCTCGTTAACCTTCATCACGCATGTTATGTATGTAGATGGTCGATCAGCACGTGAAGTTACCAAAAACAGAGAAAAACTACAGCATCAAGTCATTCCCTCCATCTCAGCAACCAGGATACAATTCCAGATAACCCATAAAGCAATCAACATCATTAAGACCTGTTAAAGTTAATACAATCTCACAGTTTTTTATCATTGAAACAGTAAATATTATCTTCACCATTGTGGAAATTGGTACCAAAAATCAGTTGTAAAAATAGAGATAGCAATATGTAATTTTTAGTGTAATGGCACGCTTTCAACTTTTATTGTATTGTACGCATACTTGAGTATTTTTGCCATCTGGTCTGAGAGAGGCCAGGGGACCAGTGGTTCAAATCCATTGCACAGATACAAATGCTGAATCATCAGCTTACCAAATCATACAATATTCTTCATGGTCATGGACATACGAGTAGAAATAATAACCAATACATTTCAAGGAAAGCTAAATAAACATGAGAAGGCATCAATAAGATATTTAGATAAACTCACAGATGTAATTTAATAAAAGCTTAGGTTTGGCACAATATTATAACCGAATAGACAAACCACACCTATTGTAAAATGCAGATATTTAGTGAAATCACAAGAGAGAAGTTATGTAGAGTGACTCTCCAGCTGATTCCACACCATATTGAACAAAACAAAATATGCCTATACTGATAAAAGTAGCAACAGAAGTGATCGTGACTATTCAAATTCAAGTAAACATAGCCTGAAAATGTGAAATGAGTTCAACTTTTTCCCCTGGAACAAATGGCATTGACACTCATGGCAGGACTACCCTACAAGTGATAAAATAAACAACTGTTTTGAATATTTTAAAACAACTCGATTTAAGATTATTAGGATAGATAAGAATATTAACTAAAAGGATATTAGTAGTAAGCTTCCAAAATGTAATAACTAGTTGTAAACTTCCAAAAAAAGATCAACTACATGTAAGCTTCCTGATGCACATATTGAGCTATAAATTTGCCATTTTAGTTGGTAGAGACAGTTATGTATATCCCATCTCGAGGGAATAAACTCCACTAATTCCATACACCGGCAGAGACAGTTTGCTTCCTCGTCCAACCAATCGTCACAGTACTGGGACATAATATTACAGATCTCTAGCAGCAATAAATATAATTGATAAATCTCTACTTGAAACTATTAGCTTGACACGAAAGGGAGTAAACGACATTCCATCAACCAATTGTCAATAATTAGTTTTGTTATACTCACAACGTAGAAGCATGATATTACCTGCAGCATACACACTTTCAAATGGTTTACAGAACCTCATGTAGTCATGGCCTTCACAAACTTGCTTGCAATGCAGTGACTCAAGATTGACCATGAAGAAGCCTACAACTGTCCACAGGAACACCACATTGTTGCACTCAGCAAGCCCTAGAATCATTATGCAATCTCTCTCCTCCACTGAATTCAAGGGAATTAGCTTGTCTAGTTCAATAGTTCTTCCTAGCTCCCATGACGCAACACCGTCACAATCTGTCTTCCTCTTCCATAATTGGGCGATGAAGTCTATGTCTGTCATGAGGAGCAAACCAAGGCCACCACCCTCTGCCCGCATAACCGTTAACTCGTGGTCATGTGCGAAGACGATGCCCATTGGCAATGGTATCACAGCTAGGCTCTGTCTCTCCAAATCAAACTCGAGAATCCCCGGAAAGTCCCCAATAAGAATCCAGTAAAGGAAATTCCCGACTAGCACAGCAGACATGCTAGTAAAGTCTGGAGGCATTTGATACAGGGCATCATCGTCGGCGAAAACAAATGTGCACGGAATCGGTGGTGACATGAGATTACCCCATAGGCCGGTCTCCGACGAGTAAACACAACCCAGCGCTCGTGTCTGTAGTTCGTCGTTGCTGGCTATCACAACCAAGACGACCTGGAAGTGGACGTCTCCGGCAGCACAAAGCACCGCCCCCTGGGTACGGGTCAGATCCCCATCGAACCGCGGGGGAAGGGCAATACGGTGCTGGTCGCCGGTGACGGGATCCCAAACCAGGGCCTGCTTCCGCTTCGGATCCAACAATAGCACGAGGCCATGACGGCATCCGAGTTGCAGGAGGCCATCGCCGCGGTCTTGCTGCAAGGAGAAGCGGTCGGGAGCGACACGGTTAGGGTTCTCCAGAGTTGGCTGGAATGAGCCACCATTAGGTTTGAAGAAGCCGAGGAGTGGAGGGTTGCGGCGGTGGTGGAGGCGGAAGCGGCGGATGAAGCGGGCGCCGGAGATGACGTGGCGCCAGCGGTTGCAGACCGCAGATGCGCGCGGGAGGGAGGAGGGCTCCGGGGAGAGGCGGAGGAGGATCTCGGCGAGAAGGTTCTCGTCCTCCAGTGGCGGCGCCGCCGCCGGCGAGCTGGGACGGCGGCGGCGGGTGCTCATCTCGCTCTCTAGCTGTTTTTTTTTTAGGGCAACGCTCTCAGGCGGATGATGCGGGAGATCGATGTGCCTCACACTCACAACAAACCTGTGAGAAGGGAGGATATCACGCGCTTCTAGCGAGAAGCCCATGGTTTACAAACACAGGAGCCCACGGATGGCTCCAGAGCAGGACGATTTGGCCCAACACTAGATCCAATCCCATCTCGACCCCACGCAAAAAAAATAAACCTGTCCTCACGCTAACATCGCTTTGTACTATTTTCTTTTAAAGAAGGCAGCAGCACTGCTTCAATTCATTAAGAGAAGAAACTGGTAGTACCAATAATGGAGAAAAGTGTACACAGGATATGGAAAATTAGAGAGGAAAACAGCCCGAAAGAACCGAACCGTGGAAATAATTGAGGAATACAGAAGAATATGCACAACAAGTTAAAGCTATCACAAAATTATATTATACAATAATACTTGGTCTAAAATGAACTTTACATGCTTGATATTGCTATTTAAGTTTGTGCGAATTCATTCTGATATGGTGATTTTCATAAACAATTAATATTTTCCAGGACAAATATGCTGATGAAGGATATGATATACATGTCATCAATATGTATGATGGTGTTCCTCGACTACAATTTTTTTAAAGATATTTGTGTGCGTGGATGTATATATGATTCTGATCAAGAAATTACCTATGTTAATCCCCTAAAGCTGCATTCGGCCTAAAGCGTCATATGATGGTTGTTAAATACTGAGTATAAAGTAGTCGGTGGAATTGTTTTTATCAATGAAAAAAGTGGTTGTTATTTCTTCACAATTAACAACGACACATTGACAGAGACTAACCATGGGTAACAACCGTCGAATTGTGATCGATCATAATAGTACAACCTTTGTCATGCGGAAATTGCTTCTCAGCGCATACTCCATAGAGCCTATTTTTAAAAAAATTCAAAATTGATAGTTTTTTTTAAATATGCTAAATGTTCAAAATGCCGTATGATACTGTCCTGCAATTTTCAACCTTGTAATCCGGGCTAACAAAAAAATGTAAAGTCCTGACAAATCTGAATTTTTTGAATTTTACACCATACATCTCAGCTCCATAAAATTGTCATCTTTACACAACCCAAGATATAGAAATTTGCACATCGGTAGAAATAATCATTGTCCATATTTAGGATGTTTTTTCACAATTTTTTGAAACTTAGAAACGTCATTTATAATTATTTTTTGAAAAAAGGCTCCATGCAACCCGTCCTCCACCTTGCGGTGCGGCCATCTATTCCGTCATATTGGATGTCAGACCGTGCTGACCGAGCGACCAACCCATGTAAATCACGTCGAATGCTGGTGGCTTAGCGAGCGTACATGAAACAGCAATCCCAGGCTCCCAGAACAGAGTAGATGTCACGTCTAGTGTAAAACACACAGGCATTTCACATCAGACTACGTAACAATGTGATCATATCTCAGTACCCTCATACCATATGATCAATTTATTATTTCATTTGTTAAAGCACCTAAGACACCAACCATCACAATACCTGGTGCAGACTGCAGACTAGTGTAAAACACACAGGCATTTGACATCATAGACTTAATGACATCACAAACCTAAAGTCCTAGCACAGCGCGACACTGAATATGAAGATTCTGCTAAGGGGCCGCCTCGTGTGCGTGCACCTAGAGCAGGCGCACTGGCCACCCAGATTCACGTCGCAGCGCCCGCTCTCGCGGTATGTTGCTTTGCACTGCGTCTCGCACTTCGTGTCGCATGTCAGCAGATAGACGCTGCTCGTCACATCTGTGCATATATAGATATAGCTAGGTGATACATATATAGGTCATGAAACCCTTCGGTCCCTAGCTGCATCTCAATGAAAAGGAAATGGAAGAAAACGTACTTTCCAGTTGATCAAATGCAAAATAGCCTGGATCGACGAGTATGCGGTAACAAATATCACGAGAATCAGATAGTTCAGCAAACACGGCACAACAAATGAACCACAAGGTAAGTAGTACTTCCCAGATGATCAGTCACTGTATCTTGATCATGTTGGCTAATTGTGTCCAGAACCAGATAATGGATGGAAGTTGGCAAAACAAAACGGTTAACTTCTACAAGTCCACTTCCCAGATGATCAGTGCAGATGATCAGTGGACTGGAGGCTATGTAGATGGTCCACGGAAAGTTATCAAAACAGAAGAGTCTTCGGCAGAAAAGCATATTCCTGTATCTCTATCAGCAACCGGAATACGATTCTAGATACCTGTCGAGCCAAGAACGTCATTAGTGAAACCAATTTCACTAGTACAGAATTGGCTATTAGTGGCGCACCAATTTGAAATTCTGTGGCGCACCCCAGATTTGCTGGGTGCGCCTGGGGTGCGCCACAGAATTCTCGTCACTAAAATTATTTCTGTGGCGCACCCAGAGCATGCGCCACAGAAAGACCAACTTTCTGTGGCGCACCAAGGCCGTGCGCCACAGAATCATGTCGCCGTGGACACAACAGAGGAATTCTGTGGCGCATCCCTAAACCGTGCGCCACAAAAATAGGTGCGTCACAAAAAAACATTTGATGCGCCAAAGAAGTATTTTCCAGAAATACAGAAATTCACATTTTCTTGTACAAATACAGGTATATTACAGGAAATACAGGAATAATAGAAACAATAATATATTTTGACACGGTATATGAAAACAGACACATTACTATGTCATCACAAACACTTAGAGCCCAAGATACATACATATAGTGACAAGTGCCAAAACAGAAGTCTACAAAAGTTCCATCTCGATCATGTCACACAAGTCTTAATTGGTACAAAGGTTTATCTCATGGATCACACACAAGTCTTAGTACAAATGAAGTTGTCACCGCCGCGATGATGGAGCATGATCATGTAGTCCTCTTCTTGAGCGGCGTCGGGAACGGTAGAAAGCCCTTTAACGTCCTCCACTCCCTGGTATCATTTTGCGCCTCTAGTCGTTCTTCGATAGCCCTCTGAGACAACTGTGAAGATGGATTGGGATATATATTGGTTAGTGATATACATAGAGTATAATTTATTCATCTAAATAGAGAGGCAAGACAATCAATCAATTGTCATGGTTGGAAATCATATGGCTATCCTATTTGGGTTTCATAGCATAGCATATATATAATATATAACCCTACACATGCACTTCTACAAAAAAGTACACACTAGTAATGCTTAGCAAGGCTTTCTTTTATAATACATCCTACCTCTGGGGTAGTGGAAGGACCCTGATTTGTGAATGACATCGTCGAGGATGGTCGTTGATAACTGCAGCCGGATGCGATGGAAGTCTGTTCTATAATCAGCATCGGTGAGAGTATCCGCCATTTTGGTGTATTCTGCGAGACCAGATGGAATCTTTGTTTTCTCGCAATCCCGGACAATCGCTTTAAGGTGATGGAGGGCGTAGTAGGCCTCCTTCACGCTGCCATCCAGTTGCTTGATGCAATGGAATCCGGTCCCATGCTGGAACTTGTGTGTGTTGTCCTCCGTGAAAAATGCCGACCTCTTATGGAAGGGGCCGCCCTTTTGGGCAAAGACCTCGAGAGCGTCATCGAGAACACCCTTTATTCTGGTGTATCGTCTCGGCGTGGATTTATTCCCCGAGTCCAAATAAGTGGCAATGGACCACCTCGGGGATACGTAGATGAGTGCGCAGTACTTGTCCCTGCTCAACACAATTGAAACGGAATGTTGGACAAAGGATCAGCGATGGAAGAAATGTACAAGAAGGCATAAGATACGACGGTGGCGAGCGGATGTGTACTTACTCGAAAAAGAAAGGCAAAAGAAGGGCGTTCTTCCTCTTGTTGGCCAGCATGACCCTTACGATGTACTCCGTGGCCGTTTCCCGTGTCTTTGATCCTTCCACCAGATGGTTGTCGCGCATGTAGTAGGGATCCACTATCGCGACGTACGGGGTATCATCTCTCCTGATCTTCATCGCCACATCGAGCGCATATAGGCGGACCATGTTATAGTCCAGCCGTTTAGTGTGAAACAGGTTGAAGATGTCCTCGTACGCTATGAAGAACACATCCGCGGGGTCTTCCTGGACGAAGTCCACCAGCTCGTTTGGCACCTTGACCGCGAACGCCGGGTAACTCGGGTTCTTCTCTTTAAGAAGGGTCTCCTCTAGATACAAGATATTCCTGCAAAAATCATGGGTCCTTCTGCAAGGCGGAGCAAGTCCCCAGACAAGATAGGTTTACCAGCTTCATGAACTCGGGGAAGCCATCCGGACGGGGTGGAATCGTGTCTTCAAGACCCCGGATCTTAGGAGCTGGCTGGCTCGCAGAGGTGGAGGATCCTTTTCTCTTCCTGTGCTTCTTCTTGTTCTTCACCTCTGGGGATTGTGGGGGTGCAGTGAACCCCGCTTTAACAGTTTCTTGCAGTGTGTTAGGTCTGAAAATGTTACCCGGTTGAGCTTGATGATCGCCGGCATTCGGAGGCGTGTCGGTGAAGGCCAGGCGCTGTGTGCATGAAGTGGGACGAGCAGGTTGACCGCGATGGTCGCGGAAGGGTTCTTCATCCACAAGAGGCATGTACATATCATCCCTGCAGGCGCCAGTGTTGATGTAGTCATCGACGTTGACATCATTCTCCTCCTCCTCATTGCCGTCGTTGCCACCAAGTTGAGGTGCAACGGCTTTGTCCTAAACATAAACAATAGCACATCCGTTAGTCGGGAAAGTCGGAAAGTCGGGGAATTCGGAAAGTCAGAACTAACCTTGGACGGTTGCGGTGAAGACGTTCCCAACAACTGTTTGTGGCGGTTGGTGGCGGCGACGACCGGCGGTAGCTTCCGGCCGGTGGTGGCGCGACCGGCGGTAGCTTCCGGCCGGTGGTGGCGGCGACCGGCGGTTCCTTCTGGGTGGTGGCGACGGCTGCTTGTGGCGCCGGTTCATCCGCAACAGGTTTTTGTGGCCGCCTCGACGGGGGCCGGGGCCTCGAGGTGGCGCCGCCGGTGCGCCTGACCCCATGAAAAACATCCCCAAGACGAATTTGGGTCTTCGGCCATTCCATCATCCACTGCCCGCATTCGCCAAGCTTCATGTGTTTCTCGGCTCCCGGAGGTTGCGTGGGAGGGTCGATGTAACGGAACTCAGGCAGTACCTCGCTCACATTGACTTTCATCACGACCTCGCTCATTCGGGTGTTGTGCATATCGCGGGTCAAAGGTTGTATGATCTTGGCCGTTGCGACTTCCTTCAACTCGCCGCCGACCCCCACCCTATGCAGGAGTATGCAAGGCATGTCCTGGGAGTCAACACATGTTGGGCACCATGCATGAGATATGGCAGTCATCAAAGGCATATATAGTCATAGAAGATGTCGCGGACTAACTAATTAGTTACCTTGGTGATGGCGTCGAGCTCGGCTAATGTCGAGACAAGGGCGCCGGTGTGGCGGCCGGCCTATCATTCTCCGGCCGCTCGTGCATTTTCATTATCCTCCGGCCTTGGTGTATGTTGATCCACGACAGGGGCACCGGTGGGGTCACCAGGACCGGCGACACGTTATTGCTGGAGGTGCTGCCGGCGAAGCTGGGCACGTGTATCGGCCCCTGTTGACCTCCCGCATGCCAAGCAGCTATCCCCTCCATCAATGCAGGGGGTAACAAACTCCGGAGCTTCTCGTCCAGCTTCTCGGCCTCTAGCTTGTCCACCATGCTGGAGTCCACCTTTTCGTGCTCTAGTGTCACCAGCTTCTCCTTAGCTCGAGAACCTCTGCTTTATCTTTAGCCGGCTTCCTCCTCTCCTTTTTCGTCTCGGTGTCCGTGCTGTAGTACTCGAGGAACTTCATGCTCGTACCAAAGCCGGTCACACGGCCAGCTGACGTCGGCGGCTTTGACTTGTCCCTCCCCTTGTAAACGTTCATCGCCTGGTTGAAAGTCGTGTCCCACGGGCCGGCCTGAGCCTCCTGGGACGACGGGCCGGCCTCAGCCTTCAACTCATCCTCCTGCGGACAAAGGAAATAAACGTGACCCCATGTAGAAATCAACGCAAATGGACTTTGAGATATCTGCGGTAATTAAGTTCCTTACCAGCGTTTTCTCGAAATCCAGCACATCTTTATAGTCGGTAACGAATTCCCCCGTCCCCGGCTTCAGATAGTAGCGGGACCGAACAAAGTTCCTAACTTGCTCGTCCGTGATTTTAAGCCACGGGTTCTCTTTCCCAAGTTTCGCAACCTCGGCATCCTCCTTGTCCCAAACGGGTTGTTTTCCTGCGTAACCGCCGCTTCCCAAACGGTGGTTACCGAAGTTCAGTGCCCGCATCTTCTTCCCCCACTCGGTCCATTTTTGAGCCTCCGGAGATGCCAAGGACAACTTGAATGCCTCGAACTCTTCTATGTCGATGTACGACTCTTTGGCACTGATCTCCTCCCAGCTAAGACCCTTTTCAATCTTCGCCTTCACCCGGCCTCTCCAGCTGGTCAAGGCGGTGCTCATCTTCGTGATGGCGAAGTTGTCCACCTTTTTGTTTCCATCATCCGGGAATATGTATCGTTGGTGAAGCTTCTTGAGGAGGTATGTGCGCAAAGCCTCATTCTCCTTGCTCCTGAGGTCATACGTGTTGATCGACACGGTTTCCCGGAGGATGCACCCTAGTTGCATGCCGTACCCGCTTGCGATGTTCCTAGGCTCCAGTGGTTGGCCACTTTTCGAGACCATAGTGAACGTGTCTGTGACGGTGGCGACCGCTTGCGGTGTCCGGTCCTTCCTCGGCTTCTTATGCCTCTTAGCGGTCGGGTTACTGGCACCACCGCCATCCGTGTGGTCGCCACCCCCGACATCCGTGTGGTCGCCGCCATCGGTGGTGGTGGTGGTTTCGTCCCCATCGCCGCCGGCATCCTCTAACACAAAGTCACCATCGCCGTCACGAGCCAGTTCGGCGGCCTCCGCATCCTCCATCTCCTGGTTCACTTCCCAGAACCACATTTCAAATAAAAGGGAAACGAATAGTCGCAGTTTGCAGAATAGCACCTGCTTGGATTGACGGATATGCAGAAACGAATAACACTGGAATCAGGTAAAAATTCAACAAACACGGACAGGCACGGAATGAGACATTAGCTGAAATTGGACGTCCAATGAAATCAGATAAATGATTCAACAAACATAGACACAAACATAATGGGACATAAGCAGAAACTTCACGTCAAAATCTCCCAACCTGATACAGCTTAGATCATATTAAAAGTCAAAAGATGAAGACACAACACATTGCATGAGAAGCTTAAAGCAAATGAACCACACCGCAAGTACTGTGTACTACTTAATCAAAGCAAGTCAGTGTATCTTCATCATGCCAGTTGGCTAGTTGTGTCCATAATTTGATAATAGGTTGAAGTTGCCAACATTAAACGGTTAACTCCTACAAGTTCACTTCCCAGTTGATTAGCTGTGTAGATGGTCCGCCTGAAGTTGTCAAAATATAAACCTTAGCAAACAAGGCCATTCCTGCATCTCAGCAGCCGGGAATACAATTCTAGATACCTGTGGAACAAAGAAAGGTCATTAGTCAAACCAGTTTGTACTATTCAATCATGGAAAAGACATTAAGGTTCAACATGATGTTTTTATGATAAAAACTGGAATATTCTACCAAAAACTTCCAAGGTTGAATAATATCTCACCATTACTGAAAGAATAACCAATAGAAACACAGAATAGGAATAGGTAAATATGTAGTGTTGTGGCCACATTTTCAACCTCTATTGCTAGCACAATCTTGGGTATTTTTGTCATCTGATCTCCGATGAGCCTAGGAGACTGGTGGTTCAAATAGATCCCATAGAGGCAAATCATGTACCATCTAGGGCTTACACATTGGAAATATTCAATACTACCATGGACATATTATTATTAGGGGCTAATGGAATAGAAAAGCAGAAAATTCTGTTTTCTAGCTCGTAGGCATAGTTTTTTTTTAAATATAAGAGTTATCTTCTCATTATCAGGCAAAGGTTCATGCACTATCTTATTAATAACTTCCTCCATTACAAAACAGAAGTCATTTTTTACACTGCTAATAACACTTGGACTAGTCAGTGCTTCTAACAATTATATGTCAGTAAAAGATTAGTTGCAATTCATGATGAATCGAGACTTTATACTTCGATAATTTGTTCAGTATAAATTGAAGAAAACAACATATTGACTTCTTATAATCGAAGAAGACAAAACCAGGATTGCAAGGGGTCAGGTAAATCCAACTTAGTCTATCTTAAAATTGACCTGGCAGGCAAGCTTGCTTCAATGCTCTTACTAGGAAAAAATGTAGTCAATGTATCCCACAAGGTAAGTACGACTTAATCTTAGCAATCCACAACGCCTTCATCATGCCAGTTGGCTGATTGTGTCCAGAAATTAGATAATAAAAAGAACTTGGCTCCTACAGGTCCACTTCCTAGTTGACCTTCATCCTGCACGCTATGTATTTTGATGGTCGATCTCCACCTGAAGTTTCCAAAAACAGAGAACAACTATAGCAAAGAGCACAAAAGTTCTTTCCTCCATCTCAGCAACCAGCATACAATTCTAGATAACCCATAAATCAATCGACATCATTAGTCAAACCAATTTGTACTATTCATTCATGTTAAGACCCGTTAAAGTTAATACAATCTCACAGCTTTTCTACCATTCAAAAAGTAAATATTAGCTTCACCATTATGGAAATTGGTACGAGCAACCGTAGTAAAAATAGAGAATAGCAATATGTAATTGGTAGTGTAATGGCATACTTTCAACTTCTTTTATATTGTTAGCATACTCGAGTATTTTTGGCATCTGGTCTCAGAGAGGCTAGGAGACCAGTGGTTCAAATATATCGCACAGAGACAAATCCTGAACCATCTAGCTTACCAAATCATCTGAAATATACTTCATGATCATGGACATATGAGTAGAAAGCAGAACCAATGACATTTCAAGGGAAAGCCAAATAAACATAAGAAGGCGTCAATAAGATATTTAGATAAACTCACAGGTGTAATTTGACAAAAGTTTAGGTTTGACACAATATTATAAATGAATAGACAAACCACACATATTGTCAAATGTAGATATTTAGCTAAATCACAAGAGAGAAGTTATGCAAAGTGATTCTCTGATACCTCAGATTATTCGGACAGAATAGTACAGATCTCTAACAGCAATATATATAATTGACAAAACACTACTTGAAACAATTAGCTTGACATGAAAGGGCGTGAAACACATTCCATCAACCAATCGTCGAATAATTTGTTCTACCATACGCGCAGTGTAGAGGCCTGCTATTACATGCAGCGTAGACACTTTCAAATGGTAAACAGTGAAGCAAGTCATGGGCTTCAGAAACTTTCTTGAACTTCAGTGACTCAAGCTCGACCATGACGACGCCCACAACTGTCCATAGGAACACCACACTGTTGCACTCAGCAAACCCTATTATGCTCCAATGTCTCCAATGTCTTTCCTCCACTGAATCGAGCGAAAGTAGATTGTCCAGTTCAATAGTTCTTCCTCGCTCCCATGAAGCAACACCGTCACAACCTGTCTTCCTCTTCCATAATTTGGCGCTGAGGTCCTTTCTGGACAGAAGGAGGAGACCAAGCCCACCACCCTCTGCCCGCATAACCGTTAACTGGTTTTCGTATTGGACGTTGATGCCCATTGGCAATTGTATCACAGCTAGGGTCTGTCTCTCCAAATCAAACTCGAGTATTTCAGTAAACTCCCCAAAAAGAGTCCAGTAAAAGGCATCCCCAACGAGCACCGCAGGGTTGGGAGACAGAAAAGCGGTGGAGGCAAGCGACGTTGAGATGAGATTACCCCATAAGCCGGTCTCCGACAAGTAAACACAGGCGTACCATCGTGTAGGTACTTCATCGTCGCTGGTTATCAACACGACCCGAAAGTGGACGTCTCCGACAGCGCGAAGCACCGCCCCGTGGGGCAGGGGGTCCACCGCATCGAACCTCGGGGAAGGTCAATATGGTGCCGGTCGCCGGCGACGGGGTCCCTAACCAGGGCCTGTTTCCGCTTCCGAAACAACGTTAGGACGAGACCATGACGGCATCCGAGGGACAGGAGGCCATCGCCGGGCAAGGAGAAGCGGTCGGGCGCGACACGATTAGGGTTCTCCAGAGTTGGCTGGAATGAGCCCCCATAAGGTTTGAAGAAGCCGAGGAGTGGAGGGTTGCGGCGGTGGTGGAGGCGGAAGCGGCGGATGAAGCGGGCGTCGGAGATGATGTGGCGCCAGCGGTTGCAGACCGCAGATGCGCGCGGGAGGGAGGAGGGCTCCGGGGGGAGGCGGAGGAGGATCTCGGCGAGAAGGTTCTCGTCCTCCAGCGGCGGCGGTGGATGCTCATCTCGCTCCTCTCGCTGCCGATTTTTGTTTTTTTAGATCATCGGCTCTCTGCAGATGCGGGAAGAAATACCAGGACGGCAGTGTATCTTATCACTCAAGCCAACAAGGCCGGAATGAAGCCCAAGATGACTTGCAGGCCTCGATAGTCATTGTTTTTGGGTAGTCATTTTGTTTTTTGAAACAAATTCCGGTAGTCATTGTAACGCTGCTTACAAAAAGATGGTTATTCTAACGGAGATGCTACCACATGGTGACTTCGTCAAGATTCTTGCTATTTACGGACATTAAGCCTTCCATGAACATGAAGAGTACTCTCAATACTTTCTCCGTCATCACAAGTTCTTGAGTGATCTACCACACTTCATGTTGGTAGAGTCGTTTAGCTTTCATCTCTTCCTGAGATTGCTTGTATTTATATGAACTTGTGTATGATTAATGGACCAGTCTGGCTTATGCTAAAAAAGGACACTGGAAAATAAGATATATCATGCTTCCGTACGGGTTTCCTCCGCACGGGTTTTCGCCGGCGAATTTGTGATTTTGTATTCCTCTGCACCGGTTTTTTCGCCTACAAATTTGCCTAGGATTAACATGGAGAGCAACAATCGTGATTATCTGACCTACGTCGCTATGATTATCCCTGCCACTACTAGCATAAACATTCGTGCTTTGTGACTGCCATTGCTGTGCCGCTACGACCAGCCACGCGAGACACCATCTTCAAGATCAGTACGAAATGAGCCCACACCGGCCACCAGCTCCTAGTTTGTCTTGACAGTCTCAAGAACATACAAATGCCGCTAACATTGCTTTGTCTTGCTTGTGCCTGTCTTGATAACAGCAACCAAGTTACTGTAGATGCCGCACATACAACATGATCCCGAAAAAGAATCGGCCACACCCTACCTGGGCTAAGGGATATGGAAATTCAACACAGTCACCCACAGAATGGGACCAGACATTCGGCATCTAAATCTCCTGACATGGTACAACTTGGAAAATAGTCAAACAGTGAGAAGATAAAAGGCATACGTACACATACAAAAAGTAACTAAAAGATCATCTGGCAGAAAGTGCTTGCTTGGAAAGCTTAAAGCAAATGAACCACAAGCTAAGTACTACTTAATACAAGCAGGTCATCATGCCTGCTGGCTAATTGTCTCCAAAATAAGATGATGGATCAGAGCTGGCAAACTTAACTGTTAACTCATACAAGTCCACTTCCCAGTTGACCAGTGCATGCTATGCAGATCTCGATCACCACGTGAAAGTTACCAAAAACAGAAGAAGCTATAGCAAACAAGCCATTTCCTCCATCACATCTACCGACAACAATTCTAGGTACCTGTGGAGCAATTCATGTCATTAGTCAAACCAATATGTAAAAAAAAAATGTGTACTATGTATTTATGGAAAATCCGTTAAAGCTATAGCATCTCACACATGTTGATGATTCAAACAGTAACCATAAACTTCACATTGTGGAGGTGGTACCAGAAACACCAAAGCTGAATCATTTCAGCATTGTGGCAAAATACAGCAGTAGGAACAGAGATATCAGTCGGTAATTTGCAGTGCAACGGTGCACTTTCAACTTCTATTGTTAGCATATTATGTGGCCATCTGGTCTCAGTAGAGCTAGGAGACCACTGGTTCAAATATCTCCCTTAGAGTCACATGATAAAGGGACCAGTTGAGAACCATCTAGCTTAAAAAATCATTCGAATATTCTTCATTATTATGGACATGTCAAGCGGTCATGGAGTAGAAATGTGCCAACTAATGAAATTAAATTAAATCAAATTTATGGCGTAGAATCCTCAAGCAATTGATCATACACCATCTTATTAATTAGTACTTTCTTCGGTAATAAATAAATTTTACTTTACACTGCTCGGTATACAATACTTTGACCACCTCCTCTAACAAAAATATGCCAGAAATAACAAAAGCTTTAATTCGTGATGGAAGCAGTTTTTATGATGAATCCAGTCTTGTCATTTGATCATGTGTTCATCATAAAGCATTTAACTATGGTGCCGAAACTGAAGAATTAGACTGCAGGAAAAGCATACCAACACGTAGCTTATACCAACACAAAGCAAGGCTGCATTTAATATCCTAGTGGCTAATTAGAATGACAACGGATATGCCACAAAAATATCTAGCCAAACCATCTGACAGTAGAAAAAACGTCCACTGAAGAAAAATCATAGGATTATTGTTTTTTCAAGATTGTCCAACGACACTAATAACTACTGTGGTCAGTAGTACAGAACAACTGATCTAGCAGAAATATAAAAAATAATTGATACCACACTACTTGAAACTGTTAGCTTCACACAAAAGGGTGTGAACGACATTTCCATTAACCAGTTGTCGTTGGTTTTGCAATAACCACAGTGTAAGGGCATGCTATTACCTGCAGCGTAGACAGTTTCAAATGGTAGACATTCCAATATGTTGGTTTGGAGAACTTCCTTGAACTGCAATGACTCAAGATGGAGCATGAAGAGTCTGATATGTGTCGACAAGAACACCACATTATTGCACTCAGCAAACCCTACAACCTTTAGGTTGTTTCTGTCCTCTTTCGAATTTAGGGAAAGTAGCTTGTCCAGCTCAATAATTCTTCCTAGCTCCCATGAGCCGTCACAGTCTGTCTTCCTCTTCCATAATTGGGCGCTGAGGTCCCCTTCGGGTACAAGGAGGAAACCAAGCCCACCACCTTCTACCCGCATAACCGTCAATATGTGATCCTCTAGGAGCTGGAGGTTCATTGCAATCGTATCACAGCTAGGCTCTGTCTCTCCAAATCAAACTCGAGTATTTCAGTAAACTCCCCAAAAAGAGTCCAGTAAAAGGAATCCCCAACGCGAGCAGCAGGCATTGTAGACATAGCATATTCCTCGGTGTAAGAATTGGTGGAGGGAAGCCGGGTTGAGATGAGATTACCCCATAAGCCGTCTCCGACGAGTACACACAGCCGAGCACTCGCACTCGTGTATGCAGTTCGTCGTCGCTGGCTGACATGGCCAACACGACCCGGAAGTGGACGTCTCCGGCAGCACGAAGCACGTCCCCGCTGGGCAGGGCGTCCTCCTTATCGAAGAGCGGGGGAAGGGCGATACGGTGCTTGTCGCCGGTGACGGGTCCCAAACCAGGACCTGTTTCCGCTTCGGTTCCAACATTAGCACGAGGCCATGACGACATCCGAGGGACAAGAGGACGTCGCCGCGGTCCTTCTGTAATGAGAAGCGCTCGGGCGCGACACGATTAGGGGCCTCAAGAGTTGGTTGGAAGGAGAATGTCGCGGGGAACGTCGATGAAGCCGAGGAGGGGACGGTTGCTGTGGTGGTGGCGGCGGAAGCGGCGGATGAAGCGGGGTCGGAGAAAAATGTGGCGCCAGCGCTTGCAGACCGCGGATGCGCGCGGGAGGGAGGAGGGTTCCGGGGGAAGCGAAGGAGGATCTCGGAGAGCAGGTTCTCGTCTTCCAGCGGTGGCGCCGCCGCCGGCGAGCTGGGGCGGCGGCGGTGGATGCTCATCTCACTCATATATTCCAAATTTGCTTTGTCCTTTGCACTACGTGTCCTTTTTAATACTCCTTTTTAAGTGGTCAGCTTATCCATTGTTCTTTGCACTTCCTGTAAAATATACCACACTCATATTATTCCAAATTTCAGCATCTTAAGATCGAGGTATTTAATTAAACAGTAATCGTTTGAACGAAACATCAGAAAAGTTCATGAATTTAGCTACAAGAGTTTATCTATTTTTTTTCCCAAGAACCAATATATTTGCATTAATAGAGAGCAAACAGATGTTTGCAAACAAGGACTGGTACTAGGTGGCATTCCAGGCAGCAGCATGTTTGATTGAAGTACTCATGTAATGGTAGCAGGTTGCAGAGAGGTGGAGTAGTGCAATTTCGCATCTGCTATTTTTCTGTTTTGAAACCCGATTCAATGGAGATGATTTGCCTTATTATTGTGTGAATAAGAGGGTGACCTATGAGTAATCTAACAGTAGAGCAGTAAAGTTGGGCATTGGGACTCCGGCGACGAGCGAAGATTTCAAATCGAGAGGAACGCAGTTGGCGGCGGAGGTGTAGTCGGTCCTAGGCTACAGAGCACAGAATCGAGAGGGGCTGTTCCAGGTGGTGCATAAGCTCACCTGAAGACGAGGGTGCCGTCGGAGAAGGAGCGACGGCGACAAAACCGTGCAGGGGATGCGGCGGCCGGAGGCGAGGAAGAACGCGGCTTGATCTGTTCGTTCCGTGCGTCCCGGCAAGATTGACTTGGAGGGGACGAAGCAGGGGTTGAGGTGGAGTGTCTGGACTGCTCGGGGGAGCTCGGGGTGGCCGACGACGGAGGCTAGCCGGCGACCATGGCGGCGGTGTTCGGGAATGGGGAGGAGGAGATCAGGTGAGGCGAGGGGGAGAGATGCGTATCTGTCAAATGGCCAAGTGCTACAACGTTTTTCCAGAGTAAAATGCAGTACGGTAACTAAACTTGTCCGACATGAACGATTTGGTCACTAAACTCAGGAAAACAATTTTTTCGGCTTGCCAAAGAAAATGAAACTTTTTCGGGTTGCTGAAACATGCTCTGCGTGGTTGTCTTAGAGCATCTTCACTCGCGGCGTCCAAATGACCGATCAAAGATCTTCCGGACGCGTCATTTGGGGGTGTCGTCCCTCTCCACTTACGCTCCCAAATGACCACTCAAATGCCTTTGGGTGCGCCATATGGGGACGCCGTCCCTCACCACTCACGGCGCCCAAATGACCGCTCAAAAAGCCTTTCGGGTGCGCCATTTGGGGACGCCGTCCCTCCCACACACGCGCTCCAATAATTTTTGAATTCAACATTAAAAATGAAAGTTCATAAATTTTAGATAAATATCGTTCAAACTACATATACTTCTGAGCTACAGATTTGTACAAGGAAGTGCAACTGCCGTGTCACAGCTTGTATACTCTTTAGCTACACCTTTGTACATGGAAAACGTGGCTATATTGCTCAGTACTACTCCGTTAGCAAGCAATAAAGCGAGACCCCGTTAGCAGCAGCGATCACGGCGAGCTCATGCAGTACTCACACTGAATCAGAAAACTGACATAAACCACAATATCGCTTTGCAGAATAGCTAGCATTGCCCGCGCGCTGCTTGGATTGACGGATGTGCTGAAACAAGCAAGAATGTCATTAGTCAATTTGTACTGTTCATTCGTGGAAAAGCCATAAAGTTGTAAAAATCTCATGTTTTTTATGATAAAACAGGAAAACTGTACCAAAAACTACAAAGACTGAATCATCTAACCAATACTGCAGAACTACCAACAGAAACAGAGAAAATCACTCGGTAATAGTAATGTAGTGGCCAGATTTTCAACTTCTATTGCTAGCACAATCTTGAGTATTTTTTTCATCTGATCTCAGTAGAGGCTAAGAGACCAGTGGTTCAAATACCTCCCATGGAGGCAAATCATGTACCATCTAGAGCTACCAAATCATTGGATATATTTTTATTATCATGGACATATGAGGGGATCATGGAATAGATGAGCAGAAAATTTTGTTTCTAGCTCATAGCATATATATGTTTTTAGAAATATGTGAGTTATCTTGTCACTATCAGGCAAGGGTTCATGCACCATCTTATTAATATCTACCTCCTTCATTACAAAATACAAGTCATTTTTTACACATCTAAAAATAGTTGGACCAGATCAGTGCTTCTAATAATTATATGTTAGTAAGAATATAGCTGCAATTCATGATGAATCGAGTGTTAGCACTTTGATAATTGTTCCCTATAAATTGAAGAACACATCATTTTTGCCTTGTTATACTCGAAAAAAAACACCAGGATTGCATAGGGTCAGGTAAATCCAACTTAGTCTATCTTAAAATTGATCTTACCATTCACACTTATGATTCCCAACATGAAAAAACATTACGTACCCTATCTAGCGGTAGGCAACCACATTATGGTATTGGAATTCATTATTCATTGAGTGAGAATGTAACATAATCAAGGAAAGATCATCAGGCAGGCAAGCTTGCTTCAACACGTTTACTAGGAAAGAATATAGCCAATTGAAAGGACATTTCTATCCCTATATGTTTTGATGTTTGTTGACAACACAATTAGCGGACTAATTGTGTGCTAAAAGAATTACAGGTACATCTTATATTTCACACATGATGGTGGGATTTCTCCTCTACAAGCGTCAAGCGAGAAGTTGTAGTTTTCCTAGGTTTTACTTTATAGGAAAACCGTACTATCAAGAGGGGGATCCGGTGTGGAGGTTTGGGCGGAATCAATCTTGTCTACATGTTTTGCACAAACCAAATATGCACACCACAGCCATCCCATTCCCTGAAAAATACTCTGTTTGGTTCACATTTCCTGGCTCCGGTAGTACCGGATGAAATGGCCCGTAGTACCGAGCTCGCTCGTAGTACCGGACTTGGTACCGAGCCAGGTACCGGCGAACGCCAAAACGGTACTGATTCTGGGGAAAATCTTACGCGGTAGTACCGGAAATAATTCCGGTAGTACCGACCGTGCGCGCTCCGGTAGTACCGGCGGAAACGCCGTAGTACCGGGCGCGCGCGTCGCCTGGTCAAAATGTGCCTGTTGACTATTGTTTTCTGCCGTTCGGTAGTACCGTCCATTTGGTCCGGTAGTACCGCGCGTCTGCAGAAAACTGGCCAACGGCCAATTTTTGTGTGGAGCTATATATACTAGTTTTTCTTCTCCAAAGAAGCTAGGCTTTGAAAATCTCTCTCCACATTGTTACAAAGCTTCAACCTCAAGATCTTCCACTCCATCAGTCTAAACACCTTCATACTTAGAGGAGTGACGGAGGAGGTCTTGATCTACACTTCCACCAAAGCAATTTCGATTCCCCCACTAATCCCTAGCGGATCTTGTTACCTCTTGGGTTCGTTGAACCCTAGACGGAAGTTGTGTTCTCTTCGTGGCTTTGGACCGCGGGAAAAGCCAAGAGCCTCCAATTGAGTTGTGGATGCGTGCCTTGGCCTTGTGATTCTCGAGGCTTTGGGAGCCGCGGGAATTTGGTGAGAGCCTCCAATTCGGTTGTGGAGTGTGCCTCATCCTTGTAAAGGTTTGTTCCGACCTCGAGGCATCATATAGTGGCTCGTGGAACTCCTCATCGGAGGATAACACGAGGGAGATACGGTGTGCCATATCAAGGCTATTCGGAGTTCACTTTGTGACTCCGCACCGCTCCAACGGAGACGTAGCCATTGGGAAGTGAACTTCGGTAGATGGTGGCTCTAAGTTGACGAGGGAATATCTCCCCGGCAATAGTGCCAGAAACAATGCTTGTACGTCACACGTCAGTTGGGAACCCCAAGAGGAAGGTATGATGAGTGCAGCAGTAAGTTTTCCCTCAGTATGAAACCAAGGTTTAATCGACCAGTAGGAAAACGAGGTTTGCTTCGAAGGTGTTGGTGAAGGAGTGTAGTGCGGCGCAACACCAGGGATTCCGGTGCCAACGTGGAACCTGCACAACACAATCAAATTACTTTGCCCCAACTTAACAGTGAGGTTGTCAATCTCACCGGCTTGCTGAAAACAAAGGGTTAAACGTATCGAATGGAAATGATGTTTGTTTGCATAAAACAGTAGAGAACAATGATTGCAGTAGATTGTATTTCAGATGTAAAAGAATGGACCGGGGTCCACAGTTCACTAGTGGTGTCTCTCCAATAAGATAACTAACATGCTGGGTAAACAAATTACAGCTGGGCAATTGACAATTGATAAGTGCATATAACATGCATGTGTGAGCTGTGGTGTCTACTATGAGATTCATTTGGGCATTACGACAAAGTACATAGACCGCTATCCAGCATGCATCTATGCCTAAATAGTCCACTTTCCGGTTAACATCCGTACCCCTTCCAGTATTAAGTTGCAAGCAACAGACAATTGCATTAAGTAATGTGCGTAATGTAAACAATACATTCATCCTTGAATAAAGCATTGCTGTTTTACCCCTAGTGGCAACAACACATCTACAACCTTAGAACTTGCTGTCACTATCCCAGGTTAAATAGAGGTTGAACCCAACTATCATGCATAAATACCCCCTCTTGGAGTTACAAGTATTCACTTGGCCAAGGCTTCAACAAGTAACGGAGAGCATGCAAGATCACAAATGACATAGACATGATAATATAATATTCAGCTCCACATAGGTATCAATATAAGTCAGATCCCAGCAAACACAACATGTAGCATTACAATAAGATGATCTTGATCATGATAGGCAGCTCACAAGATCTAAACATGATGGCACAAGTGGAGAAGACAACCATCTAGCTACTGCTATGGACCCATAGTCCAAGGATGAACTACTCACGCATCACTCCGGAGGCGGGCATGGCGATGTAGAGCCCTCCGGTGATGATTCCCCTCTCCGGCAGGGTGCCGGGAAGAGCTTCAGAACCCCCCGAGTTAGGGTTGACGACGGCGGCGGCAGCGAATATGTTCTGGATGAAAGGCTCGGTGTTTTAGGGTTTTCGCGTCTCGGGGAATAAATAGGCGAAGGGGCGATGTCGGCGGACCCCCGAGGGGCCCAAACCACAGGCGGGCCCCGCGCGCCAGGTGGTTTGGCCACCTCGTGGCTCCCTTCGTCTCTCCTTCGGACTCCGTGTACGTGCTGGAAAAATAGGGACTGGCCTTTTGTTTCGTGCAATTCCGAGAATATTTCCAGAAGTAACTTTCTGAAACCAAAAACAGCAGAAAACAGGGAACTGGCACTGTGGCATCTTGTTAATAGGTTAGTCCCAGAAAATGCATAAAAGTGATATGAAGTGTATATAAAACATGTAGCAAATGGTATAATATAAGCATGGAACAGCAGAAATTATGGATACGTTGGAGACGTATCAAGCATCCCCAAGCTTAGTTCTACTCGTCCTCGAGTAGGTAAAACGATAACAACAAATAATTTCTGAGGAGACATGCTTTCACACAATCTTGATCAATATATTGCAAGGCTCATGTCATGAATGAAGTGACTCAAAGCAATGATCTATAGTTTGCTAACAAATAGATAAAGAGTAAACAATGAATCATATAAGCAAAAACTTTTCATGAATAGTACTTTCAAGACAAGCATCAAAAAGTTTTGCATAAGAGGTAACTCATAAAGCAATAGATTCAAAGTAAAAGGCATTGAAGCAACACAAAGGATGATTAAGTTTCAGCATTTGCTTTCAACTTGTAACATGTATATCTCATGGATAGTTGTCAACATAAAGCAATATAACAAGTGCAATAAGTAAATATGTAAGAATCAATGCACACAAAGTTGACACAAGTGTTTGCTTCTAAGATAGAAAGGAGTAGGTAAACTGACTCAACATAAAGTAAAAGATAGGCCCTTCGCAGAGGGAAGCAGGGATTAAATCATGTGCTAGAGCTTTTTAAGTTTTCGAAAGCATATAGAGAGCACAAAATAAGTATTTGAGAGGTGTTTGTTGTTGTCAACGAATGGTAGTGGGCACTCTAACCCCCTTGTCAACCAGACTTTCAAAGAGCGGCTCCCATGAAGGACGTTATCTCTACCAGCAAGGTAGATCATCCCTCTTCTCTTTTGTTTACACATGTATTTTAGTTTCTTTATAGATGACACTCCTCCCAACCTTTTGCTTACACAAGCCATGGCTAACCGAATCCTCGGGTGCCTTCCAACATTCACATACCATGGAGGAGTGTCTATTGCAAAATTAAGTTGCTTACTGATAAATCAGGGCAAAACATGTGAAGAGAATTATTAATGAAAGTTGTAATTAATTGGGGCTGGGCACCCCGTTGCCAGCTCTTTTTGCAAATTATTGGATAAGCGGATGTATATGCCACTAGTCCATTGGTGAAAGTCTGTCAGAAGTAAATGACAAGATTGAAAGATAAAACACCACATACTTCCTCATGAGCTATAAAACATTGACACAAATAAGGAGTAATAAAGTTTTGAATAGTTTAAAGGTAGCACATGAAATATTTACTTGGAATGGCAGGAAATACCACATAGTAGGTAGGTATGGTGGACACAAATGGCATGGGTTTTGGCTCAAGTTTTGGATGCACGAGAAGCATTCCCTCTCAGTACAGAGTTTAGGCTAGCAAGGTTGTTTGAAGCAAACACAAGTATAAACCGGTACAGCAAGAATCACATAAAAACATATTGCAAGTATTATAAGACTCTACACTGTCTTCCTTGTTGCTCAAACATTTTACCAGAAAATATCTAGACCTTAGAGAGAACAAATATGCATCCCAAGTCTCAACAAGCTCTACGGTAGTTCTCCACTACTAGGCTTTAACTACATGATGCAAGAGCTTAAACATGATCTACTTGAGAGCTCAAAACAATTGCAAAGCATCAAATCGAAACAAGACAATGATCTACAAGAATGCATATGTCTTTTCCAATACCAACTACTACATGTAGCATTTTCTTTCTTCCAAACAAACACCAATCAATTTATTTAAACATAAACTCTCCAAATGATAATATAATGCAGCAAGAGAGTATTTATAAACAAGTGCTAACAGCTCGAAGAGATGCATGAAAAACAGGAGCTAAAAGCACTGCAGTAGCTAGTTAAGAATACTCAACAAATATAAGTGAAGAACATGAGTATTCACATGAAAAAGCGGAGCGTGTCTCTCTCCCACACAAGGATTGCTAGGATCCGAATTTATTCAAACAAAAACAAAAATAAAAACACACAGACGCTCCAAGTAAAGCGCATAAGATGTGAAAGAATTAAAATATAGTTTCACTAGAGATGACCTGATAAGTTTGTTGATGAAGAAGGGGATGCCTTGGGCATCCCCAAGCTTAGACGCTTGAGTCTCTCTGAATATGGTTGGGATGAACCACGGGGGCATCCCCAAGCTTAGGCTTTTCACTCTTCTTGATCACATAATATCACCCTTCTCGCTTGATCCTTGAAAACTTCCTTCACACCAAACTCAAGACAGTTCTCATTAGAGGGTTAGTGCATAATCAAAAATTCTCATATTCTGTAATGATACAATCAATCCCAAAGCTTCTGGACATTAGCTACAGCCACCAATGCTTTGTGGAGCAAAGAAATCCACACAAACACAGTAAAAGAGCGAATGCAAAACAAAAGGCAGAATCTGTCAAAAACAGAACAGTCTGGAATGACGAATTTTTTCGAGGCACTTAAGTTGCTCAGATGGATCTGGCCTAAAATAATGAAAGTTGCGTACATATCTCAGGAATATGCGTGATTTTTCTCAGAATTTTTTGAATTTTCTACAGGGAGATAAGCTCAAATCCGTGACAGCTAAAAATCTGTCACTGCGCAGAAATCCAAATCTTGCATCAACTTTCAATATAGAACTTTACTTGGCACAACATTGCGATAAAATAAAGATACAAAGGAGTTGCTACAGAAGTAACAAAACTCCTTGACTCAAAGAAAACAAAAATAACAGCAAATAAAAACGATGGGTTGTCTCCCATAAGCGCTTTTCTTTAACGCCTTTCAGCTAGGCGCAGAAAGTGAAAATCAAGTGTTGTCAAGTGGCAAATCATTCAAATCATCAAAAGCTTCTTCCAACACACAGCTTGTAACAATGGGTATCTTAGATGTTCCTGGAGGTGTTTCATTACCTTTAACCGTACTAAAAGTTTTATCAATTTTAAGCTCATAATGAGTCTTTGGTTTTGGCACTTTAGGAACATACATAAACTTTTGCTCTCTACCCACATAAACTTTCTCCTTTTTAGACTTAAGAGAAGTAAAGGTTGAACTTAAGGTTTCAATAGCTTCCTCTAACTCATCAATTCTATGATTTTGGGTGTCATGGATATTATTATCCTCAAGAACAGTGATTCTTTCATTGATGGTGGCTATTGATTCATTAGTCTTACCAATACAATCAAGAAAATTTGGAAAAAAATTCTCCATAGAGTCTAACTTATTTATAACATCCTCCAAGGTGATCTCAATTTTAATATCTTTAGTGGGTGGTGTTCCTACCAAACTTTCAATAATATTACAGGCTTCTAAAGCAGGAGTACCCAAGAAATTTCCACCTGTAAGAGTGTCTAGAACATACCTATACCAACTAGAGATACCAACATAAAAGTTCCTAAGGAGGATAGTGGTAGAGTGTTTCTTAGTACATCTATGATGAGCATCACTAATTCTATACCAAGCATCTTTCAAATTTTCACCTCCTAGTTGCCTAAAAGAACGAACTTCAACTTCAGGAGCATTCATTTTGAAAAACAAAATCAAACCGAATTAAACAAGTAACTAATTTTTTTGTGTTTTTGATAAAGAGAGCAAACAAGACTAAATAAAAATAAACTAAGCAAGACAAATAACAAAGTAAAGAGATTGGGTGTGAGAGACTCCCCTTGCAGAAGCAATTCGGTTTTCCCCGGCAACGGCGCCAGAAAACGTGTTGGTGGCTCTAAGTTGACGAGGGAATATCTCCCCGGCAATAGTGCCAGAAACAATGCTTGTACGTCACACGTCAGTTGGGAACCCCAAGAGGAAGGTATGATGAGTGCAGCAGTAAGTTTTCCCTCAGTATGAAACCAAGGTTTAATCGAACCAGTAGGAAAACGAGGTTGCTTCGAAGGTGTTGGTGAAGGAGTGTAGTGCGGCGCAACACCAGGGATTCCGGTGCCAACGTGGAACCTGCACAACATAACCAAATTACTTTGCCCCAACTTAACAGTGAGGTTGTTGATAACCCACAAGTATAGGGGATCGCGTGTAGCCTTTTCGATAAATAAGAGTGTCGAACCCAACGAGGAGCTAAAGGTAGGATAAGTATTCTCTCAAATTCTATCAACCACTGATACAACTCTACGCACACTAAACGTTTGCATTATTTAGAAAATAAAACTACGGTAGCAATACGGGTATGAGAGGTAGTTTTGCAAGATAATAAATACAAGAAAGTAAATATTAGTGCTGCAGCAATAAAATACACTAAGTAACCATATACTAACAGTACCATGAGTGTGGAAAAGTGGTGATAATTGTGGTGGCTTTGTCCAAGATTAATTAGTGAAGGTACTTGGTTCATTGTCTTCGATGCAGTTTTCTATGTGGGAGAGGCTAAATATACATGCACTCCACTATTTGGGATTACAAGTACTATATGATTGGATTGTTTAGCAAGCATCCGCAAATACTAACAATGCATTAAGGTTTTCCCAACCATAGACTTAAGTTCAAGGTCCTCTTACTCCCATACGTGCAACTAATCGGTTCGCGTTCTCAGGTTTCTGTCACTCCGGCAGAACTTCCCCCGCTTCGTTACAAATACTACCAATCCTAGGGTGTTTGATCCATGTGCGCACAAATATAATGGACACCAAAGGACAGCACCATATAGACATACAACTCTAATGAACCTCATGCATTCAATTAAGCAATCAAAAGACAAATAAACTACGGAAACATGATGTAAATCATAGGATAAATATTATAGCATCAAACACCATGTTTACATAGGACGGTACAGAGGTTTGTGGGAGGATGAACCACTGAATACAAGGAGGAGATGGTGATGGAGATGGCGGTGAAGACGGCGGAGAGGGCAGGGCGGCGGCGGCGCCGGCGGTGCGGGGAACTCCTTTCCCCGCCGTCGGCAAGCTTGGGGAGCGCCGCCCCTTAGCCTCCCTCCTTCATGGCTTCTTGGGGCCCTCCCCCATGGAGATGGATCCATGGGGGAGGCAAAAACGTGGCTTTTGGTGGCTGAAATTCGTGGTGGAGGAGTCCTCCACGAATTAGTTTCCTCCCTTTATATATCTTTTCGGATTTCCGTCACCCCCTTTTAGGGTTCCACCAAAACGGCCTACAGCCCGCGTCCGAACTCCGATTGGCTGATCTCGGGCTTAAAATCTTCGTATGGAAAATTGTGACAACTTTCGTAACAGCCAGGTCTCCATATAACGTCATCTTCGAGGGTCAAACTGGCAATCTTCGTAAAAAGTTCTCAGACAGATTTCAGGAAAGTCCCAATTCGACTCCAACAAGGTTTCCTCTTGTATTCTTGATAATTTCTACACATCAAAGAGTAAAACAAGAACATTATGCACTTTTGCAACTATTAGTAGGTTAGTCCAAATAAATAATAAACTTAATATAAAACAAGTGCTAAAAGCATAAAAATGACATGAAACAATCAAAAATTATAGATACGTTTTGGACGTATCAACATCCCCAAACTTAATTCCTGCTCGTCCTCGAGTAGGTAAATGATAACAAAATAATTTTTGATTGTAAATGCTATGATCAGGTCTTTAACAATTGCATGATGTATGGATAATAAAACTTAGCATCATGTTTCCTAATGAAAAGTATCAACGAACTAAGAGCTCATAACATGAAATTTCTAAACATCAACAAGATTGCAATGTTCATAAAAAGATATGACAAATTGGTATCTCGCTTGCCTTAATTTGAAGGGCAAAACATAAATGCCAAGGCACCTCTGAAGTTCAAGTGAAGACTAGATATAGAGATATCAAAGATAAAAGCATCATAGTTATACCTCAATTAATCGTATTCTGGGACAAGCACATTACACTAAGAACGACAGCTATGCTCTCGAAGAAGTGCTCAAAGAAAGGATGGTGACTCAACATAAAAGTAAAAGAAAGGCCCTTCGCAGAGGGAAGCAGGGATTAAGTCATGTGCTAGAGCTTTTAGGATTTTGAAAACATATAGAGATTGCATAAAATATTTGATACTCCTCCCAACCTTACTAACACAAGCCATGGCTAACCGAATCCTCGGTTTCCTTCCATCAATCACATACCATGGAGGAGTATCTATTTTTGAGAGGTATTTGTTAATTGTCAACGAATGGTAGCGGGTGAGAACAGTATTCTACCTGTCAAACGGACTTTTAAGAGCGGCTCCCATGAAGGACGTTATTTCTACCAGCAAGGCAGATCATCCCTCTTTCTCTTTGGTTTACACACATTCAGGTATTTCACTGATTGTCATTGCTTACTGATGAATCAGGGCAAAAGTGTGAAGCGAATTAATTGGTTAAAGTTGTAATTAATTAGGACTGGGCACCCCGTTGCCAGCTCTTTTTGCAAGTTATTGGATAAGCGGATGTATATGCCACTAGTGGGATCCATGGGGAGGCAAAAACGTGGCTTTTGGTGGCTGAAATTCGTGGGTGGAGGAGTCCTCCACGAATTAGGTTTCCTTCCTTTATATATCTTTTCGGATTTCCGTCACCCCCTTTTAGGGTTCCACCAAAACGGGCCTACAGCCCGCGTCCGAACTCTGATTGGGCTGATCTCGGGCTTAAAATCTTCGTATGGAAAATTGTGACAACTTTCGTAACAGCCAGGTCTCCATATAACGTCATCTTCGAGGGTCAAACTGTCAATCTTCGTAAAAAGTTCTCAGACAGATTTCAGGAAAGTCACAATTCGACTCCAACAAGGTTTCCTCTTGTATTCCTGATAATTTCTACACATCAAAGAGTAAAACAAGAACATTACGCACTTTTGCAACTATTAGTAGGTTAGTCCAAATAAATAATAAACTTAATATAAAACAAGTGCTAAAAGCATAAAAATGACATGAAACAATCAAAAATTATAGATACGTTTTGGACGTATCAGTTGTCAATCTCACCGGCTTGCTGAAAACAAAGGGTTAAACGTATCGAATGGAAAATGATGTTTGTTTGCATAAAACAGTAGAGAACAATGATTGCAGTAGATTGTATTTCAGATGTAAAAGAATGGACCGGGGTCCACAGTTCACTAGTGGTGTCTCTCCAATAAGATAACTAACATGCTGGGTAAACAAATTACAGCTGGGCAATTGACAATTGATAAGTGCATATAACATGCATGTGTGAGCTGTGGTGTCTACTATGAGATTCATTTGGGCATTACGACAAAGTACATAGACCGCTATCCAGCATGCATCTATGCCTAAATAGTCCACTTTCCGGTTAACATCCGTACCCCTTCCAGTATTAAGTTGCAAGCAACAGACAATTGCATTAAGTAATGTGCGTAATGTAAACAATACATTCATCCTTGAATAAAGCATTGCTGTTTTACCCCTAGTGGCAACAACACATCTACAACCTTAGAACTTGCTGTCACTATCCCAGGTTAAATAGAGGTTGAACCCAACTATCATGAATAAATACCCCCTCTTGGAGTTACAAGTATTCACGTGGCCAAGGCTTTAACAAGTAACGGAGAGCATGCAAGATCACAAATGACATAGACATGATAATATAATATTCAGCTCCACATAGGTATCAATATAAGTCAGATCCCAGCAAACACAACATGTAGCATTACAATAAGATGATCTTGATCATGATAGGCAGCTCATAAGATCTAAACATGATGGCACAAGTGGAGAAGACAACCATCTAGCTACTGCTATGGACCCATAGTCCAAGGATGAACTACTCACGCATCACTCCGGAGGCGGGCATGGCGATGTAGAGCCCTCCGGTGATAATTCCCCTCTCCGGCAGGGTGCCGGGAAGAGCTTCAGGAACCCCCCGAGTTAGTGTTGACGACGGCAGCGGCAGCGAATATGTTCTGGATGAAAGGCTCGGTGTTTTAGGGTTTTCGCGTCTCGGGGAATAAATAGGCGAAGGGGCGATGTCGGCGGACCCCCGAGGGGCCCAAACCACAGGCAGGCGCGGCTGGGCCCACTGCCGCGCCGCCAGGTGGTTTGGCCACCTCGTGGCTCCCCTTCGTGTCTCCTTCGGACTCCGTGTACGTGCTAGAAAAATAGGGACCTGGCCTTTTGTTTCGTGCAATTCCGAGAATATTTCCAGAAGTAACTTTCTAAAACCAAAAACAGCAGAAAACAGGGAACTGGCACTGTGGCATCTTGTTAATAGGTTAGTCCCAGAAAATGCATAAAAGTGATATGAAGTGTATATAAAACATGTAGCAAATGGTATAATATAAGCATGGAACAGCAGAAATTATGGATACGTTGGAGACGTATCAGTAGAACATCTCCGCGTCACCGTGTGGTTATCTCTTAACCTTCCTTTACTTGTATTGCTAGCTTAACTTGTTTAGAATATCTTGCTAGCTTGTTTATTGCTCATCATATAGGATTGTTCACCTAGTTGCATATCTAGAGAACTTATATTTGAGCAATTCCCAAATTTATTAAAAGAAAAAGAAAATTTGTAGTTGCCTATTCACCCCCCCCTCTAGTCAACCTACTCGATCCTTTCAATTGGTATCAGAGCAAGGTCTCTTTATTAAGGGCTTAACAGCCTAAAGAGGAGGATGACTAGCGACGAGGAGTTAAAACTTGCTAAGGAACAACAAGAGAAAAATGATAGAGAACAACTTGAGAAAGAACTAAGTGAAGCGGGGATAACCCCTCCCGATGATAATGCCCCGGTCACCATGAAAGCCATGATTGAACTCTTTGGGTTCATGAAAGGCAAAATGGTGGACGAGGTGTTTACTCGGGTCATTAATAATCAAAATGCCTCCTCATCAACCGGTGTTTCTAACGTTGAGGCCTTGGTTGTTAAGGATAACAAAGATCAACCTAAAACTAGTGAGAAGCCTCCTCATAACTTTGCTCCACCTACTTCATATCTCACTCAAGTTCCACTCACTCAACCTCATATAACCAACCTAAGTAGGCCACCTCCTAAGCTTGATAATACTCGTTATTTCACTTGGAAGAAATCTATGGAGTCTTATTTTCGCAGCTCATCGGTGCATCTTTGGAGGGTGGTTCTAAATGGTTACTCCGGTTGATCCCTCCAACTTGACAAGGCAAGAAGAGATTGATGAACAACTTGATGCAAATGCCAAGTACATCCTTGAGAGTGCCATGACCGCCCATGATGAAGATCAAGTGCGGAATCTCAAAACCACCAAGGAGCTTGGGATTTTCTCGCATCGGTATATGAAGGAAATGAGGGCCTTCAACGCTCCAACGACGCCATCCTTCAACATCAAGTGGACAACTTCATCATGCTAGAAGAAGAGACACCATCGGATCTCTTCCGAAGACTCACCAAGCTTGTGTGGCATGTAGGGAAAATGGAAAGAAAGATATGGATGATGAATGGGTCAAAGCCAAGTTCCTCAAGACCATTGTTCCATACAATGAAAATATGGTGATGAATCTCCATACGAGAGCGGACTACAAAACAATGTCTCCCAATGACATATTGGCACAATTCGTCACTTATGATACCTTGAAGGCCACTTCCAAGTCTTCCATCAACCAAATTCGTGGCACAAAGAACCTTGCCTTGAAGGCTCATGTGGAAGAACATCCAAGATATGAAGAAAGCACAAGTGGTCATCATGAAGAAGATTTTGTGGGAACTCAATGAGGTGCTTGCTCTTGCCGCCACCAAGTATTGGAACAAAAAGAATATCAAGAGCAACTTCTCCCCTAGAAGCAACTTCTCCCCACAAATGAAAAGAATGTGCTTTAATTGTGGAAAGGACAATCACCTTGTGAAGGATTGCCCCTATGAGAGAAGAGAAGATTTTGGAGGCCAACTCATCTTAAAGAAGAAGAAGTTCTTCACCAAGCCCATCAAGTACCTCATCAAGAGAGAACCTCAAAAGGCTCTTGTCACCGCAACACATGAAGAAGAGTATGAGTCCGGTGGCGAAGAGGAGGATGATGATACAAGTGAGGAAGTGGGGATGGCGGCTCTTGCAATGGGCAACCTTCCTCCTTCATTGGCACCCCTTTTCACCGCTCCAAATGACAACAAGATCCCAAGCCTATGTGCCTCATGGCCAAGGAAACCAAGGTGAATTCCCCACCTAAAATTACTATCTCCTCTAAACCATCTCTCTTGGATTGTGTTGAGGATGTAGGGAAAAATGAGGAGAAAGAGGATACAATTACCCTCTTTATAAACAAGCTCCAAGGTCCAACCAAGAAAATGGTTGAGGCTCTCATGTACCAATATGGAGAAGCCAAACACCTCCTTGAGGAGAAGGAGAATAGGATTTATGAGCTTGAGGGGCATGCACGTGATCATGCCGATAAAATTGGTGAGCTAGAAGAGCAACTTGTTGAGGAACAAGTGTTCCGGGAGCAACTTGAGGAGACCCAAGCCAAGGATTTATCCAAGGCAAAAGAAACCCGTGAAACCTCTATTCAAGTTGCTAGTGATCTAAAAATTAAAAATGATGAGCTTGTAGAGAGTCATAACAAACTCCTTGAGAATTTTGAGCAACTTAGGGAAACCCACAAGGTGACCTCAAGTGAGCTCACCAAGCTCAAGGGGTCATATGCTAAATTACAAGCTCAATTTATATATGCTAGCTTCACCACTCCTCATAATGATAAAGATGCCAATGCTTGTGCTACTAACCCTTTATGTCTTAAAGCATCTCTCATGGAGGAGAACACTAGGTTGAAGGCCCAACTTGAAAAGGGTCTAGCCACTTGTATCCAAGGGGAAAAGAACCTCAATGATCTTTTGACCAATCAAAAGGGAGTGGTTAGCAAGGAAGGGCTTGGGTTTGCTCCCAAGTCCAAGAAGGCAAACAAGAAGAAGATGCCTACCTCCCCTTCAAAAGATATTATTTTTGTGAAGGAGGGGGAGTTGGGCAAGAAGAATGTTGAACCCATTGTGGGTGGTAAAGCCACAAGGGGCAATGCCACTCACAATGACTTTGCCGGAAAATATAACCCCTCATATGTGCTTATGAAATCTAGAAATGGTTATGTTTTTGCTAAATATGTTGGTACCTCATATGGAGATGATTATCACTATGCTATTTGGGTTCCAAAGACCCTTGTGACTAACAAAAGAGGACCCATTCCAAAATGGGTACCTAAATCAAAGACTTGATTTATTGTAGGGCTTTTCTTCCGGTGGATCTTCATGGCTCATTGATAGTGGGTGTTCATCTCACATGACCGGAAGCAAAGAAGTAGTAAAGGGCTTATTGAAACAATTACTCTCATTCTCTCATGTCACCATTGGGAACAATACAAGACTTAAGGTATTGGGATATGGCAAGGTGGTGATCACACCGGAGTTATCAATTGAGAAGGTCCTCCTTGTTGAATCCCTTTCATATAATCTACTTTCCGTTGGTCAATTATGCGATGCCGGTTACACCGTTATCTTTAATAAATACCACGTGACCATCCTTTTCACAAAATCTCTTAAAGTAGCCTTTGTTGGATTTCGTGAGAACGGTTTGTATGTGGTCGATTTCTCGAAAGAGACCACTCAAATTGCCACGTGTCTAATGGCTAAATCCGACAAGGGTTGGCTTTGGCATCGCCGGCTAGGCCATGTCGGTATGAGAAATTTACAAACTCTTGTAAAGGGTGGACACGTGGTAGGACTAACCGATGTTAATTTTTCCAAAGATCGTCCTTGTAGTGCTTGCATAGCCGGAAAGATGCATGAAAAGAATCACCCCAAGAAGACCATTATCTCCACTAAGAGGCCTTTGGAGCTCCTTCATATGGATCTCTTTGGGCCTCCCACATATGATAGTCTTGGTGGCAAGAAATATTGTTTGGTGATTGTGGATGATTATTCAAGATATTGTTGGACTTTCTACATCAAGAAGAAGAGTGAAACTCAAAAGATATTCATTGACTTTGCAACCCTAGTTCAACGCCAATATGACTCCAAGATTTTGGCAATTAGAAGTGACAATGGTACGGAGTTCAAGAATTACACTATGGATGATTTCCTAAGTGGGGAGGGCATTCAACACCAATATTCCGCTGCATATACTCCCCAACAAAATGGTGTCGCCGAAAGGAAGAACCGCACTCTTATTGATATGGCAAGAACTATGATGGCCGAATTTCATTCCCCATACAACTTTTGGGCCGAAGCCATCAACACCGCTTGTCACTACTCAAACCGGCTCTTCTTCCGTCCTCTCATGGAAAAGACACCATATGAACTCCTCACCGGTAAAAAGCCAAATGTATCTTACTTTCGAGTCTTTGGTTGCAAATGCCATGTTTACATTAAAGGTTGCAAAATTGCTAAATTTGAATCTAGATCTTTTGATGGTATACTTGTTGGATATGCCGCAAAGTCTCATGCTTATAGGGTCTACAACATATCCACCGGGTGTGTTGAAGAATCTATGAACGTGGAGTTTGTCGAGGATAATGGCTCCCAAGTGGAGCATATTGATCATGATGATGTAGGTGATGATGCTCCATCTCAAGCCATAAGAACTATGGGGATTGGAGAACTAATTCCTATTGAAGGACCTATTGATGATACTCAAGAAGAAGGAACAAGTTCTACTCAAGTTGAGCCATCCACCTCAATAGTTGATCAAGAAACTATCCAAGAACAAGAACATGATATTCATTCAATGATCAAGAAGATGGTCAAGACCCACCCAACTCTAGTGGTGAACAAGAACATAATGAACCCACAACCCAAGAACTCCACTTCGGGTTGACCATGAGCAAGATGAAGGCAATGATGAAGATATTTGTGTTGGTGAAACAATTGGTCAAGCCATGGAACGCCGGGTCATCCGGCGTGCATCAAAATTGGATCATCTTTCCCACTTCAAAGAAAATATCCTTGGGAGTATTCGTAGGGGTGTGTCCACACGCAAACAATTATCTAACTTTTGTGGTCATGTCTCTTGTTTGTCTAGCTTAGAACCTCTCAAGGTATATGATGCTCTTGAAGATATGGATTGGGTTGCGGCTATGCATGAAGAGTTGAACAACTTCGAGCGCAACAAAGTATGGTCATTAGTTGAAAAACCCAAAGACACATGCCATAATGTCATTGGAACCAAGTGGATATTTAAGAACAAGCAAGACTCACATGGTCAAGTCATCCGCAACAAAGCAAGATTGGTTGCACAAGGCTACACCCAAATCGAAGGAGTCGACTACGGTGAAACCTATGCCCCCGTTGCTAGACTTGAATCCATTCGCTTACTAATTGCTTATGCATCTACTCATAATATTGTCTTATATCAAATGGATGTTAAAAGTGCTTTCTTAAATGGTCCACTAAATGAGTTGGTGTATGTTAAACAACCTCCGGGTTTCGAAGACCCTAAATTTCCTAACCACGTCTACTTACTACATAAGGCTCTTTATGGGCTCAAGCAAGCTCCACGTGCTTGGTATGATCATCTCAAGGAGTTCTTAGTAGACCGTGGCTTTGAAATTGGGGTAATAGATCCCACTCTTTTTACAAAAAGGGTAAATGGAGATTTTTTCGTATGCCAAATATATGTTGATGATATTATCTTTGGTTCCACTAACCGTGAATTTAGTGATCAATTTGGCAAGCTAATGACCAAGGAATTTGAGATGTCCATGATGGGAAAGTTGAATTATTTTCTTGGCTTTGAAATCCACCAATTTCGAGAAGGAACATTCTTATGTCAAGCCAAGTATATTAAGGACATGCTCAAGAAATTTGACATGAACAATGCCAAGCCATATAAGTTTCCCATGGACTCCAAGGCGGATCTTCACTTAGATCCGGATGGTAAGGAAGTTGATCAAAAGCTTTATCGTTCTATGATTGGATCTTTGCTTTACCTTTGTGCATCTAGACCGGATATTATGTTTAGTGTGGGTATGTGTGCAAGATTCCAATCAAGTCCTAGGGAAAGTCATGAAACCGCGGTTAAAAGGATTCTAAGATACTTGATGGATACTCCTAACTTTGGTCTTTGGTATCCCCAAGGCACAAGCTTTGATCTTGTAGGTTATTCGGATGCGGATTGGGCGGGTTGCAAAATGGATAGAAAATCAACTTCGGGTACTTGCCAATTCCTTGGTAGGTCCCTTGTGAGTTGGTCTTCTAAGAAGCAAAATTGTGTGGCCTCGTCCTCCACCGAAGCCGAATACATTGCCGCCGGAAGTTGTTGTGCACAACTATTATGGATGAGGCAAACTTTAAAGGATTATGGTGTCATTTGTGACAAAGTGCCTCTTTTATGTGATAATGAAAGTGCCATCAAAATTGCTCACAATCCGGTTCTTCATGGGAAGACCAAGCATATTGAGATCCGGTATCATTTTATTCGAGATCATGTTGAGAAGGGTGATATTGCAATCAAGTATGTCAACACCAAGCTTCAACTCGCCGATATGTTCACAAAGCCTCTTGGTGAAGCAAGATTCAAGGAGTTGAGAGGAGAACTTAATGTGGTGGACATAAGCAATTGGATTTAGTGGACTTCTTGCATACCTACCCATATTAGACAATAGTTATTTGGTTTGGATGTAGGCATGGACATAGGGGGAGTGTAGCTCAATTCATGAGTCATCACTCCCCCCATTATGCGCAAATAGACAAATCTCGCATAATTGTCACTCGTGTGACTAAAATGTGCTTCAAAGATGAGTTGTGATTTTGAGCCCAAGATATATCTTCGCGGCTACAAGTCATACATACTCAAACATGGTGGCTACGGCCACCGCCCTCCTCTTTTCTTGAGGAGTTGGTGTTAATTGAATTATTTGGGTATTTTTAGACCTTGCTCTATCTTTTGAAGAAACTCTTGGATGTTGGGTTTTCCTTGTTGTGTCTTGCAACTCCAAGTGTTTATTCACTGCCTACAGTGACTTATCTTAACCTATGCCAAAATCTCATCTCATAAAACCCTCTGAAATTCCCTGCACAAGTTCATTTTTAAAATTCTCTAAAAACCCTCTGAAATTCCAGGTCCCGGTACTACCGGGTACCACAGTCCGGTACTACCGACGCCTGGGAAGTTGCTGGTTTCGAAAACTGCAATTTCCCTCGCGGCCGGTACTACCGGGCGTGCGGAGGAGAGCCATATACGGGTGCGGCTCGGGGAAGAACTCTTCTTCCCCAAACCGCACCCCCACTCGCTCTCTCTCCTCCGCCGCCTCTCCTTCAAGCTCCGGTGAGCCGCCGCCTCGGGTGCCTCTCCCCTGCCGTCCCCGGCCGGATCTGCTCCGTGGGAGTTGTTCCCACTCCCCTCCCCTCCGATGGCCTCCGGTATTTTCCCCTCTCATGCTCCTTTTTGGTCTCTATTGAAACCTAAAATGTGCTAGGGCAAATCACCGGTAGCTCCACTTATTGTTGGTTAAATTCGTGGGGGGAGACTCCTTTTGGTCTGGGATAGCTCTAGCTAGTTACTCTGTGTAGCCATTTTGTCGATTTGTCACGGATTCGCGTTCTCCCCATGGTCAAAACCGTCCTGTACCGCGGCCGGTACTACCGGCGGTTTTCCACCGGTACTACCGGAACCTGGCATTTTTCGACTTATTTCTACACTTAGCAACTAGTTTGTTTTCACAAATTCATGAACTTGTGCACTTACCCCTGTTCCCTCTGCACCTATGTATGCTATTTCACAGGTAGCCGTGGTGGTCATGAGGTTTACGGTCGTAAAGATAAGAGGCCTAGAATCATTGAGTCAGATGAAGATGAAATTCAAGAAGAATCTGAAGAACAGTCCGAAGAGGTATTGCCAACAAGATCCACAGCTAGAACTCAAGGCCGTCAGCCCGTCCAAAAGCAAGCCACTCCAAAGCCATTCACCAAACTTCGTCTTCATGAGTATCGGGCTTATCGAGAGATCAATCCTTATGACAAGAAGAGGTTCCCTAGTGTGAGAAACCCTCACTTCCACACCAATGAGCAAGAACGGGTTTATCAAGAAGTCTACTTGGGTTCAACAAACAAACACAAAGTGGTCATTCAACACTCCATTGACATTGAACACATGAAGAAGGATAAGCTTAGATCCTACTTTGCCGAAGCTCTTGCTATGTGTGGAGAATTTGGTCTCCTTGACATTATGACCTTCAACCATCCATACATTGAGTACTATATTCTTCAATTCTATTCAACCGTTCACTTTGGCAATGACAATGCTCGGACCCTCAAATGGATGACCAAAGACACAATGCTTGAAGCCACAATGAATGATTTTGGGGCTATTTTGGGTGGTTATCGTGATGGAGGTCCAAGGTCCCCTTGTGGGTGGAGATGCCACTCAAATGATGAATCCGGTGGCAAGGAGTTGCTTGCTCCCATTACTATGGCAGGTGGTATTCCGGGTCAAACCGAGGACCTAATTCAACCTTTTGAGATTCTGCACCGCATCTATCGTGAGTGTCTTGCTCCTCGGATTGGGAATTGGGACCAAGTGCACTCTTACACCATTGATCTCATGGCAAATTCAAAGACCAATAAAGGAAAAGGGAGGAAACTTGATGTCATGGATTTCATATATCAAGAGATGTGGCTGAATGTTATTGACAAGAGAGTTCCTATTTATGCACCATTTATCATGGCCCTCATCTGTGACAAATGGGGTGCAAAGACCGGTGAAGACCTTTTGAAGGATGGTTCGCCCGTGATCAAGCACAATGTCAAACAACTCAACAAGAAGGCTCACACTCTTCCCAAGGACAGAAAGGGCTCCAAAACTGCTAGAGGCTCAACTAGTGCTCCTTCAGGTGCTCCAGAGATTGGGGCTAGTTCTAGTGCACCGCCTCTTGACGATGAACCTTCATGGTTCAAGAAATTTCAGATCAAGGCCAAGAGAGCGTTTTGCTTCAAGTTGGACCTTCAAGACCGCATGTATGAGGCTCATGTCTTTCACAAGAAGGCTGCCATGAGACAGAAAGCAATGATGAGGAAGTGGGACATTGAACACTCTCCCGAACAACCTCGTGACTTGGTCATCACCCCCAAGGAAGAGTGGATCTCCGCGCATGGTTATTGGAGTGAAGAAGACGCCCCCGCGACTGAAGATCCGGCTCGTACACCTGTCCACCGCGGCATGGGTGGAGAGTGACTCTCCATGGGACGTTTCTTAGCATCGCGCTTCTCCCTTTTTGGCATTTCGATGACAAAGGGGGAGAATGTGTTCTAGTAGGATTTATCGATGGGATTTGCATGGGAGGGACACAAGCTTGCTCTTGCTTTGATTCGTTACCGCTTGTGTTCCATCTTATTTGGTTTATGAACTTCGTTGCTTATTTGGTTTATGAACTTCGTTGCGCATGGTGTAAGACATGCATGAACCTATTTGTTTAAGACTATGTGGTGCTATGTAATAGACTTATTTAGCTATCTATCCTTGGTTATGTCTTACATGTTTGGCAAGTTATTTCTCATATGCCTATTTAGTTAAACTTGCTAGGTTTGTAAAATATAAGGGGTGCTCATCCCACATGAATATGGTGTGTTTTGCATTCAAACGCAAATTACAAATAATGCACACATTCAGGGGGAGCCCGCTTGTCTTTTGCAAATCTTTTGTCGCTAAACATTGTGTTGTCATCAAACACCAAAAAGGGGGAGATTGAAAGGACATTTCTATCCCTATATGTTTTGATGTTTGTTGACAACACAATTAGCGGACTAATTGTGTGCTAAAAGACTTACAGGTACATCTTATATTTTCACACATGATGGTGGGATTTCTCCTCTACAAGCGTCAAGCGAGAAGTTGTAGTTTTCCTAGGTTTTACTTTATAGGAAAACCGTACTATCAAGAGGGGGATCCGGTGTGGAGGTTTGGGCGGAATCAATCTTGTCTACATGTTTTGCACAAACCAAATATGCACACCACAGCCATCCCATTCCCTGAAAAATACTCTGTTTGGTTCACATTTCCTGGCTCCGGTAGTACCGGATGAAATGGCCCGGTAGTACCGAGCTCGCTCGGTAGTACCGGACTTGGTACCGAGCCAGGTACCGGCGAACGCCAAAACGGTACTGATTCTGGGAAAATCTTACGCGGTAGTACCGGAAATAATTCCGGTAGTACCGACCGTGCGCGCTCCGGTAGTACCGCGAAACTCCGGTAGTACCGGGCGCGCGCGTCGCCTGGTCAAAATGTGCCTGTTGACTGCTGTTTTCTGCCGTTCGGTAGTACCGGTCCATTTGGTCCGGTAGTACCGCGCGTCTGCAGAAAACTGGCCAACGGCCATATTTTTGTGTGGAGCTATATATACTAGTCTTCTTCTCCAAAGAAGCTAGGCTTTGAAAATCTCTCTCCACCATTGTTACAAAGCTTCAACCTTCAAGATCTCCCACTCCATCGGTCTAAACACCTTCATACTTTGAGGAGTGACGGAGGAGGTCTTGATCTACACTTCCACCAAAGCAATTTCGATTCCCCCACTAATCCCTAGCGGATCTTGTTACCTCTTGGGTTCGTTGAACCCTAGACGGAAGTTGTGTTCTTCGTGGCTTTGGGAGCCGCGGGGAAAAGCCAAGAGCCTCCAATTGAGTTGTGGATGCGTGCCTTGGCCTTGTGATTCTCGTGGCTTTGGGAGCCGTGGGAATTTGGTGAGAGCCTCCAATTCGGTTGTGGAGTGTGCCTCATCCTTGTAAAGGTTTGTTGCCGACCTCGAGGGCATCATATAGTGGCTCGTGGAACTCCTCATCGGAGGATAACACGAGGGAGATACGGTGTGCCATATCAAGGCTATTCGGAGTTCACTTTGTGACTCCGCACCGCTCCAACGGAGTCGTAGCTTCCATTGGGAAGTGAACTTCGGTAGAACATCTCCGCGTCACCGTGTGGTTATCTCTTAACCTCCTTTACTTGTATTGCTAGCTTAACTTGTTTAGAATATCTTGCTAGATTGTTTATTGCTCATCATATAGGATTGTTCACCTAGTTGCATATCTAGAGAACTTATATTTGAGCAATTCCCAAATTTATTGAAAAGAAAAAGAAAATTTGTAGTTGCCTATTCACCCCCCCCCCTCTAGTCAACCTACTCGATCCTTTCACCAATGTATCCCACAAGGTAAGCGGTAGGCAACCACATTATGGTATTGGTATTCATTATTCATGGCAGTGAGAAGGTAACATAATGAAGGAAAGATCATCAGGCAGGCAAGCTTGCTTCAACACGTTTACTAGGAAAAAAATAGCCAATGTATCCACTGCGCCTTTTCAACATGCCAGTTCGCTCAGTGAGTCCAGAAATTAGATAAGAGAGAGAAGTTGGCTCCTACAGGTCCACTTCCTAGCTGACCTTCATCATGGCCATGCATGTTGTGTATGTAGATGGTTGACCTCCACGTAAAGTTATAAAAAACAGAAGAACCTACAGCAAACAAGCCCTTTCCCCATCTCAGCAACCGGAATACAGTTCTACGTACCTGCATGGTCAATTTGTAACATCCATTCATGGAAGACCCGTTAAAGTTAATCTCACAGCTATTTTATGATTCAATCAGTAAATATTAGCTTCGCCGTTGTGGAAATTGGTACCAAAAAACAGTAGTACAAATAGAGAATAGCAAATATGTAATTTGTAGTGCATTGTCGCACTTTCAACTTCTATTCTATTGTTAGCATATTCTAGTATTTTTTCCATATGGTCTCAGTAGAGTCTAGGAGACCAGTGGCTCATCTATTTTCATGGACATACGAGTCAAAAAGCAGAATCAATGACATTTCAAGGGAAAGCAGAATAAACATGAGAAGGCGTCAAGAAGATATTTAGATAAACTCACAGGTGACAGGTGTAATTTAAAAAAAGTTAGGTTCGGCACAATAATATGGATATATTGACAAACCACACCTATTGTCAAATTCAGAGACTACCAGCTAAATCACAAGAGGTAAGTTATTGTCAAATTCTCGAGCTCGTTCCACGCCATATCAAACAAAATAAAATAAACTAGCAACATAACTGATCATGACTATTCAAATTTAAATAAACATAGCCTGAAAATATAAAACTATCTCAACTTTTTTTACTGGAACAAATGGCATAGCCGCTTGCAGCAGGAGTGCAGGACTACCATAGAAGTGAAAAAAATGAGCAATTGTTTTGTATATTTTAAACCAAGTCGATTTAAAATTATTAGCAGATATAAGAATATTGAATAACAGAATAAGTAGTAGTGAGCTTCCATAATGTACATACTGAAATAACTAGTTGTGAACTTCAAAAAATTCTCTACTAAATTAAGCTTCCTAATGCACCGCCCCGTGGGTCAGCTCCACCTCCAAATCAAACCGCGGGGGCAGGGCAATACGGTCCTGGCCACCGGTGACGGGATCCCAAACCAGGGCCTGTTTCAGCTGCCGGTCCAACATTAGCATTAGACCATGACGGCATCCGAGTGGCCAGAGGAGGTCGTCACGGTCGTGCCGCAAGGAGAAGCGCCCGGGCGAGACACGGTTGGGGGTCTCGAGATTTGGTTGGAAGGAGAAGCCGTGGAAGAAGCCGAGGAGGGGAGGGTTGCGGCGGTGGTGGATGCGGAAGCGGCGGATGAAGCGGGGGTCGGAGACGAGGCCGCGCCAGCGCTTGCAGACCGCGGATGCGCGTGAGAGGGAGGAGGGGTCCGGGGGAAGGCGGAGGAGGATCTCGGAGAGCAGGTTCTCGTCCTCCAGTGGCGGCGCCGCCGCCGGTGAGCTGGAGCGGCGGCGGCGGATGCTCATCTCGCTCTCTGGCTGCTGGTGTGGGAACGATGCGTGAAATGTCAGTGAGAAGGATATCACGCTTGCCAGTGAGAAGGCCCATCTTTGACAAACATTGAAGCCCACGATAGCTCGAGAAAATCGGCCCAACACTAGCCACAGGTTCTTGTGTCGTCCTCAACCTCAGAGTATAAAAAAACAATATACAGTTTTGCCGCTAACATGGTTTTTTTTTTTTGTTGAAAGCCCACGTATATTCAACATAGTACCATATACAACGTACACAGTACAAACAGAGTACAGAAATACATACGCAGGGGAACAGAACTCGAGCAGACGCCAGCAACTTCACCGGCGGCAACGACGAAGACCACCGACCCCCTTCTCACCACGGCCCCAGGGTGCCTCCAACGTTGAAGAAAGCCGCCGAGCCCACCCGCCGCGCAGCGACGGAGATTAAGCCAATGGACGAGCACGGCCATCACCCTCCCGCACCAGCACCTCCACCTTGCCGCAGTCGTCTTCGATCCCGACGCCGGCAGAAGCCGCCAACCTCGCCCTGATCTGAATTCCAGCCACCGGATCCACCGCCACCACGGATCCGACGGGAGGCAGCCGAACTCGAGCACCGCACCGGGCCTCGAGCTCCTGCCAGTCCAGCGCGACGACGAGGATCCCCGAAGAGCTCCGCCGCCGGAGAAGGTCACGCCGGCACCAAACCGCCCGCCCGCAGCACCAACTCCTCCAGAGCGCCGCCGGCGAGAACTTCACCCTACCCTACCGTATATACATGCCGGAGCCGGGGATCCCCCACCCTCCCGCCGCCGGAGCGGCCGGCGGAGGAGAGGAATCCCGCGGCTCGCGGCGCGCACGGTGGATCGACGGATTCGCCCCAAAAATCGCCTTCCCTCTTGCTACAGTGGCGAGGAGGGGATAAGGCCGACCTGCGACTCTCTTCGTAACATGGCTTTCTTCTGTTCCCTGTCCTCATCACAATAACAAAATTATTCAACAAAATTATATGGTTGAAAAGCTATAAACACACAAAAATATTCAGATGTCGCACAACTCATCGAATCCGTCGGTCACCACATCTCAGAAAAGGGAAACGAAAAGAGAGTCGCAATTTGCAAGATATGGTCGCCTGCGGCCTGCTTGGATTGACAGATATGCGTAAACGGATATCACTAGAATCAGTTAAGATTTCGACAAACACATACACACACAGAATGGGGCATAAGCAGAAATCTCGGTCCGGCCGCGGTCGGCGTAACGCCACGATTAATCGTTTCCGAACGAGGCGGACAGCGACAGACGCGCCATGGACTTGTCCGCCGGTGGAGATGCTCTTATATATCTTGTAACAACGACGGCGATACAAAACGGTATGAATGTGTGATCATATCTCATCTTGCCAACATACCACATAATTTATTAATTTGTTCGTTGAGAAGCAGCTAAGACGTCAAGAATCACAATATATGGTGCAGACTAGTGTGTTAAAAAACACACGCATCTGGCATCACAGATTCAAAATGACCATCATGGATTTAAAGTCCCGGCACCACCACTGAATATGAAGATTCTGCTAATAAGGGGACGGCGGGAGGGACGGAGGGTCCGTGTGCGTGCACCTAGAGCAGACGCCCAGATTCACGTCGCAGCTCCCGCCCTCGATCGCAGTCCGTTGCTCTGCACCCCGTGTCGCACTCCTCGTCACATCTCATCAGATAGTCGCCGCCCGTCGCATCTGTGCAAGATCGATGGCACATACGTGAACATATATACATACCGAATTTTCATCCCAAAGCTTCACAAATAAGTTCATCCATGGGGAGCTTACCGCAGGGCAGGAGGAGTGCCACTATGAAGACGAACGCGATCACGGCCTTGACCCATGATGACGACGACATGGCGATTATATACTTCGTGTTAGGGTTTGCTTCACCTGGGCAGATGCTTATATATGGCTGCAAATAAATGAGCCCGCGCAATTTTGTAATGGAAGTAAATCCGGCATGCGATCTGCATATGCAATCAGCATTGATGATAGTTTGATACGATCGATCAGTTCTTTCAATTTAAGGCTGGATAACAACGTGTTTATTTGGAAAGCACTAATGACAAATTGATACTCATCATGGAAAATAATCTCGCGCATTCCTCCCATATATGGGGAGAAAGAAATTGAAAATATGGAATGTCCTCTGTTTTTTCTATCTCTATTATTGTCTACTATCTATGGACTATGTCTGCTGCATCGCATCCCTAGCGTGGTTATCCATTCGGAATTTCGGATAGCGACGCGTCGCCGCCAATGACAAATAAATTATTCAAAAATCATTCACCTGATCTCCATCGGCGTTCATGCTGATCTCCTCTGACTCTACATGTTGTTCCGGCGGCGGGAGGGAAGGAGGATCTGGTTCCTTCACTCCATAAGGTTTGGTTTTGCAAATCGTGGTGCGTCGTTTGGATGGTGGGAGTGGCGCCCGGACGAATAATGTCTCTACTTTACTCCCACACCGGCGTTGTTCTTCATGACGGCGTCTCGGAGTTGGTTGCATCATGTGCTTGCTTATCTTTCAGGTTGGTGGCTTTAGGGTTCTTGGATGGTGTCGACGAGACGGCGGGGGCGTGGTTCCACGTGCCGGTCGTTGCCTGGGAGCTGCATGTTGTTGAGGGCAGCGAGGAGGGCGGGGTCGATCTGCTGCTGCTGATGTGCATGGCTGCCATGAGGCCCTTGAGCAGTGTAGGCCTGGGGTGTCATGCCAGGTCGCGGTCCGAGGAGGCTAGGAGTCGGTGCCTGCCATAGCGTCGGCGGGCGAGGCTGCCAGGGAGCCGGTGGCGGTGATTGCCACGGAGCCTGCTGAAGTTGAGCGCGTGTAGGGGCCCCGGTCCAGGGGTTGAACTGCCAGGGATTGTCGCGGCCGCGCCCACGGCCTCCGCCGCGGAAGGTGCTGGTGAAGTAGGTGGTTCCGCGGCCGCCGGCGCGATCGCCCCCGAAGGGAGCAGGCGCAGAGCGATCTCCAGAAGGTGGGACGCGGGCGCCCCCGTTGGAGGGCAGCACGCTCTGGCCCATGGCCCAGAGTGCGGTGGAGGCGGCGTTGCGAGCGTCGGTGCGCCGCTGGGTTTCTTCGAGGATGAGGGTGGAGCGCGTCTGAAGAAACGAGGGGAACGGCACCTGAAAGGGAAGGAACAAACGCAGATGGGCGTAAGTGTCATTGAGTCCTCGAAGGAGAGTCAAAACCAGCGTCTCGTCGCTGATGGGTTGGCCGACGTCGATGAGCGAGTCGGCGAGGCTCTTCAGTTTGGCGCAGTAGTCGCTGATGGAGAGATCGCCCTGTGGCGTGTTGCGGAAGTCAGCCTCGAGCTGGATGGCGCGGTGCTTCTTGTTGTCGCGGAAGAGGTTCTCGATGGCGTCCCAGATGGTGCGCGCGGTGGAGCCGGGGCGCATGACGATGCCGAGGAGGTCGGTGTCGATGGAGCCGTATATCCAGGAGAGGACAGTGAAGTCGTCGCGGCCCCAAACAGAAGTAGGGGACGTGTCGGAGGGAGTGGCCTCGCCGGTGACGTGGGCGGTGAGACCGTAGCGGCCGAGAGCGACGAGGAAGAGCTCCCTCCAGTTGGTGTAGCTTCCGTCGTTGAGGCTGAGGGTGATGGGTACGAGTTTCATGGAGGAGGCGTAGGTGGATGGGCTGGGGTTGGATGGAGGCTGAAGGTTTTGGGAGGGTGGAGAAGGAGTAGCACCGGCCGCAAGAGGGAGGGCGGCGGGGTTAGTGTTGACGGCAGCGAGTTGTTGGGTGAGGGAGGCTTCATGGGCATCTAGGGCTTGAGCGCGGGCCTCGAGCTCGCGCTCCTTGGCTGCGATCTCGTCAGGAGTCATGGTGGGAGGGAGGAAGGATAGGGATGGCAGCTAGGGTTTGGGAGAGGGAGAGGTGCGGCTAGGGTTTGGAAGCCTGCTCTGATACCATGCAATGGTTAATTGTACGGGCTGCTCAATGCATGCCTCGTCCCTCTCTTCTTCTATTTATATACACAAGGACTTGGACTCCAAGTCACGGTTTACATGGATTGTTACACAAGGAAATATCCTAACTAACTCTTGTTACATACGAGGGAGGATATCTCCCTAACACCGATGATGGTGCGGCTGGGCATGACCTCGTCTCATTTTGTAGAACGGAGTGAGTATTTAAATGGCTTGGTAAAAAAAGTCGCTGAAAGAAAATTACGATTCACTAGCAAAAGTGCCCGTGCGTTGCACCGGGAGCCCTGCATTGGCATCACATCAGCATCAATATGTTACTTCTCCAACTCGGCATCAAGTTTTTCAGCATACCTTGGCTGGAAAGCACATATCGTGACCGTCACCATTTTCTAGTGTACGATCATGGGGACGACCTTCACCTTCTGGATTTCCATTTGCTGAAGAAAGCATAGTTTGCACTTGAGTGCCATCAAGCAAATCTTAACGTATATGCTCTATCTTAGGATATGGGATAATAAGCTGAGCAATCTTTTCCAATTTGTACAGCTGATGTGGTAATAAAAAGTTGGCTGTACCGCATAGAGTGTTGTGTACAAAGCTGCTGCTCGGATTACAAGTCGTGCACTTCATCACCGTAATGGAACAAAAGATCAGCTCTGAATTTCTTCTGCATACGAATTTTTCCTGGACTCCACTGGCTACACAACAAAACATATAGCAGCAGACCACAAACTAAGAAAAAAACGAAATATCGAAACACTCTAGACTGCACAAAGCAAGCAGGACTTGCTGCCCGGTTGCCTCGCTTGAATAAGTTCAGAGTCTTGAAGTTCAGACGCGGTGGACATGGAGAGACGTCCAGCTCGACGTTCGTATCGAGGATGACCAGGCGGTAGCACCAGCGCAGCGAGGCAGGAGCACCAGCGGCCGGCACAGCGCGCGTGAGTCAGTGGGGGCGTCGCGTGGGCGAAACTTGAGGGGCGGCACGGCGGTGGCCTGCAGCGTTCACAGGGGCACTGGCCGGCGGCGGGAGTCTACTCGTGCGCACACAGCATACACACCACGGGACCCGACCGGCACGGCCTCCTCAGAAGAAGTCCAGCAGCAGCTCTTTCATAAGACTGAATTGTGCAACTAGAAAATCAGAATTGCAAAACAAATAGAAAGTCAGAATTGCAAGTCGCGAAATAAAAAAGACTGAATGGTGCTTTTACGTCCATCTTATAGCACCGGAATAGCCCGACCCTCGTGTCGCTCTCGTCTGGGCGACCCGAGGGAGCTCACCGGCGCACCACCAGGCCACCTCCCTCCCGGCGCCCCTCCCTGCCGCCGCTGCCGCTGGCCTTCGCCGCGGTGGCGGCGGGCCCCTCGCTGCCAAAAGGTGGAGGGGGGGGGGGGGGGGGGTGCTCTGAGGTCCAGATCGGCGGGCTCTCGCTGTTTTGGCGCGGTAAGCCTGGGCGGCGGCCCTGGTCCTGGTGGCGGCCGGCGGGGTGCGGTGCGGGCCGCGCGTCCCGCGGCGATGGATGGAGGCGGCGCAGGGCGTGCGAGGTGGCTGATGCGCGTTGCAGCTGGCGGCGGCGGGCGGGCCCGATCTGGGCCCGTCCCGGGCCTGGAGGGCCGCGGCCGTTCTGCTATGCCCTGCTGCGTGGCGGCGGGATTCAGGGATGGCGGAGGGCTGCATGGTGGCCATTTGCGCGGGGGAGGTGCAGGAGTTGCTGGCTGCGGGGGTGCTGCAGGAGGGCCGTGGTGTGTCGATGGAGCTTGGGTGCTGCAGTGAAGAGGTTGTGGTGGTGCTGCGGTGTGTGGTGGTCGGCAACGGAGATTGAAGCTCGCAAGCCCAACTCCAATGGTCTTGATGATCTGCGGCTTTTTTCGGATGTGGAGGAGCTCCGGGCGAAAGCCCTGCACTGACCGAGGTCAGTGCCAGCGACAATGGCGCTTCGGGCGTCATCTTCCTCCTTGGGGTGTCGTTGTGGACTCCTTTTCCTCTCCAAAAAGGTTTGGGTTCTCCGGGTGAAAACCTAGGCTCTGGTTGCTCGGAGCGGACGACGACGGCGTTTCCGTCGCTTCCCCCTTGGGGGCGTCGTCTTGGAGAACCAGTTGGTTTCTTTTGAGCGGTCTGGTTGCGGGAGGGGGCGGCGAGGGTGGCGAGACTGGTGTGGCGGCGGCAGCAGCGGCTGTCTTTTAGGCCGGGGCGATGGCCCCGGATGTTGGTACGACTTCCGTGGTCTGCGAGCAGCTCTCCCTGGGCAGCTTGGGCTGCGGGTGGCTGGTTCGTGCGGCGTCGTGGCTCGGTTCCGAGCGGTGCTATGTCGGGACGGCGGTCCCGGAAGGGGGTGCTGGCGGCGAGGCTGTCGGGGCTGCTTGGGCAGCGGCAGTAGCGGTTGCCTTTTAGGCCGGGGCGGCGGCCCCGGATGCGGATACGACGGCCGTGGTCTGCGAGCTGCTTACCTGGTGCAGCTTGGTCTGTGGGTGGCTGTGTCGTGCGGCGTCGTGGCCCGGGCGTGGGCGGTGGCATGTCGAGGCGGCGGCCCCGGAAGGTGGTCCAGGTGGTTTGCGCAGGGCGTGACGGAGGGTTGGATATCGGGCGCAGCGGCTCCGAGTTTTTCTGCATCATCAAGGGCGTTCCTCCTTGTGTCGTGTGGGCGACAAGGCTGCTCTCGGTGCTGTTCGTCGTCAAGGCTCCCCGGTTGTGGCCGCTTGCCGGCTGGCCGTGGAGTGGGTGTTGTGTGGGCTTTGCCCCGTGACGTTCGTTGTTGTTGGTGTTTGTTGTTTGGTTTTCGCCCGGTTTCTTCCACTAATAAACCGGACACCTTCTGCTTAATTAATATAAGGGCAAAGTTTTTGCCTCTCGTTTAAAAAAAAAAGACTGAATTGCGTGTTACTCCTACTATTGTGCAACTTTCTCCGGGTACAAAATCTAACAAAAGCAGAATTGCACAAGTCCCCGCATCAGCGGCAGCGCCAGCGGGTTATTTCCTTCCCTACCTTTCCTTAAAAAAAAATACGAGTTATTTGATATTTCCCTGCCTCTTCAGTGTCACTTCGGCACTTCGCCACAAACCCCGCCCGCACGAGCGCCCGGAGTTGAGGGCCAGACTCTGCCGCGGCCTCGGCTCGTCGGCGGCGGCGCCGCTGGATGACGAGGACCTTCTCACCGAGATCCTCCTCCGCCTCTCCCCACTGCCGTCCTCCCTCCCGCGCACCTCCCTCGTATGCAAGCGCTGGCGCCGTATTCTCTCTGGCCGCCGCTTCCTCCGCCGCTTCCGTCTCCACCACCTCCGCCGCAATCCTCCACTCCTCGGCTTCATCGTCAGGGATCTCGGCACCTTCTACCTTAAACCCGTATCGGATCCGCCCAATTGTGTCCCGGCGGAGTGCTTCTCATCCTATCGGCTCTACGCCGGCGAGGGCTTCAGGCTCCTCGACTGCCGCCACGGCCTCGTGCTTATCTCCGACGCATCGCGGAACCAGGTACTGGCTGGGACCCCGCCACCGGCGACCAGCACTGCATCGCCATTCCCCCAGGGTTCGACCGGCAGAAAACCCGAATCAGCTGGGCTGTGCTTCGCGCCACCGGAGAAATCCACCACTTCCAGGTGGTCCTGGTAGGCAACGACGAGAAGGAAATTACGCGGGCGCTCGCCTGCGTTTGCTCGTCGGAGACCGGCGTGTGGGGTGATTTCATCTCGGCGCCGCTCCCATCGGAGGTTTCTGCGAGCGGTTACCCCACCATGTTGTTAGGGAAAAGCCTGCTGTGATGGTCGGTGATTCCCTTTGTTGGCTGCTTACTGAGAGTTTAAGCATCCTTCGGTTTGATTTGCATAGGCAGAGCCTAGCTGTGATAACTGCGCCGCCGGTGAAAAAGTACGGCCAGTGCCGCTTCTCAGTTATGCGGGCAGAGGGCGGTGGCCTTGGTTTCCTATTCTTGCCAGACTACCATGCCCAATTGTGGACGAGGAAGATCGACAGTGATGATATGGCTTCATGGGTGCTGGAAAAAAGTGTTAAATTGGACAAGCTACTTTCTCTGAATCCGGATGAGAGGAGAGGACCCCTGATGGTACTAGGTTTTGCCGAGTACAGTAATGTGGTGTTCCTGTGGACAGTTATCGGTCTCTTCATGGTCGAGCTTGATTCGCTGCAGTTCAAGAAACTTTTCGAAACCGATGGCTTGTCTTGCCACCATCCATTTGAAAGTGTCTACATTCCAGGTAATAGCACGCCTTTACACTGCGTTTCTAACAAAACCAAGTTATTTCCGATAATTGGTTGATGGAATGCCATTCACATCCTTTCGCGTTATGCGAACAATTTTAACTAGTCTCATATCACTTATTCCTTTTGCTGCTTGATTACCTCTTCAACATATGGCGTTATTGTTCTATAACATTGTTTTCTATTAGTTGCATGGTGGTATTTTATGTGATGGTTAGTTTTTTGATTCATATCTGTTAATGGTAGCCAGTGTCCTTTATGTTTTTTGTGCCATCAGTCCTTTGAGTCATTGAGATGGGCTCTCATCCTCGTAGCTTTGTTAACGGTGATGCTTTTAGCTGCCAAAAAAAATGCGCTTCAAGTTGAAGATAACTGCATTAAAAACTTAACTGCCAAATAAATATGTGTAAAATTAGCTTGAACCAATTGAAATCTTGAAACTAGTTCTCCACCTCACCGGCGGCGACTTCGCCGGCTCCCCTCCCCTCCGCCGGCCGCTCCGGCGGCGGGAGGGTGGGGGAGCCCCGGATCCCGTCTTATGTACAGGTAGGTGTGTGTGGGTCCATCCCCAGCGGCGGAGGCGAGGTGGTGCGGCTGGGGTGGTGGTTTGCGGTGGCGGTCGTCCTCGTCGATGGCGCGGCTCGGTGGAGTCGAGCCATGGACCTGCCTCCCCTGGTTCGTGCGCAGCTCCTGGTAGCTGCGGTACGGGCCCTTCCCTCGCCGGCGGCCGTGGTGCGGCGGCGCCGGATCTTGAAGTTTCCGGAAGTTTTAGATGTTTTGAAGCCAGGCGGTGGCGACGGTGGTGCAGGGTGGAGTCTCTTTGGAGTCGAGGTTCGTCGACTTCCCGTCCGCAGGGGACTCCTCCGATCCAAGGCGTCATGGGAGGAGCAGCGGCGGCGCGCCGGCGGCACGTTCTGCTTCATCTTCGTCTCCGAGCTCTAGAAGGACTTGATTGTAATTTTAACTTTGTTCTGGTGTGTTCTGTAAGGACCTGGTTTTAATATATATCTATTTTCCTCGCAAAAAAAAAGAAACTAGTTATGTTTATTTTCATGCAATATTTTTATATTTTTTCGGACCTTGATAACAATCTTAAATTGACGACCTGGTATAAACCAGACGAGGAAATGGAAACAATTAAGTATTAGTTAGGTTTAGGTTCCGGTAATGGAAATGGTAACATCAGCCCAAAAATGGTAAGGTTCTCTTTGAAAAGAAAAAAGGATTGGGATGGGTAGTAATCCTTAAATTAAAGAGCAAGCACCTCTCCTAACTAATTAGTTAGTATCGAGAGACTAGGCTTTTCATTAAATTTGAAGGAGACAAACAAAGATACTCTTGCCGATGGAATAAATTTATTCCATCTTCATTGAATTACCTTAAGAGTTCCGCTGAAAGTGTCAAGTCCATTGGTACTAGTAAAAACCTCATAAATCAGAGTTTATCTCATCTTTAAGGTTAAATTTGTTTACATATAATCTAAATCTAAATAGGAATGATGGGAAATGCATATGTAGGCACGATCACTGTTGTTGCTAGGATTTACTATTGAGACCTTTTTTCTAAAATGGTGTGGACGAGCTTAATTAATAATTCGTGATAACTTGTCTCTTCTGACCAGATGTGTGGGTGTGCATGCTCTTCATTTTACAATATGAATTAGTATCTACTGTTCTGGGAATATTGTTTCAATTTGACAGTAGGTGCGTTTTTTTTTCTGTATTCCTAAAGTTGTAGCAAAACAAAGTTATTTTTCCTAAGTTACAGCTGTGATCTCATTCTTGACTCGTATTTCTTTGCCTTTTTTCTTTGGAATGTCATTAGTTGATTAACTTCTTATTCTTACAGAGATAGGCAGTGCTGGTGGACACAATGGAGCTGAACTTTAGCACAATACATAAGATGATTGCGCTGTTAGATATTGGTTGAGCAGGTAAGCTTTTCTTCTACGTGCAAGTTGAGGTATCTGAACTGTTGTAACAAAATACTGCTTTCCTTTGTACTACCATTTCTCAAATACAGTATCAGATCGCAAGAGAGTACTTGTTTGCTCCATTGGCCCTAGCCGCCTCCTGGATCACATTCCAGGCCTTGCTTCCTGATCCCTTCCCCAACAGTTCTCCATGATCTTCCTTGTGCCTTCACTAACTTACCTACCTTCTCCTGTTTACTGCTGTCCTTAACCCTGTCTACTGGATGTCCTCCTTTGCTTATATCCAGCTGGCTTGCATTCATTTAACTTTTACAACATTGCCTTTGATTGATATTGTGGTTATGGATCTATCAAGTCCTAGCGTGCTTTGCATGCTATTCCTTCTGGGAACAATTTGTAACTAGTAACACCTGAGCAGGTTTCAAGCATCCTAGCGAACTAATGATTTTCATAATACTCGTAGAAAATGTCTTCATTAAATCTTGTACTGCTTATCATTTGCTTGCAGTTACTGTAGTATATGAACGATTTTTTCAAGTGTTCGATGGTTTGCTTACACATTTTGTCACAATATCCCTTGTTGTCAATCTAGTTTGGGTATGTAAGTGGCCATTAGCCATGGCATGCTAATATAGCTTGTCTGGACCAAATTACATGTTGCCATGCTCTGTGTGCAGTCTAGTTTCTTCAATTTGGCCACCGTAGATGCTTAATATTAATATTTCTGATCAAACTGGCATGCCTTGATTCATCATAAAAACTGCATTCATAACGAATTACAGTTTTTATCTTACTAACTTACTATCATTAGAATGCAGTTGTCACAGTGTTGTTGTTTATGCTGTGGAGTGTAAAAAATGTTTCGTATCAAATGTTAATCAATAAGATGATTATGATACCATGTGTTAGAATTCTACGTCATGAATTTGATTAAATTAAATCTCCTAGTGACCAGCTAGATTGTACTCCCTCCGTACGTAAAAGGATGTCTTTGATTTGTCTAAATGTGGATGTATCTAGACATGTATTAGTGTGTACATACATCTAAATTTAGACAAAGTGAAGACATCATTTTTCGAACGGAGGGAGTACATAAAAGACATGGCTGGGCTACAAACCAGTTTTTTACGCCATTATACTCCATGAGCCCCTCATATGCTCTTGGTAAGAAAGATCATTTGAAATGATCTGGTGAGCTATACGGTTCAGCATTTGCCTTGATCTATGGGAAGTATTTGAACCACTGGTCTTGTAGCCTCTTCTGAGACCAGATGTAGATAAAAATTAATCAAGAATATGATAGAAGTTGAAAGTGTGTCAATACACCACTAAGGACCTACTGCTGTTATTTCCGACTAGCAGAGATTATGTGACTTAGAGTTTGGTACAGTTTTCTTAATGGTGAAGCTATTGTTAACTGGTCGAATCACAAAAATTGTGAGATTTTATAACTTTATTGCTTACCATGAATGAGTAGTACAAATTGGTTTGACTAGTGACATTGATTGTTCTGCAGGTATCGAGAATCGTTTTATGGTTGCTGAGATGCAAGCATGGGCCTGTATATTGTAGGTTCCTCCATTTTGTATGCTTCATGCGGAGACAGGACCTTCGCGTAGCGATGCCATGGTGTCAAGAGTTAAATTGTTTATTTTGCTCATTTCCCTGTATATATAACCTAATGTCTATGGAAAATTAGCCACATGAAAACACCCTGACTTGCTTCCATTAAATAGACTGTGTGCTAGTTATCTGGTGGTTCTGGTACTTCCTGCTTTCCAAGCTAGCATGTTGAAGCAAGCTTGCCTTCTTGAAGATTTTTTCTTCCATCCTGCGTGTTTTTATTGAATTTTTCTATGCTGGCCAATGAATTTGCAAGAAGCTATGAGTTGGCTAACCTTACATAAGTAAACTATTGAATTTTTACTCAATTTTTATGGATATGATTCTTATCCTCAACTTCATAGGATTTTAAACATCCACTACAAAATCTTTTTAATACTCATTTGTTTTTTGCACCGGTTAACTCAGATTCTTGTGTGTTTTTCAGCCTGTGTGCTTTAAAATCTTGTGATCCCAATATGCCCTTAACAGTTTTACATAAACTCTTGAAAACAGAAGATTAAGTGACACAAATAGTTATGCATGAGACCTCTGGAGACTCTTGCTACCCTTTGAAAGGATTAATACCCAAAGGATTAATACCCGTAAGCGGGTGCAAGGATCGTACATAGCGGGATGGGTGAATAGTTACGACTCCAAGATTTTAATCTTTTTTTATATTTAGGCCTGATCCAAAGTTAATTTTTTTAAATATGCAACTATGGTGAATTTACCTATACGACAAGTCTACACTAAGCAATGAACAATATACAAGAAAATATTCAAGTAAAAAACTATAAGAAAATATTGAAGTAAAAACTAAAGATAAAAGAGTAACCGAACAGGAGTAAAAACTAAAGATAAAAAAGATAAAAGAGTAACCGAACGGGAAGCACGAGGAGACAAGGATGTATTCTCGAATCTCGAATACTTCCTTTTTGGGGGATTATGTCTCGTTAAAGGGGTGTGAGAATCACCACAAATAGGCTTGCTCAACGCCATAAGGGCTCACCCTATTCTCCGATAAACTGCGCAACAAAGGATTGGTTCACCTTCCACTATCGGAATCTTTAATGCGTAATCAGGAGTGTTTACAACAATCTTGGAGCACACACACAACTTAATTGGGGCCTTTCAAAAACCACGAATCTGTCACACAATAGCAACAAGTAAGAAGAACAAGATGCCCAGATTTTTCTAATGGAAACTCTAGACTCAAATCACTCAAGTGAATGAGGGGGAAATACAAATCGATTCGGTGAAGATAGGGATCTTGCTCTTCTTCTTCAGTACTCTAAACATCAGCGAGTTTAGGTAAAGGGATTGGGAGATCTAGCAGTTTTGGGGCTCAGCTTTAGGGTTCTTCAATGTCTGGTCGAGCTAATATGCTGGAGGAAGAAGAAGGGCTTTATATAGTCTTCTTGAAATTTAGCCATTGTAGAAAAGTTACACCGGAGACTCCGGTCCGAGTGAAGATTCCGGTCCTCAGCTTGGTCCGGAGATTCCGGTTGGACCGAAGACTCTGGATAGTCTTCGGTGTTCTTCCGGAACAGAGTCTAGGGGCTAGATCTCCCCTTGTCACTTGGTTGAAAACAACCGAGTGGAAAGAGGCCGGAAAGTTTGATGCCCTGAGTCTGGAGACTCCGGACAGGCAGACCCGAAATTTCGGTCTCGGCATGATGGAGACACCGGCCCGGAGTTTCCTGCATCACACTTCTTCGTTCTTTTCCCATTTTTTGGTAATTTATGACAATCCTTATGCACTAATGTTTACATTGAGATATTCTTATAGATCTTGTCCATGGGAAAATATTAGAGTTCATGTGTTAGACTCTTGAAGATGACATGATGAGCAATGCTCTATTCAATGGTTTATATGAAGAATGGTCATGTGTAGAGAAGAAGAAGTGCAAAGTTCAATATGATCCATCTCGGAAGACATCATTTTATTGAAGCTTGCAAAGGAGACATGAAGATGGAGCTTAGCATGGCTCTCCCATTGTAACACCCCAAGCTAACAAAGCACTTGGGGATGCTACACAAACATATAAAAAACGTAAATAAGACCTTTTAGAAATTTTTTGCCAGAACCTCCATTGTTTTTGGAGACATCCAGGAGGCAATATTATCAAAACAGGAGCACAAGTAATAGCATTTTAGCAGAATAGACGTTACAGCCAACCATAATTAAATTCCACAACTTTAGAAGGTGGCCAACCACAATCATCAACAACAACCAAACATCCACAAGACTTCAAAATCGCTTATGACAAGTATAACTTCTAACATTCGAAAGCAACGTTCCAACAAGGTAATTAAATGGGTGATTCGTGAAGTGATGAAGGTGAAGGTGCTACTCCCAACAATTCCCATGCATGACGTCCTCAAGATTTACCTAAAAACATGAAAGCAACAAGGGTGAGTACAAAGACTCAACAAGTTCATGGACACATAGTAAATTGTACATAAATCACAACATCAAGACATCATTAAGCATTATTTATTCATCATCATTCATAAAGATGTCCTACATGCCTATATGCTCATCTCATCACAACTCATCGCGGATACCGGTATCGCTTGAGTGGACACCCATCGGCATCCACTCACTCCAACTTGTGGAGGGTGCCTCCAATGTGGGTCGCAACCCATCAAAGGAGGTCTCATTGTGCCCACCGAATTAGGTCACGTTAACATCATTATCATCATGGGTATGCAAGTATGCATAAAATGAACATGTCATCATCATAATCATTATCATTTCATCATGGAAACATAATAGACAAGATTTATAATTAAATCAAGTGAAGCGACATATGCAAAATCCACTATCCATCATGAACTTGCCTCAACCACGGGGCATGAACTGTGAATTGTAGGGGTCCGAACCAGAAGTGCCAGCACCTGATATTGAAAGATATTTCACACTCAATACACATCCATACATCAAGAGCATACAAGAAAAATATTGAATCGCTCCTATGCGCAAGACCCTTGACACAAACTTTCAGAAATTTCAGAACTAACTAAATTATGTCAACACAGGAAAGACCACTTGGTATTCCTATAAGAATTAAAATTATAAATGAAACCTTGCAAACCTTGAGAGTTCTAACGTCAGCAAGACAAACCCTCCAGTTTTCATGTTAAGCCCATGATTTAATTCGAAAGTTAAACATGCCAAAAGATGCAAAGAAGCTCACTGCATCTAGAAACTGTACAGTTCTGGACAGAACGCGAAACTGATCGCTGGGAGCAATCCGTTAGACCAAATAGCGCAAAACAAAATTCTAGACACAGCCTGAAACATGATTTACAATTTTCGTTCAGATTGTAACTCGAAATTATGGGTAGAACAGCCCAGAATTATTAGTCTTAAAAGGATGTATCAACCCTGCAGTTGCCTGCAAGTACAGCTTACTGATCTAATTAGCGGCAACTACTAGTCACTAGCGTCAGGTCTAAAAGACTCCTCATATATCTAGATTGATGTCTCACGTAAAAAGCTAGCAAGGAGAAATCTGCTCCCTATTTAGCCAGCAGCGTTTCACCTCTTCCCTGCAAACGCCATACGCTACAAAAGTAACACCAAGGAAAACCTGAATCCCAACAAAAATCCTGAAGGCAGAGGTAAAAGCACCATCGCTAATCCTCTCAAAATGCCCTACAACAGCAGAAACAGAACACTACACTGCCGGCCTCGAGCAGGACACGTAAACGATGGTGAGAGGCGACCGCCCTCACAGCCAGCCCTCCACAGCAGGGAATAAATAGATCGAGGAAAACACAAAAGAAACTGCGGCGCAGCCTTGCAACCTCACCCCCACACCATGGCGGCGGACTCGAATAGGAAGGCGGGGAGACAGGTCTGCGATGGGAGGGGATCCGTCCTGACCTACGACATTAAAACCGTGGCGCAGCTGGGCACGGACGCCGAGTCCGATGGGATCTTAGGCCCAGCCCTGACCAAGGGTTTCCTTTTCTCAAGGACAGAAATAAAAGAGAGGCAGACTGCTAGTAAGCAAACACCATCGAGTAGAACAAGTGGTAGCAGCTATGTGCACTCTGCCGCAGGTCACTGGTTCAAGTCCTAGTATTTATACTATTTCCTTCTTCTTTTCTTCTTTTATTTCCTCTCACTTCCTATCACACTTAAATATTCTCTTGAACCTATTTAATTTCTACAAGATTAAATAGGCACAACAAGTTGCATCAAAAGTCAGGATATCACATTCTTACCCCCTTAAACAGAATTCGTCCCTGAATTCTTACTCGCTTTACTACTTGCAGCACTAACATAGAAGATAAAAACTAAACGTGTAACACATACCAGCCGTGAACAACTCTGGATACTTCTCTCGCATACGAGACTCGAGCTCCCAAGTTGCCTCACGCTCGGTTTGCTGCGACCAAAGAACTTTTACATACTTTATCGTCCTATGCCTCATGACTCTCTCAGACTCTTCCAATATCCTCACAGGATGGACCTCAAAGGTTAAATCTTGTTCAATGGTAATTGGCTCCATGGTGATTTGTCGTTCTGGATCACGAAAATGCTTCCGCAACATAGATACATGGAAGACATTGTGCACACCTTTCATTGATTCAGGCAATTCAAGTCTGTAGGCTAGCTTGCCCACTCGTGCCAATCATGAAAGGTCCAATGTATCGTGGACTAAGCTTCCCTTTGATATTAAATCTTACAACACCTTTGGTGGGTGACACCCTCAAGAGTACCTCCTCACCAACCTGAAATTCCACATTCGACCTCTTAGAATCAGCATAACTCTTTTGCCTGCTTTGTGCTGCCAACATGTGTTGCCTAATCTCAGCTACCCTCTCAGTGGCTTGCTGAACCCAATCTGGTCCAAGCACTGCCTTCTCACCCACAGCACTCCAACACAGTGGAGATCTACACTTCCTTCCATACAAAGCCTCATACGGTGCCATCCGTATACTAGCCTGGTAGCTGTTATTATAAGCAAACTCTACCAGTGGCAAATGATCCTCCCAACTCCCTTGCCAAGATAGTACACAACACCTCAACATGTCTTCTAGAGTTTGGATTGTACGCTCTGATTGTCCATCTGTTTGGGGATGAAACGCCGTACTAAGTCTCAGCTGCGTACCCAAAGCGGTCTGCAAGCTCTGCCAGAACTTTGACACAAACTTGGCGTCCCTATCGAAGTAATGGTTTTAGGAACCCCATGCAACCTTACTATCTCACGCACATATATTGGTGCCAGGTCACTTGCGGAGTCGGTGGTGCGGATAGGAATAAAATGAGCAACTTTACTAAGTCGATCAACAACCACCCAAATTGCATCCTTCCCTCTCCGTGTACGAGGCAGGCCAACAACAAAATCCATGGCAATGTCATCCCATGGCCATTCTGGAACCTCCAAGGATTGCAACAGTCCGGCTGGCCTCTTACGTTCAGCCTTTACTCGTTGACAAACCCCACAAGTGGAACATACTTAGCGACATCAACTTTCATTCTTTTCCACCAGTAAGTCTTTTTCAGGTCTTGATACATCTTTGTCTCTCCAGGATGAACAGTGTAGGGGGTACGGTGTGCCTCCCTCAAAATGTCCTCCTTCACTTGAGACTTTTGTGGCACACAAAGACGGCCATGAAACCGAACCGCGCCGGTCCCATCTATAGTGAAGTCTCCCGTTCTACCTTCAAGAATGCGCTCTCGCACTTGCTGCAAGAGTCGGTCACTTGTTGTGCCTCTCTCACTCTATCTGGATAGCTGACTGAAGGATGAACTGCGTCTCCTCATGTGCTACACCAGCAAAACAATATGAGATGCCCATCCGTTCAAAATCAGCAACAAGACAATCCACAGTGGGAGGTACAGGCTTGCGGCTAAGAGCATCCGCAACAACATTCGCCTTGCCTGGGTTGTACTGGATGGTAAGGTCATAGTCATTTATCAATTCCAGCCACCGTCTTTGCCTCAAGTTCAACTCCTTTTGCGTGAAGAGGTACTTCAGACTCTTATGGTCAGTGAAAATATCACATGGTTCACCATAAAGATAATGCCTCCAAAGCTTGAGTGCAAAAACCACAGCGGCAAGCTCTAAATCATGTGTAGGATAATTCTGCTCGTGCTTTTTCAATTGCCTAGAAGCATAGGCAATCACCTTCCCATCTTGCATGAGAACACAACCCAGTCCAACTAGGGAAGCATCAGAGTAGACTGTGAAGCGCTTCCCTGGCTCGGGAGAGTGAGAACAGGAGCAGTCACCAAACTATGCTTGAGAGTAGAGAAGCTACGCTCACACTCATCATTCCACTGAAATTTCACATCTTTTGGGTTAGTTTGGTCATTGGCTTGGCTATAATAGAAAAGTCCTTCACGAACCTCCTATAGTAACCTGCCAAGCCCAAGAAACTTCTCACTTCCTTGACATTGGATGGTCTCGGCCAATCTATAATGGTAGAAACCTTACTAGGGTCAACCAAGATGCCATGTTGATTGATGACATGACCTAGAAAAGCCACTTCCGAAAGCCAAAACTCACATTTCTTTAACTTGGCATAAAATTTATTCTTCCTCAACGTTTCAAGCACAAGCCTCAAATGGCGCTCATGCTCTTCTTCTGTCTTGGAATAAATGAGGATATCGTCGATGAACACTACCACGAAGTTATCAAGGAACTCACGTAGCATATTGTTCATTGTCTCCATAAAGATGGCAGGAGCATTGGTTAGTCCAAAAGACATAACCTTGTATTCATAATGCCCATATTTAGTGGTGAAAGCAGTTTTTTCAATATCCTGCTCCCGCACACGGATTTGATTATAGCCAGACTGAAGATCAATCTTCGAGAACACCTTAGCTCCATTCAGCTGATCAAACAAGTCCTCAATGCGGGGCAATGGATATTTGTTCTTGATGGTTACCGCGTTAATAGCACGATAATCAACACACTTTCGCCAACTGCCATCCCTCTTGCCTGTAAACATAACAGGCGCTGCCCAAGGTGAGACACTACGTCGAATCAAGCCTTTGGATAACATATCATCCAACTGCTTCTTCAGTTCTTCTTGCAATGGTCGTGACAGTCGATAAGGAGCCATAGAGATAGGTCGAGTGCCAGGAATAAGGTCAATACGAAACTCCACGTCTCGTTCTGGAGGCATTCCGGGCAGCTCATCAGGGAATACGTCTGGGTAGTCCCGTACCACTGGAATAGCAGCAACTGACAGGGAGGTGCTTGGTGTCTCAGCAAGAGCCCATAATAACCCCGTCTTGACTGACCGTTGCCCGGGAAATAAGCTAGCCAGGACAAAAAGAGTGTGGAGGAGCAGTTCCCTGAAAGATCAACTCCTCTCCGATGGGGCTGTAGAGAACGGTCTTCCAAAAACATGATATCACGCACGGTAGCGATGTAGCCAATCCATGCCAAGAATAACATCAAAAGGCTTCAGCGGAATGACCATAAGATTAGCTACAAATTCTTCATCATCATCGATATCACACAACCAGGACAAACTATGGAAGAAAAATTAGTCCACCGGAGAACTAACAACCACTGACTGTCCAATCTCTTGCCGGAAAATTGGCCTTATTTGCAAACTCTAGCGATACGAACGAATAAGTAGCTCCGGAATCAAAGAGAACTAGTGCATCATGAGAATCAACAGGAAGTGTACCTGTCACGACATCTGGCCGTCCCAAAGAAGCACCGGTCGGCATGGCATAGACCCCAGGATGTGGCGGAGCAGAAGGAGTCACAGCACTATGCTGCGATGGTGCAGGTAACTGAAGCGGAGCTGGCGGTGTAGGAATTTGAGCTGAAGCAAATGGAACAGCCTGCCAGACATAGCCAGGAGGCAGTGCAAAAGTTGGAGGGAACTGTGGAGTACGAACACGGCAGCTGATAACATATTAACAGATCCATGAGATGATGCCGTAGTAGATCCAGCAGGTGTCCTCTCCCACTTGATAATGCTAGCAGGGTTTTCTCGGCATACCCGCCCCATATGACCTGAACGACCACAGTGGTGACATTCCCCAACCCAAGCACACTCAGAAGCACGGTGTCCCTCACCGCACTTGAAACAGATCATGCCTTGTCCTGGTACTGGACGAAAGGATGGAGTCGATGAAGAAAAGCGTGGAACTGAAGAAGAATGAGAACCTGACTGCTTAAACTTTGTTGTTTGTTGAGGACGGTGATTTCCCTTGAACTTCTTGAAAGGAGGTCGCTGAGTAGACCACTTCCACCACGGTTGCTCCCCTTGTGGTCACCACCTGTGCCACTAGAACCTCCTGTACGACCCTCCTCAGCAGCAGTGAGTCGAACCTCCAACTCCATTCCTCTAGCCTGCTTAACCATGGACATGTAATCATTCGGAGGACTCACTCCTATCACCTCTCTGTATCGAGAATTGAGTCCTCTAAAAAATGCCCTGGCCTTTGCAGCCTCGTCATGCTTCACATGATCAACAAAGAGAACCATCTTGCTGAACTCAGCCTCGTACTCATCAACAGATAGCTTCCCTTGCTTTATGTGCTTTAGTTTCTCTGACATTTCCTCCTTGAATGATTCTGGATAATACTTGTCAGTGAACGCTGCACAAAAACAGCCCAAGTAGGTTCCCCATTAACAGGAACATAAGCTGCACGAACTCCAGCCCACCATGCATCAGCAAGACCTTTAAGGTTGAAGGCCACAAACCGAACTCGCTTGTGCGACGGTAACTCCATAGCCGCCATATACTTCTCCATGGTACTCAGCCAAGATGATGCATCCATCGGAGTCCCAGTACCATTAAAATCGCCAGCCTTCATATCTATCCAACTTTTCAGATCGTCCCTTGGCCGCCATGTACCATCATCAGCAGAGTGGCTTGCACTTCCTCCCTCGTGATGACTATGCTCAACCTCTGCTTCTGATTCTTCACCATGGTTATTGTGGCCTCCACGACCACGAGTATTGCGACCACGGGTATTTCGACCACGGCCACGTGGACCATGTCCACGACCTCTAGCTCTCGGCGGCATAACTATACGCAGCAATATCAATCATCAGCCAAAGATTCATATACTTAAGGACAAACATCAATAAATAATACCACTCAAGCGTATGCAATGCATGACCCAACCCATCCTATTGTGCACCAGTGTGTCAAGTTTTAAGTTTGTACTTCGCTCAAATTTTAGTTAGTCCTATGTACCGTTCTAATTCATATACCTATGATAACAAATTTACACACCACGGACCTAAAGCCCGCTCCGATACCAACTGTAACACCCCAAGCTAACAAAGCACTTGGGATGCTACACAAACATATAAAAAACGTAAATAAGACCTTTTAGAATTTTTTTGCCAGAACCTCCTTTGTTTTTGGAGACATCCAGGAGGCAATATTATCAAAACAGGAGCACAAGTAATAGCATTTTAGCAGAATAGACGTTATAGCCAACCATAATTAAATTCCACAACTTTAGAAGGTGGCCAACCACAATCATCAACAACAACCAAACATCCACAAAACTTCAAAATCGCTTATGACAAGTATAACTTCTAACATTCGAAAGCAACGTTCCAACAAGGTAATTAAATGGGTGATTCGTGAAGTGATGAAGGTGAAGGTGCTACTCCCAACAATTCCCATGCACGACGTCCTCAAGATTTACCTAAAAACATGAAAGCAACAAGGGTGAGTACAAAGACTCAACAAGCTCATGGACAAATAGTAAATTGTACATAAATCACAACATCAAGACATCATTAAGCATTATTTATTCATCATCATTCATAAAGATGTCCTACATGCCTATATGCTCATCTCATCACATCTCATCGCGGATACCGGTATCGCTTGAGTGGACACCCGTCGGCATCCACTCACTCCAACTTGTGGAGGGTGCCTCCAATGTGGGTCGCAACCCATCAAAGGAGGTCTCATTGTGCCCACCGAAGTAGGTCACGTTAACATCATTATCATCATGGGTATGCAAGTATGCATAAAATGAACATGTCATCATCATAATCATTATCATTTCATCATGGAAACATAATAGACAAGATTTATAATTAAATCAAGTGAAGCGACATATGCAAAATCCACTATCCATCATGAACTTGCCTCAACCACGGGGCATGAACTGTGAATTGTAGGGGTTCGAACCAGAAGTGCCAACACCTGATATTGAAAGATATTTCACACTCAATACACATCCATACATCAAGAGCATACAAGAAAAATATTGAATCGCTCCTATGCGCAAGACCCTTGACACAAACTTTCAGAAATTTCAGAACTAACTAAATTATGTCAACACAGGAAAGACCACTTGGTATTCCTATAAGAATTAAAATTATAAATGAAACCTTGCAAACCTTGAGAGTTCTAACGTCAGCAAGACAAACCCTCCAGTTTTCATGTTAAGCCCATGATTTAATTCGAAAGTTAAACAGGCCAAAAGATGCAAAGAAGCTCACTGCATCTAGAAACTGTACAGTTCTGGACAGAACGCGAAACTGATCGCTGGGAGCAATCCGTTAGACCAAATAGCGCAAAACAAAATTCTATAGACAGCCTGAAACATGATTTACAATTTTCGTTCAGATTGTAACTCGAAATTATGGGTAGAACAGCCCAGAATTATTAGTCTTAAAAGGATGTATCAACCCTGCAGTTGCCTGCAAGTACAGCTTACTGATCTAATTAGCGGCAACTACTAGTCACTAGCGTCAGGTCTAAAAGACTCCTCATATATCTAGATTGATGTCTCACGTAAAAAGCTAGCAAGGAGAAATCTGCTCCCTATTTAGCCAGCAGCGTTTCACCTCTTCCCTGCAAACGCCATACACTACAAAAGTAACACCAAGGAAAACCTGAATCCCAACAAAAATCCTGAAGCCAGAGGTAAAAGCACCATCGCTAATCCTCTCAAAATGCCCTACAACAGCAGAAACAGAACACTACACTGCCGGCCTCTAGCAGGACACGTACCGTTGAAGACGATGGTGAGAGGCGACCGCCCTCACAGCCAGCCCTCCACAGCAGGGAATAAATAGATCGAGGAAAAACACAAAAGAAACGGCGGCGCAGCCTTGCAACCTCACCCCCACACCATGGCGGCGGACTCGAATAGGAAGGCGGGGAGACAGGTCTGCGATGGGAGGGGATCCGTCCTGACCTACGACATTAAAACCGTGGCGCAGCTGGGCACGGACGCCGAGTCCGATGGGATCTTAGGCCCAGCCCTGACCAAGGGTTTACTTTTCTCAAGGACAGAAATAAAAGAGAGGCAGACTGCTAGTAAGCAAACTTGCACTCTGCCGCAGGTCACTGGTTCAAGTCCTAGTATTTATACTATTTCCTTCTTCTTTTCTTCTTTTATTTCCTCTCACTTCCTATCACACTTAAATATTCTCTTGAACCTATTTAATTTCTACAAGATTAAATAGGCACAACAAGTTGCATCAAAAGTCGGGATATCACATTCTTACCCCCTTAAACAGAATTCGTCCCTGAATTCTTACTCGCTTTACTACTTGCAGCACTAACATAGAAGATAAAAACTAAACGTGTAACTAGGGATGAAAACGGAGCGGATACGGACGGAACTGAGTGGTGCCACATTTGTTTTCATATTTTTTTGCGGAAGCGGAAACGAATACGGAAACCCCGGAAACAAATACGAAAACAAATATTGTCGGAAACAGATATAGACCGAATACGGTGCGGAGACGGAACAGAAAGTGGATGTTTACCGGAACCGAGAGACGCCATAAATAATAAAGGAAAAGCCAAGAAAATCAACAAACTTTTCAACTTTCTAAGATGAAATAAAATTATAAGGCGATAGCCTGATTAGATAATATACTATGCAACATTAAAAATTATATATTATCGTCCTTATCCATAGTAGAACACTGAAATAGAGAACTGGGAACAACCTGAGGGAGAGATGATATGCGAATACATAGGTCCTAAACGTGTTAGTTTGAGATTCTTTTCATTTTTTTAAATGTTCTCACTAGAATTTCCGTGCTTGTTAGATTCGTATTTTACCGCGTAACAAAAAACGGAAAGTTCCGTATTACCGGAAACGGAATTTCCGTTTCCGGCGCCGTTCCGCCGGAATACGCTGTTCCGTTTCCGTTTCCACATAAAAGTTTCCGTTTTGCAGAATTCCGTTTCCGTTTTCGTATTTTCATTCCGTTTCCGTTTTTCCGCGGAAAAGTCGGAAAGATTCCGTACCGTTTTCATCCCTACGTGTAACACATACCAACCGTGAACAACTCTGGATACTTCTCTCGCATACGAGACTCGAGCTCCCAAGTTGCCTCACGCTCGGTTTGCTGCGACCAAAGAACTTTTACATACTTTATCGTCCTATGCCTCATGACTCTCTCAGACTCTTCCAATATCCTCACAGGATGGACCTCAAAGGTTAAATCTTGTTCAATGGTAATTGGTTCCATGGTGATTTGTCGTTCTGGATCACGAAAATGCTTCCGCAACATAGATACATGGAAGACATTGTGCACACCTTTCATTGATTCAGGCAATTCAAGTCTGTAGGCTAGCTTGCCCACTCGTGCCAATATCATGAAAGGTCCAATGTATCGTGGACTAAGCTTTCCTTTGATATTAAATCTTACAACACCTTTGGTGGGTGACACCCTCAAGAGTACCTCCTCACCAACCTGAAATTCCACATTCGACCTCTTAGAATCAGCATAACTCTTTTGCCTGCTTTGTGCTGCCAACATCGAGAGAGAATCCACATTAAAACTAGGGAAATCATTGAGGATTTGGAAACACAATTTTATGAGAAATGTAAAATTGAGAGAGAAGATGCTAATGAAAAAGCATCCTTAGAGAATGCCCTTGTGGAAGATGCCATTGTCCTTTCATAGATGGCGTGCCTATGTGCCACCTCTAGAATTCTCCAACATCGTCAAAAAAAAGGCGTTGGTTCGGTTCATCCCGACGCACAAATTGGAAATGAAGATACTGCTAGAAATAATAATCATTATTTGATACCTTTGCAATGGGGTAGTTTTTCCCAAGGATAATCTAGTAAAGTAAAATTGGCATGTGAATTTACGGCGCATGTTCTGTCATAGTGATGAGACAATATTTTCGCACTATGAATTCACACGTACTATATGGTCATTTGGGTGTCTTCTCGCCTCCCCCGACATATAGCATTGCAAAAATTTGGTAGCTTGTTGCAGGGAATTGATCCCAATTTTAGAATTCTTCTTAGGGTCATAGTGTTTGTCATTATTTGGTCACCGTTACTATATAGAAATGATTTGGTTTTTAGTGGAACAAAATTCTACTCATTTTTGCAGCTCATTTGCCTACATACCAATTTGCTCCGTCTATGGTTATCTCTCAATGTGTAGAATTCAGAGATCTGTTTACGGAGGTCTGTACATAGTTAGAGTGCGTGTTGAGGGATACTCGTATCACACGTGGATGACGACATCGTAGTCTATAGATGGACTTCCATGCATTAGGTGTTGCTATGAGTTTCTTTTTTACTTGTACGACACCATACTTGTTTGTCTTCGTTTTTTTGCCGTTTCGTGCATCCTATCTATGCATAGGCTGCGTGTGTGATTCTATTAATTTTAGCAGTGTGTCTAATTTATGAGTTCAATAAAGCGTCTTTGAAAAGAAGGCATGTAATATTTCTATAAGCAAATTTCGGACATAACAGTAGAATTATGATGCCTGTGAGACTTTACGAATCTATTTCTACCATGTTTTTAGTAACTTTTATACATGTACATTGGGATTTAATATTTGCAGCATTGTTAATATTTATTGTCAAAATGCCTTATCCTAAAGCAAAATCCCAGATTTGCCACTGCCATCGATCATATTTAGACAGATGTCCAATGATTAAAAAGAAGAGCATATATTCTTTTTTAGTAGGGCCTGTATGTGTCGATCAGTTATGCAATTTGGGATGTGATGCAATGGATGATATCATCCACATAGCACTGATCTTCTGGGTGACTGGGTACAAGCTACCCCATGATATGGTTTACACGCAAGTACATCCCACCCCATGACATACACGAATTCGATAGCTTCTTGGTGCTAGTTATCTTCTTGGTTGTTGTACAGCTAGGTCACAACTCACAAATATAATTGATTAATTATGCATAAAATTAGTGTGCTGAACTACTACTATCAGTGAGTGAGCATATATAAAAAGGGGAGGTGAGTAGTGGTGCTCCCCAACACCTGAGGGACTGATCATCAAGTGCACTTGCAGCAGCTGAAGATCATGGCGCCTCCTCCCCAAGAGACCAGCAGGTCCTCCGTCAGATCACCCCATCCACCCATGGCAACTAACGTTGATTATTTTCTCAGCATATCTATAAAGTACACTTATTTGGTTTTATCTTATTTACAGGTCGGAATCAGTGCCCGTGCCGGTATCGGAGTCGGGGCTGCCGCTGCCGATGGTAGTGACGGTGGACGTGGTAACAGCGGCGAGCGAGCTGCAGGTGAAGAAGAAGCAGGAGGAGAAGGCTGATCAGCAGGAGGTGTGGCAGTACCTGGATGTGAGGACGGAGGAGGAGATGGCCAAGGGACACCTGCACAACTCCATTAATGTCCCCTACATGTTCGTCACTCCACAAGGCATGCATATGCAAATTAACCTCCTTTATTTCCTTTTTGGACAAAAAATCATCATCTAAACATGTTAATTATTGCCAAAGTATAATAGTAAAAAATATGAAGGGGACAGTCCCATTTATATAAATAAAATACTGCCATATATACAAGTCTCGATTAATTTGAGGAGGAAAACTAGGCAAATTAACAAACTTCCGTTGCCCATCTAAGACTAAGAGCATCTCGAGCAATAACCTCCAAACAAGACATGCCCCAAATGGCCTTTGGGGTCCTATTGCCCAGACGCAACAGAATCACACCAACTCCAGCAATTACCCACATATTTGTAGCCGGCCCTCATCTTATTTTGTCTTTACACCGATCAATGGGTCATTTTTTTTTTCATTTTTCTTTCTCTTCTCTTCTCTCCTCTTTGTCTGATCACATCGCAAGTGGTTGTCTCGCAAAGCCAGAGGAGGTCGAGCCTGAATCATAGTCCACAAATCAACAAATTCAGTTATGGCTTGCCCCACTTGCACCAGTGGAGACGTGGAGTATCGATCATGATGGTCGTCTCGCAAAGCTTCGGTTGCATTTTGTCTTTTCTAGCTCCACCGTCTTACAAATTCTTCAAGAGCTGGGCTATATGTGCTTCCATCTAACCAAAGAGCACTCTAGAAGTTAATTCTTCGGTTTTCGCCCGGTTTTTCGTTAATTATCTGGGTGGCTCTTTTCTTCTTAATTAATAGATAGATTGGGAAAGACTTTTGCCCTCTGTTAAAGAAAAAGTTAATTCTATTCTTCCAACAAACACCGTCTATGTGCATCGTGTATCTGGACGTGCAGCCGTCCATTTGCCTACCTAATTCCTGATTAAAGTGAATGGATGGAATAATGAAAGTAAGTTAATAACAAGTCGGTGTCTGCTTTTGTGTGAGCAGGGACCCGGGAGAAAAACCCCGCGTTCGTGGAGCAGGTCGCCTCGCACTTCACCACAGACCAATGCATACTCGTCGTACGTGATTTTACACCAACTGCTACTACTACTTGCAACTCCAATCAGTACAGTACTGTTTTTTTTGAGTGATTCAGTAGAGTAATGTTACTTGTATGTACAGTATCTTTGTCTGAATTGTCGATTTTTGTCATGCAGGGCTGCCAGAGCGGCAAGAGGTCGGAGCTAGCATGCATCGATCTTCTAGCAGCAGTAAGTAGCAGCTCTTTTATCTTTCTCTGTGTCCGACTAGATAGATAAATACTCCTATGAATATGTGATAGACATAGTAGTATATATTACTAATATGAACATGTGATGAATGGACACATCTGCAGGGGTACGTGAATGTGAAGAACGTGGGAGGTGGCTACATAGCATGGGTTGAAAACAAATTAACAGTCGTTCTAGGAGTACAAACAATACCACCGACACTAATACCCGAATCAACCGTTGTATCTTCAACCTGAATGCAACTTGGATCAACTACTACCACTACTACACAAGTGTTATTCAGCCATCACAGCTGTGATTATGTCTGTACTGTAATTATCTACCAAACATGCGTCCATTATGTATGTACAAATTGTGGTGAATAATAAGAATTTGCATGACCCAACTCCCGCTACACAATCAACCCGGGAAGCAAGAAAAGAGACAAATGGGAGGAAATATCTCGTCGTAGCTATGGCAGGCTAGCAGCAGCGTGGGCCGAAATGAAAATTTCGTGGGCGAGAAGGAACGCGGGTGAGAGTAAAAAAAATTGGCATAGAGATGCACGTAATAGATGTCGGGGCGACGGATACCCGCCTCTTATTGGGCTTCGGTTCTGTCGTCGCCATTAGGAGTTGGGGCGTGGGCGGGGCACTCTGGCCGCCAGAGTGAGGGGGGTGGGAAGAAGGACGGAGCCGTGGAGCGTGACGAAACAACGAGCGAAACGCTCTCGTGACGTGCCACATAACTTTAGGCTATTATTTAGATAGTAGAGTAGACGTGGCGTTAGCAAAGTCTATTTTAATAGGGGATTTTTGCTTGGGGGGGAATTGTTTCTGCTGATGATAGATTAGCTTCTGCTGGTACATGTTGTAGAGCAACTTCCTTTTTGAGGTTTTTTGTAGAGCAACTTTTTTTTAGGTTGTTTTCTAGAGCAAACTGCGCCCTTTGATTTTTTTTTGTGCCACTGAACTACACGGGCCGAAAGGCGTCGCAAATAAAGCTATGGGCCCATCTAGCCCGTTGTCCCCAAACATGGCCTGTAAACACATCACCCCTCTAATCCCATACAAAACTTAATCCGAAATTAATCCGCTAATGATCCGGTCGCTCTAATCCCTTCTTCCCCGCAGCTACGCTTCGTCAAACAAACCCAACCCACGGCGAAGCAAACCACCACCAATCCACACGCCATCCTCGCCGCCCCGCCGGAGGAAGCAACCATCCGGACCGCCGGCGGCGCCGAATCTCACCAGGTCCACCGATCGGCCCCTCCTCCTCCCCCTCCCCCGCCAAGGCACGATAGGGTCCATTTCGCTCCCCGCGATGGCGGCGGATCCGTGGGCGCGGGAGTACGGCGAGGCGGCGCGGCTGGCCGAGGAGGTCGCCTCCACGGTCGCGGAGCTCCCGCGGCCCGGCCCGGACGCGTCGGCCATCCGGAGGAAGGTCGCCATCCTCGGGACCAGGCTGGAGAGCCTCGACGGGCTGCTCGCCAGGGCACCTCCCAAATCCATGTACGTACGTACGTGTTTGCTCGCAGGCATCACTACCTGTATCCATGTCTCGAGGTGTATAATACGACTGGTATCGAAGATAGGTCGTGGATTGGAATGTTTAGGATGATTGCGTTGTGGTGTGAATGTCATGTCACCTACTGCAAATTCGTGTCTGCGGAAATGGAAACAGTAGCATGACGCTGTAGGGTGTGGGTGAACTTGTGCAAATGTTGGTGAAATGCTGCTGGTACCATGCTTGGCGCATCCCGGGTATAATCGAAATTCAACTAGGTTTGTACTGTCTGAGAATTGACTATGCATGAGAGACTAGTTACAGAGAGGATGTAAATTAGAGCTCCAAAAGTGGGAACAGAGATCTTATTTCTATCTCTGTTCATTCACCAATTGTCTGCGAAAATGGAAACAATAGCATTACGCTGTAGGGTGTGGGTGAACTTGTGCAAATGTTGGTGAAATGCTGCTGGTACCATGCTCGGCGCATCCCGGGTATAATCGAAATTCAACTAGTTTTGTACTGTCTGAGAATTGACTATGCATGAGATACTAGTTACAGAGAGGATGTAAATTAGAGCTCCAAAAGTGGGAACAGAGATCTTATTTCTATCTCTTATTCGCAGTAGTAAGTGCGTTCATGCATGTTTGGTGATTCGTTTCTTAGGTCATAACATTTGGAGTAGTTTACCCTGTTTGTATGTATGTTCCCTACGATGGTGTGCATGGTATATGGTACATGTTGATTGCTCTTGTGATGACAATAGTAGTACTTCATCACAATCAGCTCCCATTACATCAAGATACCGTTCACGCATATGCTGCTATGCAAGAACTTCTCTTGGTACTTTCTGAAATTTATATCTATGGTTATATAAAAAATTCCACTTATAATAGATCATTACCATGTTGCGCAGCACTGAAAAGGAGTTGCGTAAGCGCCAAGAAATGCTTTCAAATTTGAAATGCAGGACAAAACAGATGGCGGCAAGTTTCAACATGTCGACATTAGCCAACAGGTGTGTTCTACATTGTGGTATCCACCATCACCATGATTACTCTTTTTTTATTTATAAAAACCAATGCTTATCTTGTTAGAAACTGTTCATATGCGTATTAATGAATTCCATGAGAATAATTAATGTATCACATATGTGTTTTCGTAATTTAGGGAGGATTTGCTTGGTGAGGCTAAGAAAGCTGCTGATGGCATAAACAGAGTAGCGGGGTTGGATAACCAAGGGATCGTTGGCCTTCAGAAGCAAATCATCAAAGGTACTTCTGTATGGCCTATTATCATGCCGTTGTGACAATAAGGTGCTCCGACCATCTCAAGGGGGTTGCTAGATGTGATGGCTGGCCTGTCACCTTCCATTTTCATCGCCCTCGACAAATACACAAATGTGGTTGTGCATGTTGAGAAGTGTTTAGTGATTGTGTTGAGCTTATCAAACTAATAAAGGAGAAAATTTTGTCTTCTTTTTTAGTGTATCCAAGAGAAGTAATGCATTTATCTCTGGTTAAGCAGTTAAACTAGACAATGAAATTCCTTCCGTGCCTCACAGTAGACATTCTCAATGCATTCCTCACCATTTCAGTGGCATGAGAATGCAATTAGCCTGTTTCTGATGGCATGCACACAAAAATTCAGTGCCTCACGTACATATTCGATGTGGTTGTTTCTGTGGGCTAGAAAACTGCGTTTTACAAAGTGATGACCAAATGGCAATTGGCTGATTCAGTGACCCTGTCTGCCCTGATAATTTGCAGAACAAGATGAGGGTCTTGATAGGCTGGAAGAGACGGTGCTGAGCACAAAACATATTGCATTAGCAGTCAACGAAGAACTTGACCTACACACAAGACTGATTGTTAGTCTCTTACTGCAAAGCCACATTTGTATCTGTTCTTTAGATTTGATAATCACTGCTCCATCTTCATGGTTGTAGGAAGACTTAAACGATGATGTTGATGGTACCAACTCACGCCTGCAGGTTGTATTTCAAACCCTCTGCTCCATGCATTACCCTTAGATCTCGAAGAAATTTCTATTTCTCTTTGTTATTGATAGTTGCAAGCTTTGCACGGACTGAATTTTGACGCAAAACTCTTCTCATTCAGCGTGTGCAAAAGAGGCTCGCGGTTCTGAACAAGCGCGCCAAGGGTGGCTGCTCCTGCATGTCCATGCTGTTGTCTGTCGTCGCTATAGTGATGCTTGTGGTCATTGTCTGGCTTCTCATGAAGTACATGTAACCTTTGCCCAACTCAAATCAGTTTCAAATGTACAGACTTTAAATAATAATATGATCAATTTCGCTTTGCCTGTATGCTTGCACAAATCTCGGATATTTTCATGTTTGCTGAATTGTTGTTCTTTTTATCTTCGGCATATTAGTTTGAAGAAATTATTGCAGATAAATTGTAATCTACATTGCATCTTTTGGATAAATATTGCACTGCACACTCTTGAGTTTGAGGATATTTGTCTTATAGACTATGCGGGTAAAATACTGGACTCATAGCACTCAGCTTCTCACAAGCATAGTAATGGAGAGAAACAAAGCGAACTCAATCTTTACACATGTGACGAAATATTATGCATGTAAATTTTTTCTTAGGTCAAGCTGGTTACTTTAACCAAACTTGTAGGAAAATGCATTAACATCTCCCTCTGTACTAAATCTGAGTCAATTAATTTGGAACAGAGGGAGTACAATACAGGATTGATATCATTAAACCTGCCAAAATATTATGCATATTAGTTTTTGTCATAAGTCAAGGTTGGTAAAGATTGACCACATTTATATTTTTGTCCTGTAATACGAAATAATAACGAGTTAGATCGATCCATCACTAAATAAAGTTTCAAATTATTTATTTTATATTCTTCCTATAAATTGTCAAACTTTACAAGGCTTGACATAAGACAAAAACTAATTTACACGGTATTTTGATACTCCTTAACAAGAAAGTATATGTCAAAATGGTGAGTCGCACTAGTTTGGACAAAACTAGTATACGCACTAGATTTATGTGCTATTAGCCTATTACGTTTTTTCTCAGCCCTATGCAACAGCTGGTGTTCCTCCTATCTTCGACGAAACTTTGGGGACCGGAACCTATTTATTTTCCAGATAAAAGAAATCTATAAATATCTAAGATACTAATTACGCCCAATCTATTAAACAACGAAATGTTAAAAAAAAATAGGATGCACACAACTCTAAGAAAAAAGAAGAAGAAAAAACAAGTATCCCGCTATAGTGATCTATTTGCTATAGTGATCTTTTTTTTTTTTTTTTTGAAATTTCCTGCGTACATTCAAAGGTTGTACGACGTACAGAGTACACCATACAGAAGCCAAGAAGAAACATACATACGCAGAGGATACAGAGCAGAGCAAACGCCGGCAGCACCACCGTCGTCGAGGAAGAAGACCGGCGCCCACCTTCTAGCCCCAGCCCGAGGGCACCTCATCAGAAGAGCGCCGCAGAAGCCGTCCGCCGCGCAGCGACGGAGTCTAGGCCGATGAACGAGCACGGCGCAGACCCTCCCTCTCCAGCACCACCTCCTTCCCGCATCCGTCTTCGACATCGACAGCCACGGCCGCAGCCAACCTTGCTCCGCCCTGCAACCCCACCGCCGAGCCCTCCGCCTACACGGACCCGGCGGGATCCAGCAGATCTCGAGCACCCCGCCGGGCCTCAAGCATCTGCACCTCGAGCGCGACGACGGCGAGGCCCGAAGAGCACCACCGCCGGAGAAGGGTCGCGCCGACACCAAAACGCCCATCCGCAGCACCACCTCCTCCAACGCGCCGCAGACGGAGCACCACCAGGACCTACCTTATATACATGCCGGAAGAATCCCACGATTCGGCGGCGCGCACGGTGGAGACGACGGTGCGGTTCCAAAAATCGCCTTTCTCTTCCTCCTGCAACAGTAGACGGAGAGGGGACAACGCCTCTAGAGTATAAATCTATTTCTTTAGCAGCAAAACAAACCACCATCTAGACAACGCCTCAGAGTATAAATTATTCAAAAGTGACGCATCCAAGGAGGAAATAGTGGACAAAGGCAGTCGCCGCCCCATCATAGGTCTTAGATTTTTCACCGTGGTATAAGTTTTTGCTCTAGATAACAATGTCTTTAACAAGGCTATTGTCATACACAACCAATTAAGGCCAAACTTGAATTTTCACCTTGAAAGATAAGACTCCGCACTCCTCATGTGCTGCCGCCCCCACTAGCCAATGCCTCTGCTACAAGTCACAAATCACCAAGCAAATTTCTCATCGCCTTGAAAACTCGGTTCACCATTATTAGACCTCCGACCTTAGCCACCATGACATTATCCACCACTGTCATTTCTAAGAGATCGAATACCGAATTATCCCATGGTGATAACAGACAACGAAGTTTTGCGTCACTCCATTCTACACTCACTGCTAGGAATATGGGTGCCCATGACCGAATACTATCCGATCCAAAAATGCAGGAGCGTAAACAGAGGCTTAATTACTCCCGAACCTGACACAGTGCAAGAGTATATGACAAAAGGAGGACACAAGATCGGGAATCAAGCTGACTGATTTTGGACAGGGGATCCCTTGCACATGTCAGGCATTTTTAGGAGATCGTTTAATTTAGATTTGAAGCCTAGTTGAGCCGCAGAGATCGGAGATGACAAAACTTTTTAATTACACACAATCCTCGAGAAGATTAAGCCAATAAGCGTGAAGTTGACGGTCCGGCAACTTGTGAGTTGTGAGTTGTGACTGCTGCCTGGCAGCACTGGGATCCAAGCAGTTCAAGTGGCCTGTCAGGCATATTTAAGAGTTCGTTTAAATCATGTTTAAGCCTACTTGTGCTGCCTCCATACATATAAATAAACGTATCCTGCAATAATGTTTATTTGAACTTGGAGTGGCCTCTAATGGCCCGGATGCAGTTAGTATTCAGCAGTGCAGGCAGGCACAAATTACATCATGCATGGACCGCAAAGAAAAATTACAAACTAGTGTCAAACTTTTACAGAAAATACCTTGAGTAGTGCGCAGTTTCCAACGCCGCCACCTGCGTCTCCGACCATCGGAGCACTGCGTCGATGAGAAAGATCAACATGCAGCGCCATCTCCGACCGAGGAGACCTGGCGTCGTCCTCCCAGCATATCGTATGTAACCATTTCATCGCACTACGGGAAACGCTCGAAACGCCGACGGCCGGGCGCCGTCGGCGTAAGCACGTCTGCCGTCGGCGTACCTATACGCCGACGGCGGCCGTCGGCGTCTCGCCGTCGGCGTAGCAGCCCGTCGGCGTAGCCCATATGCCGTCGGCGTATGCGACCCCGTCGGCGTACGCGTGGTGGGACCCATGACTAGCAGCTGACGACGGCACAGCCTACGCCGACGGGCAAGCCGTCGGCGTATACTGCCCACGCGCCACAAAAAAAAAGCCGGCCGACCGTCGCTGGGACGGGCCGGGGGCGGGCTTGGACGGGCTGGCGGCGCCAAGACGGCCGACGTTGGCGACGGAGACGGGGTTGCCGGCGGCCTGCGCGAGGCCACCTTTCTGCTCGAGGCCGCGGACACCTTCCTGCTCGAGGTCGCGGACGTCGGCGGCGGCGGAGACGTGGTTGCGGCGAGGACACCGGCAGCACAGCGAGCTCGAGGGCTTCGTCACCACGGTGAGCCTCGAGGAGCAGCGTGTTGGCGTGGGCGTTGAGGGGCGCGAGGAGGCCGGGGAAGAGGGAGCCCGGGTGATAGCCGTGGAGGAAGAGGAGCGCGGGGCGGCCGCGGGCGTCGGCGAGGATCTCGAAGACGGGGGCCCAGAGGAGGCGTGGGGAGAGCTCCTGCGGGATGGCGCGGACGGCGACGAGGGAGAAGAAGCCCGGGAGCGCGGCGACGAGGTTGCCGAGCCCGGGAGCCAGGCGCGGAGGTGGGACGGGGAGGCGGGGAGGAGGAGGCCGCGGCACTGCGCGAGCCACGGCTTGTCGGCGGCGGAGAGGGCGGCGTGGAGGCGGCGCGAGGCGGCGGAGAGCGCGAGCAGGTCGCGCGAGCGGAGGTGCGCGGAGATCGACGGCCGTCGCGCCTAATCCCCTCGCGGAAAGGAACGAGCGGTCGTACAGAGGAAGGAGGAAAGGATAAGGGAGCTGCGGTGGAAAAAGAAGCATTGGGTGTGACATGTTCGGACCAATCAGGTGATGCCATGTCATCGATCCATACCCTGCTCCTCCCAACCAATCAGGATAGAGTAGAGATATTTGTGTTTCTTTGACATTGTTCAAAAACACATAACTAAATATATAAAACTCGAAAAATTGTGAAACTTTCGCGTTGGGTCTTTATTTGTGTAACAGTTGCAAATGCAAGTGAAAAAGACGAATTTAATCATATTTTTTAGGTTTTGTTTTCACTTTCTTTGATTTTTTTTTCAAAACGATCAAAATGGCCACCATGGCTATTTATCGAAAGGGGTCGAATTTTTAAAAACTATCGACAGTTCTGTGAAATAACAACTACTGGTGTACCTTAAAATAATTTTTGTAACAAAATTAGAGCAAATTATCACATACTTGTAGTTCAAATTTCAATTGGTTTTGGAAAATCGGCATAAAGTTATTTAAATAGGCGAAATTATCTAGAAATCGATAAAATTCTTAACATTTGGGAATTATCCATCAACTATGTACTAATATTTGTGATAGTTTGGTCTAATTTTTTTACAAAAATACTTTCTAGGTACAAAAGTAGTGACTTTATCACAGAAACATCGATAGTTTTGAAAAATATGACCCCTTTCAATGAATAGACACGACGGTCATTTTGACCGTTTTTCACAAAAATAAACGAAATTGAGAAAATACTCAAAAGATGAATTCCTTTGACATGGAGTCCTTTTATGCATACTAGTTGATAGGAAATAAATGATAAACTTGAGTTTTGACAAATATTTCAAAAAAATGCTTCACAAAAAGGTCTATCATTATAGACATGTATAACTTTCGTGTCAAATGACCAAGTTATGGCCATCCCCATGTCATAGTTTGTGATAACGTGTCCATACTTGACACATAGGGGTGTCTTGGTATGAAAAACATTGTTGCCAAAAACAATTTCCAAAATATTTTACTAAATATCATTTTCCATTTTTTAAGTGTAAAAAATGACTTTTCAATTAAGCAAGTAACAAACATATGTTACAAAATGTCATGTGCACGGTGAAAAAGATTTTATGGATGCCATATTTGGATTCCTCTCATTTTGTGGCATTTAATTTGTTAAATTCCGATTTACGGATTTAAAGATATGAATGATTTCATATTAAATGGAAAATAGAAAATAGAAAATAGAAAACATATACGCCGACGGCATTCTCAAAGAAAAAACAGAACATATAGGCCGACGGCATTGCCGTCGGCGTAGCTAAAATAAAAAAGGAAAAAGCAAGGCTAGCCTGGTCGGGGTCTACGCCGACGGCCCCGATATTTGGCCGTCGGCGTAGGTCCTGGCCGTCGGCGTCTTGTCTCTTTCCCGTAGTGTCGGTAACCCGCCAAAACACACTACTACTCCTAAACCTACTAGATATATATCTATGAACAAATTTGGTGCCACCCCTTAGACTCGACCGGATGGCGATGCCGTTTGGGAGAGCGTCGGGAAAGCTAGGCATCGCTTTCTAGGGATGAAAATGGAGTGGTTAATGTATCTTCGTGAAACACTCGCTCGCGTATTTCTTCCACCATGTCAGTTCCTTATAACTTTAGGCAGATCCGGATAGTGTCACTCTGATCAACGCTTTGTTTGTGTTTAACGTGTCTTTTTTGGTGAATCTCATTTATTCTCTAAAAAAAAACTGTAGTATCCCGTTCGAGTGAATAATCTAAGTTGCGTGCCATGACTCTTTTAACAGCTGAGGTGACTTGATTACGGTGGTTGTGCGTGAGAAATTTGTGTTTCCGTCATTACACCTAGTCCTATTTTTGTGAAACAATACATGTGCTATATTACTACCACGCGTGACCGCACCTGTGAAGAATCAACTTACCAAAAATGTTGGTGTTGATGCATCCTTTTGTACACTCGTGCACATGATGATGTTATTGCTCTATACACTACTAGAAAATGCCTCTCCACCGGGTGGTCAAAACACACGGTGGCCTCGGCGAACACTTCGCCGAGCATGGCACTCGGCAGAGCCATCTCGGCGAAATATGCCTCGGCGACGCCGCTTCGCCGGGTGCTTTTTGTTGAGGATGCACGACGAACTCTTCGCCGAGACTTTTTATCGGATACCCGGCGAAGAAAAGGCAATCTCGATCGTCCCTTGTCAGATGAGCGTCAGACGTGTGTCAGAACTTCGCCGGGACTTGTTGTACAGGCACTCGGCGAAAAAGGAACGACCAGATGGCGCCACGTGTGCTCCAACTGGGTGCCGGCGAACGTCTTCGCCGTGTCGCGCTTCACCGAGTGCCAGAGCTTCTTCGCCGTGTCGCGCTTCACCGAGTGCCAGCGTTTCTAGTTCGCCGTGTGCTCTCTTCCCCGTGTCCCCTCTTCGCCGAGTGCTAGAGCCTCTTCGCCGGATATAGCATGTGTATTCTGAGTTAAAGTTTGTGGATTTCTCTAAAACATATATACTCTTTTTTGACGGTAAAAAACATATATAGTCTATCATGAGTTTGAGAGGATGTTAGAGTTTTCTATTATTTTGCCGTACGTACACCACCCTATTGTGTTATTCTAGCTAGATGTATAAGAGGTTCTCTGCAGATTATCTCTACCTGTATACGTACGTTTACATAACTTGATGAGAACACAAGTCGTGATATTCCTAGCTAACATGATCACCTAAGATCACACGTCTAGTCACTACGAGTGCAGCGCAGGCAAGAAGACGGAAGCATGCCCGCGCGAGAGATGAGTTTTTTCTGCGCTTCGATCGAGCTTTTATTCTAACTGAAAAACAAAGCCCTACAAATTTAGTTTCCATGATCAACTAATCCAGGATCTAGCTACGATCATGAATTCATGGTGCGTGGATCGAAGCAAACTAACACGAAACTAAGTAAACGGAAATCGACCTACTCGATCGCGCGCTAGCAAAGTACACAGCTACACATGAATTCCGGAGTTCGTCGTGAGGCTTCCCAAAGCCGGCGACGAACGAGCATCAGTAGCCGCCGTAGACGCGCGCGCCATCTCGTCGACGAACCTCTCGATCCCCAGCCTCGACGATCCGCCGGCCGCCACCGCCCTGGCGGCCATGTCCTTCCACTCTTTCGCCTTGCGCCTCATCACCGCCGCCTTCTCCCCGTCGCCCATCAGCTCCCCCACCGCGGCCTGCACCTCCGCCAGCCCTGCGTCGTTGGCCAGCTCCACGCCGACGCCCCACTCCTCGCACGCGTACCGGCAGTTGGTCACCTGCTCCGCGAAGAAGGGCCAGCACAGCATGGGCACGCCGGCGCAGAGGCTCTCGGCCGTGGAGTTCCACCCGCAGTGGCTGAGGAAGCCGCCCGTGGCGCGGTGGCCCAGCACCGCTTCCTGGTCGCACCACCCCGCCATCATCCCGCGGCCGGCCACCTCCTCCGCGAACCCCTCTGGCACGGGCGCCATGTCGGGCCGGACCACCCACAGGAACGGGCACCCCGCGGCGGCCAGCCCGCGCGCGAACTCCGCCATCTGCTCCCGCGTCACCACCGTGATGCTCCCGAAGTTGACGTACAGCACGGACCCGTCCGCGGGCTGCGCGTCCAGCCAGTCCCCGCACCGGTCGTCCTCCTTCCACAGGCTGGAGGTGAGCGACGGCAGGTACGTCGGCTCCGGGCCCAGGGGCCCCACGGTGAAGGTGTCGGGCAGGCGCGCGCGGATGGCCTCCAGCGCCGGGAGCTCCAGGTCGTCGAAGGTGTTGAGGAGGATGCCGTCGGCGGCGGGCGCGTCCAGCTCGCACTGCTTGATGTTGATGGTGAGCATCACGTCGTCGGCGTCGGTGGTGCGGATGAAGGTCGGGAGGTCGCGGAGCCGGACGCCGCTGGTCATGCCGGCCATCCAGTGGCCCAGGGGCGTGTCCAGGTAGCCGTTGGTGAGGCAGCTCGAGTCCTTGAGCGGGACGTAGCCTCGCTTGACGAGCTGGTCGAAGTTGAGGTAGCCCAGGAAACCGCACGCGCTGGTGGTGAAGAAGAGGTAGGCGGGGAGGCCCATCTCCTTGGCCACGTGCACGGAGAACCCCATGGCGCCGTCGGCGACCACGCAGGACACCGGAGGGACCCCCTCGGTGCGGCCGAGCCGCTGGACGAGGTCCCGGAGGTGGGCCGGGCACGCCCGGCGCGTGGCCTCGCAGAGCGCCCAGATGTCCTGCGTCTCGTCGAGGTCACAGCAGGGCAGCCCGTCGGGGATGGTCTCGAAGCGGAAGCCGTCGGCGGGGAGTTGGCGGCGGCGGGGCCGCGGGAGCGGAGGAGGCGGCCGTGGTTGTACTCGGTGTGGACGAAGGTGACGTGGAAGCCGCGCGCGTGCAGGGCCTTGGCCAGCCGGAGGAACGGGTTCACGTGGCCCTGCGCCGGGTACGGCAGAAGCAGCACATGCGGCCTGCTTGTGGTGTTGGAAGACGGCGCCATTGTGCTATGCTACGATGCTCTTGCTTGCTCACTGGTAGTGGTAGTGATAGCTATGCTTGTGTGAGGTTTTCGTTGCGGTGTCGATCCCATACTTATAGGCTTATAGCGGCCGACGCGAGGACAGCCCTCCTTAGCTCCTTGAGGGGCATTTTTACCTCTAGTGTATTTTAGGAGATGGAAGGGGATTATCTCGGATCCCGGAAAATCTTCACTGATTTGTTTACTTCTAGTGTATTTTAGAGGATGGGAGGGGATAATCCTCAAATATCCCCTACCATCCCTCTCATTTTTGACTAAGACAAAAACTCTAGTCCATGCTAGTGTATTTTAGGGAAAGAGTATTTGTGGTGATTTATGAGAATTGGGTGCTCACCAAATCCCCTCCAATCCCCACACTTCCCATCCCCTAAAAAACCTTTGAGATAAACAAGGCCTGAAGCTCCCTCAATAAACCATCCAATGTCAGCCAGAGCTACTTGTGCCCGTCCAAAACTGGCACATGTATGCCTCCCTCCATGCCTCCACCAAATGCCACACTAAACAACACCAATTCTGAGATTGGAGCCACTAATTAGGACTCGTGGTCAAGGGGCTCGATTACATTTTTCATATACTCAAGGTCTTTTCCATAAGATATAAGGATGTTGTTGTATTTTCTTCTTTCTTTCTGAGGGTCATTGTATAATTTGTAATGCTACGGTGCTACCCCACCGTCAATATTTAATGGACACGGTGATTTGCACTCATTATTAAAAAAATCTTAAATACCTTTAAAAAATCAAAAAAATCCGAAAAAAAATGTCAGTGTATATCCGGACATTTTATATCCACATAAAAAAGTTTCACAAAATAGATATTGGTTGTGGCTTGTATAAAAAGGCAAAATCATGTCTCATGAAATATCATTTTAGAATACCAGAATTTGACTTTTTTTACATAGGTCATATAAGAAGTTTTATTGTCAATTTTTTTTGCATAATAAAATGTCAGTTTATCTACCCCAATTTTTTATTAATCTTTTTAACATTTTAAAATACAGTTTTTGAATAGTGGGTGCATCTACGCGTACGAGGCAAAGCAGATTAATGTAGGAGCAGCTTTTTATCCTTTGGGAGTCTCCTTGTTCAAACAGGTCTTGTGCTATTTTTGTACTCTTGGGACATGATTCTTTTTCTGCAAACTTTGATCAAACTTTTTTTTTTACTGAAACTACAGCGGGCCGGGGCCGGCCTGAACTTTTATTTTAAAGGACCAACCATAGAGTTACAAGCTAGGTTACGGATGGCAAGGGGGTTGAGAGGGAGAGAAACAAGCAAGACATCTAGTGTTCAGGGGGGAGCAAATGAATTACACCAATATAAAAGAAAGTCTTTCGTCAAGGGGTCGCGGCAGCGATGAGTCCAAAGCATGACATCTTGTATACATTTTGTCGCTGTGATCTCCGCGGGCTCATCGAACGCCTTGAAGATCAGCGAGTTTCGCCGTTTCCAAATGCTCCACAGGATTGCGGAGAGAACGGTAAGCTTGCCCTTGTGTGGCATCTGAGTTTCCCACATCAATTCAATTGAAGTAGGCAGCGGCGTGGGCGTGAGAGTGGGAAGAAGGCTCCAAACTTCTTGCGCACGGTGACACCCGAGCAGCAAGTGGTTGACGTCTTCGTCTTCAGCGCATGAGGGGCATGCAGGGGAGTCGGTGAGTGAGTGGCGGAAGCGTCCTTTGTTTGTAGACACCCGATGGCGATGGACCAGCCAGTTGAAAATCCTGCGGTTGTTAGGTGCGGCATTGTACCAAACAGCTCCTACAAACTCGTCAGAGGGCAAGTGCCTAAAAAAATCAGCATAGGTATCTCTATTCGAGGCAATTTTGTTGGTGAAACGGTTGAGGCGGGAGTCGACAACATCGGGGTTGAGGTCGAGATTGCCAATGAGTTGAGAGATGACGGGCAGCTCCGAGGAGGCGACAGCGGAGAGGCGGGGACGGGGGAGGCAGTGAAGGCGGAGGAAACAGCTGAACTAACCGAAATATTAGGACGAGTGGTGTGGGAGGCGAGGGCGGGGAACAGCTCGGCTAGGGTTTGCGTCCCCGTCCACCGATCAAACCAGAAAGACGTGAGCTCTCCGGAGCCAATGGTGACTAGTGAGTTCGAGCGGAAGGAGGGGAGGGTGGAGAGAATATCCTTCCAAATGGGGGTGTCGAGGCGGTGGGTATCCCTAAGATCGCGAGAGTGGTTCCAGCCGTAGAAGCGGCGAAACCAAGAGGCCCATGGCGTAGTAGAGCCGGCGTGGAGGCGAAGAGGCCCATGGCGCAGTAGAGCCGGCGTGGAGCTTGGTAAGGAATTTGGAGAGAAGTGAGGAATTTTGTGAGGAGAGGCAAAGAATCCCAAGGCCTCCTTTGGATTTTGGGGTGCAGACGTCAGTCCAAGCAACCTTGCAGTTACCGCCATTGCAAGAGTCTTCTCCAGTCCATAGGAACGCACGGCGACGACGGTCAATGGCCTCGATGATGCCCTGAGGGAGAATGCCGGCAGCCATGGCGTGGGAGAGGAGGGCTGAGAGAACCGAGTTGACAAGAATAAGGCGACCACCAATGAGGGTGCACCTCCCTCTCCATCCGGCGAGGTACCCATCACAGCGGGAGACAAATGGGTGCAAGGTCCGCGGCGCGAAACTTGTGGGTGCATAGAGGGAGTCACAGGTAGACTTGGGAAAGGATGCAACCGGGCAGCCAAAAGTGGATGCCAAGTCCTCTGCAGCAACCGCGGAGATGTGAATAGGGATAAAGGTACTCTTGTGGTAATTGATGTGAAGACCGGTGGCCTCAGAGAGGGCGGTGAGGATGGATTTAAGAGTGTGGACATAGTCAATTCCGGCGCGGTTGCGTGTAGAACTATCACCATGGACTTTGATCAAACTATATCTTCCGGTTGCCTGTAGAACTATCACCGGATCTTTGCACCCGCCACCCGAGCTCCTCTGCCCTTTCCTTCCAACAATCAGAGTTCAGACTTGTCTTGACCTGACACCATGGACGCCGACTGGCAGCCCGTGCAGGGGTCCAACCCCCCCGACGACTGGATCAGTCCCGAGGCGCGCGGCAGGATCGCCAACAAGATGTACGAACTCTAACTGCTTCGATTTGCTTTGCTTTCGTTCCTCTCCCTCTGATCACATCGTATCAATCCGATCCTTCCTCCGTTTTCGTCACCGATCCGTAGATGTAGCTTTGATCTGGCCCTGTCAGTATCCGTAGCAGCAGATTCGTTGTTCGATCTACACAGACAGAAGCTCTCTGTTTCTGCGCTCTGTTCTTGGTCAAAATTTCTTGCAGGGGGACTCACTGGTCGACTTGTATCGCACCTGCTTTAAATCCTGTCTAATTACTTTAATTTTAACTTCAATTGTGTCTGAATAGTTTACATGAATATATGATTTCAGATTCATAGGTTACCTCAATTAGCTGCTCTGCCTACATGTTCGACCTGACATCTCAGATGCCGAATGTCTTGCTGCACGCAACTTTTTAAAGGCAATGCATCCCCCCAATTATTTACATTTTGTGTTATACATGTAGAACGGAAGATCTGAAGAAGCATCACCCTTTAGCAAAGCATCTCGGGCTGGACGTACTTCAAAGAGCGGTTGTGCTACTCGAAGACAAGATCTATAGCGCAGTGACCAACCTGGTAATTTAACCTATCTTTGGTATTTCTCAGAGCAGAACGATATGTATTCTCGGAAAAAAGAGCAGAGCGCTATGTGGGTCAAACAGGTTTATGAGCTATTAATAGAGCAGAACTGTCTCCAATGGTGTTGAAGGTTTACGTCATGTTTAAGTACTTTTAGCAGTTTCCCTTTTTATTTTAGGGCTGTGGGTGACTTTTGTGTTCTCTGCCTGCCAGCAGATTTTCACATGATCTTCAGAACATTTCCTGATTTTCTTATTCTTGGAAACAAATACAAAAACATTCTGTAGTGCCTGGGGCATGGGTGTGCCAACGCCCACACTCAAGCTGTTTGGAGCACATCCCAGTTATTTGAACATTTTCACACTTGATATACATACAATTATACAAATATTAAGTGAACAAGCTAATGTGTTTGTAAAGAAATGCTAGAACAAAACGCTGATCATGATCTTGGCTATTATCGATGACGTGTCCAATCTTGTGGTGTTGCACCTTGAGTTGCTTCAGTCAGTTACTCTTCCAATTCATGTTTGTGTATGCCATGTGTCCATGCATCGATCCAAAGTTGTTATTTATGAAGTACGCAAATCTTTGGGACACGCGATGTTATACAAATCATTTATCTCGGACCAGAAATGAAACAAAACTTTACTCGCTCCTTCCCTCTGTTTGAACAAGCTTCACCTTCATTGCATCTACTCCAGTCCCGTAAAAAATTCAAATTTATTTAGTTGCGGTGTACCATATTACTATTATATTTGGAATTTCTGGTGGTTTGGTCTTCATCATATTGTTTGACTCACTATCTTGATTTGCATTTTCTGTTGATATCGCTTATATGAGACATGTGTTTTGCTGCTTAGATGATCGTTTTTGTATGATTATGATTAGTAATTTGGTATAAAATGTACATTGTTTTGTTTTGTTTTGTTTTGTCTTACTCAGGCTGATTATTTGCGGAAGCTTTCTCTCAATATGCTCTCTATGAAGACAAAGAGACAACCCCGCTTCAAAAAAAGACAAAGAGACAACAGGCTCCTGGAAATGCTCAAGTGATCCCAAATCAAAACAACCTTGGTCAAGGTACAGTATACAGCTAACTGAGAGTTGCACATTTTATATTCTTCGCTTGGGTGACATTTTTTTATCACGCATAAGAATTTTCTTGCAATAAATACACTTCCACTCTTTGGCATCATGCATAAGAATTTTGCATCTAGCTTATGTGCCATGTGCCTGTATTTATTTAATCCGGAGCGGTTATCGTCATGGTAATTGACTCGGTTTAGTGGTCAGATCGCTGGTTCATCGGTCCAACATGTTGGTTTAATACATTATTGTTGAAAATTCTTTTTGATTTGTATGGTACAAACAATGTTAAGTATGAAGATAACAATAGTAACTTTTCACATATACTTTCTTCGTAGATCCATGGTATGCTCTTATTGTTCTACTTCTTTTTATCCTTTTCCTCGTGCTTACGTCTATTATCCTGTTGTGGCCTTACTTCTAATGTGCAGTTTAAACTTGACTTGCACACAAGACTGATAGTTAGTTTGTTACTGCAAAGTCACATGTATGTTTGTTCTACTATATAATCAGTGTCATGTCTTCATTATTGCAGGATGACCTAGACGATCATGTTGATGGTACATACTCGTGTCTCCAGGTTATATTTCAGACCCTTCTTTCTACGCCATACCATAGGTCTTGAATTTTTTTTCTTGCTCTTTGATATTAAAATTTTCTTCAGGAATTGAATCTTGATGCTGAAACCCTCATCCTTCAGTATGCTGCTCCTGCATGTCCCTGCTGCTATCTATTGTGATTCTTGTGGTCACTGTCTTGCTTTCATAAAGTACATGTAAACTTTGCCCAGCTCAAATATGTTTCATATGCATTCTAGATCGAAACAGACGCCCGAATACACTGGCCTTTGCACCGGGCCATTGCAAATTGTATCGCGCTATCACGTTTGGCACCGAATTTTTGTGCTTCAGCCCAAGTGCAAATTTTGCACAATTTTCTGCGCCGAACAGCTTAATCGTGGCTTCTGGCCCTCTGGTGCCAACTATGTGGCCTTAGCATATTTCTTCTTCGCCATTGGTACCCAGAGATCATGTTAAGGGGTCAATTTTGGCAAAGGGTACGGTGTCGTCCCGTTTGACATCGAATTAGGTACTTCGAGAGGGGTGGAGCGGATGTGCAAAATTTTGGCTCTAGGACACCTATCGCCGAACTCGGCGCATTGGCATTTTATATGGCTTCAGGGCGGTAGGAGTCAAAGTTCAGCAGTTTGACGCCCTTGAGGTTGGTGGTGAACCTTGTGCCAATTTTGGCCTGCTCGAATCTCGACACTCTCTGGATGCCACTTGGCGCAAAGAAAATGGCAAGGCTCTGAACCCTGTGCCAATTTTGCCGCCGCTCATAAAATTTCTCTCAAATGCAAATTTCGATTCCAAAACCAAAACACTATAAAGATATATTTTCTCTCACAAAACAACACCAATATTCTTTATTTCTCTCACAAAACAATCACAACATGAACCACGACACACCTCTTTATTTCTCTCACAAAACAATCACAATATGAACCACGACACGCCGTCGAAACAATGATAATGACATGTGATAAGATAGTCACCAAGCATGCAAATAATCACTAACAACCTCTGAATCTCGACGTGATTGTCATAAATAAGAACTCTCAACTTCTGGGGAGAATTCCTCATGTTCGTACTCAAAGTCGGCGCATCGATGTCCATAGGAGATATATTAAAAACTCATCATAACAGCTGGAATATTTGTTGCACGTACCTCTGGTTTGGCACATGGCGGGAACCTTTTTCCGACATTCTCAAACAACCAATCATAATTCACTTAATAATGCACCGTGGTCTACACGGACAAATATAAATGTACCGTCACTATGAGGTTCATATGGATGAACCGCGCTTCTCAAAAAACTGCCTCGTACAAATTTATTTCAGAGTGCCCGGATTCGCCTTTTTTGCACTGAAAAAAAATATGTTCTTCGTGAAACTTTTTGTACTAGCATAAAATGTCTTGACGTTTGTGCCTAGGCAAGTTTGTGTCTCTAATCATAAGGTAGAGCTCGCCTCTACCTTCTACGAATCAAAAAAAAATTGTGTCTCTCCTATCTCCGGCGAAGCTTTGACGACCGCGAGTAGTCGTGGTAGAGGGTTGCCTTGCTTCTAGTCCCCTAAGGGTCTTTTTGTTTTATGGAAATCTTTGCATTATTTTGTGGGATCCTTTTTTCAAAGTATTGATCAACCAATCTTCTGATTGTCTATATTTGGATATTGGCTACGTGCTGGTTTTACTCCTCGTAATGAATGAATGACCGCGCTTTGCTCAAAATCCCGACGATCATCTCCACAAGGTTCTCAAATCAAAATATTTTCCGGACTCATCCATTTGGCGCCCAAAGCCCTCTGTGCCCAAATCTGCTTTCTGGGCCTCGATTTTGAAAGTTCTCCACATCCTCAAGGCACACTCATTCTATCAACTAACACAGGGCAATATTTCTATTTGGAGTACTCCCTGGTGCTCCTCATGGAGCACGATTTATGATGATTTAATTATTCAGCCATCTGGCTTTGTTTACCCTGCCCTTGTAAATGACCTTTGGCTCCCTAATCAAAGAAAATGGAATGACAATCTTATAGATACTCTGTTCCGACCCTCTTTGGCCCAGGTCATAAAAAACACTCCAATTATTAATTCCCAAGAACAAGATTTCCTTTGCTAGAAACTCACGCCAACTGGTACATGCCATGCAAAATCTGCTTACTATGCTTGTGTGCAGGAACTCTATGATTTGGGAGAACAGAGGCCAGCTCAACCCTCTCCTGCAACTTCCCAGCTTCTCACACAAGTATGGAAAAGCAAGGAGATTATCCTGAGGATCCAAACTTTTGTGTGGCGATTTCTACGCAAAGCAATTCCTACAGGTGCCAGAGCTGGCAAGTATTCCAAGCACATAAGTAAACTTTGCTGCAGGTGTGGTTCGGAGGAGGACGACATCCATCTTTTCTTCACCTGCCCATTTGTGAAAGCAGCCTGGTTTTTGCATCCATGGTTTATTCGTATAGATCTAATAATTCAAAACTGCAACTCTTTAGCCGAGATCATCCTCAACATTCTTAATATGAATCATCCACATGCTTCTTTGCCAAATATCTTTACCTTTATGTGGTGTACCTGGAAATCCAGAAATGACATGCTTTTTCAAAAGAGAAATGGAGAGCCTCACCAGATCAATATTAATGCTTGCCTTACATGCTAATCTTGAATTATGGGACGTTTCAGACTTGAATATGCAGGGAAAGATAATGCATAAGGATAAAAGGATGATGGCCTCTTCAGAACAAGGATCCACCATCACAACGGATTTAACAATCTCAGGTCCTGTTGTCTTTACAGATGCCTCATGGAAGTGTAGAAAAATCTCAGGATTTGCAGGTGCCGAGGCGACAGGCATTGGAGTCTTTATCAGGGATGAGACGTTGGGAAACAAATGCTCTATCATGATCCAGGCAGCGACGGATCTTACTTCTTCAGTTTTTCAGGCAGAAGCGAAGGCATTTCAATTGGCGGCAACACTTGTGCAATTTCTAAACCTTAACAGGGTGACGTTCCTTACTGACAATCTACTGCTTGCTAAGGTTGCTGCAAGCAGGCGCCTTGATCATCCGCTTATGCATTGGGACACAAGAGATGCTATGGCATGCTTCTTTGCTGCCACCTCCAGGTCGTCCACTCAGGTCTTCCACATCAAAAGAGACTTAAATAGGGTAGCCCATGATTGTGCTCATCAGGCTCTTAGGCGCAGCCTAAAACAGCCTATCTACTCATGTGTTTGTTCAACTCATTCTTCAGGTCATTGTCCTGTGATTTCAGTTTTACAATCTGTCAATCTTCAGGGCTTTGTAATCCATGCTGTACTGTGCAATTGAGTTGAATGAAATATGGCGTCTCCGACGCCTTTTGTTGTTCAAAAAAAAAATGAATGAATGACCCGTGGCTACACAAAAAAATCTTTCCAGTACCTACTTTCCTGCTATTATTATTTCCCTAGAACAGTAGAACTATCACCGGATCTGAGGATCCACTGGACACACACTCGCGTCCACGCCCGTCGTCCCGTGAACACGCCGCCGCCGCCGGCCGGATCTCCTTGCTCCGGCCATCTCGGCACCTGCAACGTGCAGATCCGGAAGCGCAGCTGCTCCCTCCTCCCCTCCCGCAGGTAAGCTGGCTTGAAGATGTGACCCGCGCCGTCGACTTCGTCCGCGACCGCGCACGGCCGCCGCCGGCCGGTTCTCCTCGTCCTGGCCTCCCTTGCGCCCGGCGCGACCAGTTCCGGCCGCTGTGCTGGTCCCTCCTTCCTGCAGGCGCCGAAGATGGGCTCGGGCATCCCCGCGCTATCCTTCCCGTCCTCGCCAGCTGCGGCCCCGTCGACCAGCTTGTCCTCTGAGCTGCCTGCTGGTGGCACGCCGGCGGCCCCGTCCATTGCTCTCTCCGACCGGGCTCGGGAGGTCCTGTCCCCGCCGCCGCCGCAGCCAGCACTAGGCCGCTTCGTGGCTCCGACTCCGTCGACCCCCTGCACCGCGTTGTGCGTTGCTTCTTGGGCCCCTGTCGTTGAAGATGTGGAAGATGATGAAGAGGAGCTGGCCCCCAAGGCGGCGCCTGATGCTCTCGCCAAGACCTGCTCTGCAGCTGAAGTGCTTTCCACGTCGAGAACCTTGGACTGGGGTTTCGGGATGCCCCGCGCTACCGCGACTCAGGCATCGCTCCCCACCGTCAACGCTGCGGCTGCGGCTCCCCACTGCCCGTATGCCCGCTTCTTCGTCGAAGAGGAGATGCCCAAGCCAGGGTCAATCACGCCGACTCCATCGACCACCTCCGTTGTTGCGCTGGCCGCAATCGTCCTGGCGTCTCGCAAGGCTGACCCGGCTATCGGTGGAGGTTTGGCTCATCCTCGCCGTCCTCATAGGACCATGGAGACGACGTCCACTCCGGCCCGACCGCTCGACGATGCTGCTATGACGGCTTGCTCCTTGCCGATGTCGCCCCCTGCGGGTCTGAGTACAAATGTTGCATCTGTCAACGGCAACGATGACTGGGTGTATGTGGGTCGGGTCGCCGCGCCAGCCGAGGCCCTCCCCCCGAGCCATCAAGCGATGGTCTTGAGCGTTGCCTCGCCTTCAAGCGTTGGGCTCGAGGAAGGTGCTTTCGTTGCCTTGAGCGTGGCCACCAAGTCAGATCATGTCGTGAGCCTTTCAGATGTATTTGTTGTCGTCTCCCTGGTCATCGGGAGAGGTTCTGTCGTGCTCGCTCTCCGGTTGCTCGTGATCGCTCTCCAGTTGCCCGTGCTTGCTCTCTGGCCACTTGTGCTCCTTGTAAGCGAAGCCACTCTCCGTCTGTCCAGCCTTGTCCTTCGTTGAGCAGAAGTTGGGCTGGGGATATGGACCACTCGTCGATACGTGTGTCGGCACCGCCAAGATCCCCTGCTGGGTGTTGCAAGGATTCCATTGCCAACGCCTTTTTGGTCTCTAATTTGGAGTCCCAGGTTGCCTTGTTGCGCATTGAGCTTATTCAGAAGGTTGAGTTGCTTCGCACTGAGCTCCACGAGGCTCTTGCGAAGCTTCAGGTTGGATCGGTTGTGCCTTTGCCGCCCGAGTCTCAGATTGTTTCCGTCGATGAGGGGGCTAAAGGTTTCTTTGGAGATTTTTCTCCCCGTGCTCTGCATACGTCTATTCTTGAGAGTGTTGTTAGCACTGAGGTTGTGGCTCCAGCTGGACAGATTTTGTCTGTGCTACAGGATCCTAGTGGCGAATCATCTATGGTGCTCCCGTTGGAGCTGGACTCTTTGCAATCTTTGGCGATGGACATAGCGCCATCCCCATCTCCGTCTGAGTCATGCCAGCTGCCCTCCTCTGTGGATAGTAGAGGTTTGGTTGCTTCTGTCACTCTCTCATCTTTGAGTGATAAGGTTGATGAGACAACTATGGTGGCGCCTAACTCTAAGGCCCTCTTTGGGAAAGAGGTTTTAGACTTGCTTGTCGATTTGGAGACGGCTCGCCCTGGATATGGCAAGGATATTGTTTGTGTCTTGGCGGGGATAGCTTCAGACGATGTGTTCATGAAGGTGGAGAAGTCTCTCAGAAAGATGGCAAGAAAGAAACTTCGCATCCCAAGGACCGCTTGGGCTTGATTGTTGAGCCCATTTGAGGTTGTCGTGTTGTCAGTTCGTGGTTGTGCTAGGTTGGGCGCATAGTTGCTTGTTTGTGGTTGTTGCTCGTTTTAGGTGTTGCTCTATGTGGTTGTGTGGGCTCCTTCGTGTGGTGTTCGTTGTATGGTTTTTGTCCGGTTTCCCCCGCAAATAAACCGGACACCTTCTTCTTAATAAATTGATGGGCAAAGCTTTTGCCCTTGTTTCGAAAAAAAAAAATCACCGGATCTGATCATATGAGCACTTGAGCTCCCCTTCCTTGTATATTGAGGTCCTCACACCATGGACGGCGACTGGCGGCCCGTCCAAGGGTCCAACCCCCAAGGAGGCCACATGCGCAGGGTCGCCAATAATATGTACGTACTAACAACTCTCTTATTGGTTCAATTCGCTTTGCTTTACCATCTTTCTAATCACATCAGTTCGATCTTACTCCGATTTTGGGTCAATTTTGTCAGCTTGCTGGGATGCAGGTTTGTTCTTGTTTATAGCATGCAATGCATACTTCCCCAAGGGTTGTTCCTCACATGATCATGCCGAAATCAAACCTTGAAGGCAATGCATCCACCCCGACCCCAACGTATTCACACCTTTCGTTATACTTGTAGACTGAAAACTCTGAAGATGCATGTTCCATTATCAGAGCCAGAACGGCTAAATGAACTTCAGAGAACCACTGTGCTATTCGAAGAGAAGATCAATCAGGTAATTTCAGCTATCTTCTTAGAGCAAAGCACAACGGTTTAGCCATGGGGGCCAAACAGGGTTTATGGGCAAATTTTAGAGCAGAACTTTTTAGCAATAATCTTGCTTAATCCGTTGTTAAGGCTCAGCAGTTTAATTAGGTAAGTGTTTTTTCGTACGAGTGCTTCTAGTCAGCTTCTAGGTTTGTACTAGTCCGGCTGAAGTTATAGTCGTATATATTGTACTAGGATTAGAAAATCATGTACGTGAAGTCCTGCTTGTTTAGGAAAGTTTGGCGTGAGTTCTAGTCAGAGCACGATGTATTAGTTCAGATGCAATTAAAGTAGGTCTAGTGCTTGGTTCGGCTATGCGTGATACACGTCCAGGCTGAAGTATTGTAACACCGAGAAAATAGAAAGAAAGAGGAAGATTTAGAGGGTGCGATACGCACCCTTGGCCACAAGTTTTTTTCGTCCGTGTGTTCGTGATAGTTTGATGTGATCGATCCGTGGGGAAATTCCGAACTGTCTCCAATGTTGTACATGATTCTGACGTCATGTCTAAGTACCTTTAGCAGTTTCCTTTTTATTTTAGTAAAAAAAAATTCTCTTTTACATGCTGTTGGGAACATATCCTGAATTTTCTCGTGCTTGCAAGGAAACAAATAGTACAATTTTTTCTGTGGTGCCACAACTTCAACCGGGGCCATGGGTGTGTGAACTCCCACACTCAAACCATTTGGAGCACATGCACCTCCAGTTATTCTAGCATTTTAGTATACGTACATTAATACAAACGTTAAGTTAATAAGCTAGCGTGTTTATACATTTTTTAGGTTACATATATGATAGACCAAAACGCTGATCGCGATCTTGGTTATAATCGATCACGTGTTGAGTCTTGTTGTGTAGCACCTTGAGTTGCTTCAGTCACTTACTCTTCCAATTTATGTTTGTATGACATGTGTCCTTGGGTGTCTCAGTGTCACTATCTTGATTTGAATTTTCTGTTCATATCTTATTTGAGGCATGTCTTTTGCTGCCTAAATGATCATTTTTCTATGATTATGATTCAAATGCTAAAACCTGAAACACCTTCTCAACCGTGCTAAACTGATAATCACAACATAATTGTTGGTTGCAAGCTCTGTTCGTTGTATAAAACTGTACATTGTTTTATTTTGTATCGCTCAGACTGATTATGTGCAAAAGCTTTCTACAAACATGCTCACAATGGAGCAGAGAGACACCAGGCCCATCGAAATGCTCAAGTGATCCCAAATCAAATCAACCCTGGTCAAGGTACAATATACAGTTAACTGAGAATTTTGCATCTAGCTCTTCATTTTCTTGTTCTTATGCCTCCCTGTTGTGGCCTTACTTTTCATGTGCAGTCTAAACTTTACCTGCATACAAGCCTGCTTGTTAGTTTGTTACTGCAAAGTCACATGTATATTTGTTCTTTAGACTGGATAATCAGTGTCTTGTCTTATTGCTGGCTGACGTAGATGATCATGTTGATGGTACAAACTCGTGTCTCTAGATTTTAAGTTTATTGCTCAAGCTTTCCCTTCTCATTCAGCATGTGCAAAATAAGCTTGTGGTTTCTGAACAAGTGTGCCAAGGTTGGCTGCCTGCTCCAGCAGTCCAGCATGTCTCTGCTGGTATCCGTCGTCGCTATAGTCATTCATGTGGTCATTGTCTGGCTTTCATGAAGTACCTGTAAACTTTGCCCGGCTCAAATCAGTTTCATATGTAGACTTTCAAACATAATATGGTTACTTTCGTCTTGCCTCCATTTTCACGTGAGTTGACAAACATACATGTGTTCCATAGGAGAATTGGCAAATATGTGTTCCACATATGCCCTTTGCTAGGTTGAAATGTGAAGTTGAGAATTTGTATGAATTGGTTTATGAGGTCAGCCCACTAGGTCATGTATAGTTCATGTGAGGACCCCGGATTAGCTATCCGAGATACTCGTTATGTTTCCTGCAACAATCCCATGATCAGTCTGTTGTTGCACATAACTCGAATTGGCATCACAGGACATCCATAAATACCGAATAAATGTACTTACGTGGTTGAAGTCATAAGCTTCAACAGGTATTGCAGCGGAAATCACCAAACAACGTGGAGCCCAAGTCATTCGCCTTAACCCTACAGGCAGCTGACTGGGAAGCGCCCTAGTTCGCAAAGACGCCAGTGAACTCCTCTTCTTCGAACTGCTCCTCTTTAAAATCTGGCTAAGACAATAGCCAGGGACGAAACCAATATGAGTACATTTGATTGTACTCGCAAACTACCCCAACTTGAACATGCACTAGTTTTGATAAACTTTAAAACCTTTAGTTTTAGAAAAACATCTCTATATCTTTATTGAAAAAGAGAAGAGTAGATCTTATATCCTTGTTGAAGGCAAAATATTTTGAAAAGTAGTTTCTCAATATCTTGGTTGGAAACAAACCCTTTGGAAAAATAGTTTTCTCACCATGTTTGTTGAAAAAGGGTAAGAAGTCTTTTTAAACCTTTTTCTCGAAAATATACCTTTGGTTGAAAAGGTAAGAAATCTCTTTTAAAACTTTTTCCTCGAAATCACCATCTTGTCCATTTCTCCAAAACTCCTCCTTTCCCGAACATAGCCCCTTCAGGGTCACTCATTTTCCAGCAACCTCATACCAACTTATTGGAACAGGTATGAAACATCATCTCCACTTCAATTTCATTTTAAACCTAAACACTTTTCAAAACTTGCAAAGCTTGCACATGGTCTTAGTAGTTCTTCCCAACTGTCCATATCCGAGGACTCGGCTATTCGAATAGTTTTACACTCTGCAGAGGTAGCACGCTTTTCCCACACCCATCCGGTCACTCATCGTGTCAGCCACGTCCCGCCATACCAGGGTATGCGAAGTTGAGTTCCCGGCCATAGCCTGTCCTTTGCTCATGCTAGTATAGGACCCTACCGCTACGAAACATTCCATCGACACTTAAATCCTCAGAAACTAAGTGTGAGGACTCGTAGTTCTGCCCGGCGAATTTTAATGGCCCTACAAATCCTCTATCTCCAATTTACATAACAGCCCTTAGGCTCTTAGGCGTTCTTCTCTTTAGAGGACCCGGGTCAGGGGGTAGGTCCTCAGACCATCCCCTCATGGAACGAGGTTATCCTCGTTATTGAGGCATCCAGTACTAACACGAGCAAATTATATGACTACGCCCTTTCCCATATGTGGGTAAATGTGGTCGCACAGATTTTCGGTTGGGGATGTAAGTACAAGGACACAATGTGCATTTTCATAAACATCACCATACTCCATTTCTCCATTTCATCACCGACATCTCGGCATACCATAATTCATCCAAGGATTTTCAAAGGAGTTTTGAATAAACAATGTTTTTCCCATCCTATAGTTTTATATAAACAAACTGATATTTCTACATAGAGTGGCAAAATAGTTTTTCATAAACTTTGAAAAGGTTTTCACAATCATTTCCCATTTCCATAGCAAAATACTTTTGACCAAAACTTGGGTGGATCGTAATCTCACCAAAAGATTTTTATAAAAGGCTTTTGAGTAAAAACAAATACATTTAGAAACTGCACAATACTAACACCTCTATATCGGGTGTCTCAATAATGTACTTGTATTTTGGAAAAGGGTTTTCAAAATCATAGTTTAGTGGCAAACACCACGTAAATCACTTATGCTTCTTATACGTAAAACATGTGAATCAAAATAGATGTATATAGATGCAAGCTCAGTGAAGTAGCTTGCCTTGCTCAACAAAGTGGTACTGGTCCTGATCTTCTGGTTCAACAAAACCTCCTTCCTCGATAAATCCGTCAACGGTATCGTCTAAACGTTAAACAAGCAAAACAAACAATCACTACACTAACTCAAGCATCATCACATTACAATCACAAATGCTATAAATAGCCACTGCATACATCAAGCAACACAATGTGGTTTCAATTTAATTGAATTAACCTTTTTTTTTTTTCAAACTATGGCAGAAACTGTTGTACACTGTTTAATTCACCATTTATTCTAGGTTGGTCACAAAAATCCAAACTAAGCCTCTATGGATAGCTACTGATGTGTAGAAGACAACCCAATTGGATTGAGGTCATTTGGGGTTATCAAACTCTCTACACAAAAGCTTTAATCCAGAAACTTATTACTCAAGTTTTAGCTACCATTTAATTTATGTTGCTTTAGAAATTAAATCCTTTTAGGGGTGACTAACCTTGGCTAAATGTGATCTAACAAAATTGGTTTTAGCTCAATTGGATTTACCATTAATTTTCTATAATTGTTTTAGTCCAGAAAGGCCTTCTTCTAATTAATCTGATGCTAATTAATTAATAAAGATCAGTTAATTCTACCAAAATTAGGAGAGCTAAAAGATGACAGTACCAAGCTAACAAAATTGGTTTCAAGTTATTTGGACTAATATAACTCCAGAAACAAATAGTTTGGTGTTTTAAACCTTCTGGAGCACTTTTATTAATACACTTTTAGTGTTCAACCAAATGAGATGAGACCACTTTGGTGAGTTAAAGAATTTCATAAGCTTTCCAGATCATTTGAGTTTGATTTATTTGGATTCCTAAATCGCGAGATATTGAATTTCAAAGTGGTGTCCAGTACTGAAAAGCAGAGGAGATTTAAATTCAAATAGATATTCTTCCGGATAATGTTGAGATCCCTGACGGGTGGGGTCCACTCGTCAGTGACTCAACAGAAAACTGTTCCCGCGCCGGAAAAGTTTAAAAGTCTGACGTGTGGGGTCCACACGTCAGCGTGTCATTTACCGAAGCGGTACGTGACCGTCGATCTCTAATCCTACGGCTAAGGAGCGATGACAACGGCGACGACCATTTCCTGGCGGCGCCGTGGCTCCGGCGACGGCGAGGTGGTTCAAGGGCTCACCTAGGGGGCTCGGTTGGAAGCGGCGAGGACGTGGATCGACGGCGGAGGTTCGGGGAAGGTCGCTGGAGGACTGGTGCTCGCTGGGGCGGTCCGGTTCGTCGGCGGCGAGCTCTGCAGCTTCCTCGGCCGTGCTCCAACTCCGGCGAGTCCCCTGCGTCGCTTCTGGGCACGAAACAAAGAGGGAGTGAGTGCGGGAGGGTGCGGTGGTAATGGTGAGGCTGTTGCGGTGCAGAGAAGAGAGAGGGGGAGAGCAGCACGGCGCGGCCGTGATCGACCTCTTCTTCGGTGCGGCAGTGCACAGCCGAGCTTGTGCACGATGGCTGTGGTGGCGTGCTCGCCCTCCTGGCGATGCACGGGTGTGAGGGGTGTGAGGGGGAAGTGCTGGCGATGTGTGGAGAAGAGAGGGGGTGCGGGGTGGTTTTTATAGCGGAGCTCTCCCACGGCCATCAATGGCACGGAAGTGCAGAGGGGGTAGGAGAGGTGCGGGGTCCGTCTGGAGGTGTCTGGGAGGTCGCTGGAAGCTAGGGGGTGCTGCAGAGGTGGTCGGCTGGTCGGGGGGAGCAGACGTGGCGCGTGTGCTCCGATGGCGTGCTCTGCCCGCCATGGCAAGCGGCGAGCACGGGCGCGTGCGCTGGGGACGGGTAGGATGCGTTAGGGTTCACCGAAGGGGCCGTGGTGCTCGGGTACGGCGCGGTGGAGCTAAAGGAACAAGAGAGGCAAGGTGGGGCAGTGGGGAGGCGTGCGGTGCTCTCCGTTGACCTCGGCGTCGCCAAGACGCGCGGCGCGCTCTGGCACGGACAGTGTGCACGCCAGAGGGCTTCTGCGGCGGAGTGGTCTCGTCGGGCAGGAGCAGAGGGATGCGTGGAGTGCGGTGGACACGGCGCGGCGTCGCCTCGGGGTCGCGTCGGCCTCTCCACGGAGGTGACCCGAGCGGCAGCTCGCCAAGGACGGCAATGGCGTGGCGCCTCTGGCCTGCCTCCTCTGGGGTCAACGAGCACGTCTCCTCGTCGTCCTTCGAGTGTGTGAGGTGAGAGGAGGGAGTGGGGGCTGCTAGGGTGCTCGATTACACCGAAACGTGCTTCAATTTCTTGATTGAAAATCGGTGTAGAGGATGAACACGGTGGTGCTCACCACGTGTTCGATCTAATTCCTGAACCAACTCCAAAATTTGATTTTCAGAAATTCCTTTTTATAACTTGCTTCCATTTGTTTTACCTAGGTTTGTGGTGCCACTGGGGCATTTATGTGGTGAGTGCAACTTGGCGTTTTTGATGATTTCCAATGTTAAAGAAACATTTGGAAATTTGAAAATAGAATTTTGAGTATAATTAAATAGAGAGGGGAAAAGTATTAGGGATGAAATGAGAGGGGGCAGGTCACCACCTCTCTAAGTTTTGTTTGCAAAGAAAAGAAAAGAATAGATAATTTCCCACTTTGAAATATTTTTGTGTCACAATTCTAGCAATCTCTAAAGGTTAAAGAAGGGATTTTGGAATTTGAAAATATCCTTGTCATTTGGAAATTAGATATTTTGAGGAGAGAGTAATATGATAATGAGATGGTTATTATTGCATCTCATCCCTGGACTTTAGGAGAAAAAAAATAATTGTTATAGCAAAATATAGATATAGATAGGGAGGGAGATTAAATAAGACCCTTTTCTTTTAGTTAGTGTTTTTATTGATAGTGTGTGAATAATCAAGTCACCTTCCAATTGTTGTCTGGGGTGTTTTAAGGCTTCAAGCACAGTTGAATAAATATCCACACAAGCAATCAATTTGGCAGGAAATAACAACCAACACTAGACAACCATTTATAAATTCCTAACCAAGTTTTTTAATCACTCAGACAAGTGGTGGGGTGGTGATCAAGTATCATCCTGACAAGAATAATGTTGGGAAAAGTTCAACTCTATTTAATATTTCAAAAAGGGTTGCTAAAATAGATGGGCAACATACTTCCCACCTTTATTGTTTTTCCAAAGAATAAAAGTATGAGTTTAAGATAAGGGCTACCAATACAAGGGAAATAGCAAGGTTGGAGATAGTATATAGATCTCCATATTTTTTGGAAACATATAATTTTGAAAATACTTTTATTCTTCAAGGAGTGGGTATTTTGGTTGTTGCTAAACAAAGCATCATTTGGGAATAAGTTGGTCCAAATAAGAGTAGAGAAGTATGGAATATTTTGTTCTTGTCATAACATGATCACCAAGTTTAATATATATTTATATTGGTTGGGTCTTAGATTTACTAGTCAAACAACTCAAACAACAAGTCACACCAGTTCAACATAGCAATGGGAAGGAAAACACAATCATCAGCAAAACATTTCAAAAAGTTTTTGTTGGTTCTGAATTTTGGGGTCTGGTAAAACTAAGTTTTTCTGGTTTCAAAATTTGGGATGTTACAGATCACTTTCATCTGAAGTTCTGATGTTGCTATGTTGGAAGCTCCGTAAACTGTTGGACGAGAACATGGGCAGTTATTCCTGGCGCTCGAGACAAATCTGGAGTCCAGAGTCTGGAGCCACCGTTTTAGCTTCCACATCAACCGAGGAGCACACACTAGGTAGACCGACCACGGAGCCGACACCCAACAAAAGAGCTTTTTTTTTTTGAAATTTTTCACCACTATATTAGGTCAGCAAGCCGCCTCATTAAAAACCTTTCAGTCCCGTTAGGTATCCTGGAAGGAAAAGAGTGCGTCAGAAATTTGCCGCCTTTAACCATTCAGCACAGTTATATCGTTTATCAGTGCTCCGATCAACCAACCCGGAGGTTCGTTAACCCAGCTTACAAAATTTTTGTTACAGAAACTATAACTAGCTAGATCATGAGCTACAGTATTTGCCATCCTAGGACAATGCTTGAATTTCACTCTTCCGATCGGCGTAGCAATGTCAACACTTTCAGCAAAAATTGCAGCAGCCGCATCCCACCATTGATTTTGACCGGAGCAATAGTTGATCACATCCCAACAAAAGAGCTTGTTTGATTGCTAGCAATTCATTCATGCTGGCCTTGACAAGCAAAAAGTGTGGGTTGATTTTGGAACCTACATTCTCTTAATAATTGAAAAGTAGCGCTTGCTACAGTTCCTCAAAAAAAAAAATGGAACCTACATAATAAATCCATTCACCGCTCACCCAAGGTCACTTTCCCTCTCACTCGCTCGTGTTCTTCTCCTTTCTCTCCGTCGGTGGTTCTTCTCCACAGATGGTTTGGCATCCTCATCCGTCCATGCGGGGCTACGTCTAGCCCTCCTGTTGAGTATCGGGGAAAGCGGGCAGCGGCGGCGCCGCTTGGCGACGTGCAGAGGTCACGGAAGGAGGAGGTTGGACGGTTGTGGGTAGGATTTTCTACCGCGTGACGATGCGCCGCTGGCACCGGGGGGGGGGGGGGGGGGGGGGGGACAGGATTTGTGTCGTTACACCGTAGCTCCAACATTAGTCCCATCAACGGTATATCACTGGCCGGTATAATGCGCATCCATCAAAGAGTATCAATACCATCTCTACTATATAATACGGCTTGAGGAGGTGATGGTACGTTTTTTGTATTTCCAATTATACCCTTTCATCGCTTGCCTGAGTTAGAAAATATTACAGGGTTGCCACCCCGAAGTGATATGACCGGTTCGATGTTCTATCTAGGGGTGTAAACGGATCGGATCGGATAATGCTCTTTCCATATCCTTTTCCATATTTTTTTGTCAGATTCGGACCGGATCGGATAACGACCGGATGCAGATGCGAATACGGATAATATCGGACTACGGATACGGATCGGGAACGGAGCGGATGCGGACCGGATACGAATACTAAGTAGCGGATAAATAAGTACAAAGAAACAAAATTTTACCGTGGAAAAACATTTGAACAAAAGAATTATCCAAGCACATAACATTACAGAGTGACCAAAATGTACGTGTGTATGATGAAAGTCATGGTTGGATGACATAGAACGAATACGTCTATATGATTACCGAGTATAAATCGTACTAGGGCAGGATTAGTTATATACGGAGAGACGTAAACGGGTGATTAGTTCAGTGTGCTAATGGAGTTGGCTATTTATACTAACTAAATAGGCTAATAAATCGGATTATCCTAATAGAATATATCGGATAATCCGCAAAAAAGGGCGGACAATCCGCATCCGTCGGATAATAGCAATACCACATCCTCTACCATATCCGCCGGATATCCGCCTAACGAATATCCTTATCCGCATCCGTATCCGGCGGATTTCCATAATTACATACCATATCCGTAAAAACGGATACGGATGCGGATTCGGTGCGAAAATTATACGTACCGGTTACATCCCTAGTTCTATCCCCGGACTCGACTCCGCCGGCGACGTCCAACAATCGCTCGCATCGAGCTTCTAGGCATAGCCCCGTCTCCACCGGCGCGGCCCCATCTCCGCCGGCGAAGAGTCCGTCCCTCATGTCTATCTGCTCGCGCCGCTCAACATCCCGGCTGCGCGCCCCCATGGTCGACGGCGACCTCGCCACTGCCACACCTCTCCTCCCCACGCCCACCCCCCTTGTCCTCCCCTCTCTGATCTTTGATCTGGCTGCGAGGCAGCCTCCTCCTCTTGATCCCGGCCCACCCATGGCGGAATTATCGCCGACGGCGCCGAAGGACGGGCTTTCCGGTACACGGGCGCCGCGAATACAAGGCCATGGGCGATTGTGGTTAGCTCGGAGGTCGTGGCCATGGCGGCCGAGATGTGGCCAAGCGTGAGCTCGCTGCTGCGACCATGGTGAGCGCTACGAGCACGGGATGATGCAGCAGAAGGAATAGCTGAACTGATCTGGTCGATTTGAGCATCTTGATCCTTGGATAAGCCGTGAACAATTTGAGCTGCTGTGCTTCGTGCCTGAATCCAGTATGAACGAACAGCTATGGAAAAGAGAGAGGTGGGGAAGTATGACAGAGAAGGGGCAGTGGCCAGTGGGTGCCACGGCATACTGTTTCCGTGGGCTGGAAATAAATCAGTTGGCTCTGCTTCACTGTACAATTTTTATTGCCTATCTGCCATTTGTAGGAACAAATAAATTAGTGAGACAATTCAACCTCTCTGAAAACTAATACGAGTACAAGAATTTTACTTTCACTGGTGATGTATTCATTTGGAGGACATGTCTGGCTATTTTTTGTATTTTTTGTTTCCAGTTTATGCTATCTTGGGATGGTAGTCCAATCTACACGTTGTCGCCAATTTACTTTTCCACCTTAAATCTTCATGATACCGACAGTGGCGGAGCTTGCCAAAGCTTGCTGGGGGGGGGGGGGGGGGGGGGGCAAAACACAATATATGAGAGCTTGGGGGGGCAAAACACACAAAACGTCATATTTTAAGCTCTCCCTAAAAAAAACTGCATGCCTGTGTCAATCTTGGGGGGGGGGGGGGGGGGGGCGGTGGCCCCCCCTGACCTCAACTAAGCTCCGCCACTGGATACCGACATGCATTCAGTATTCCCTATGCAAGATGTTTAAACCAAGGAAAACCCCATGGTACAGTATAATCAAATATTTTCTAAAAAGATTCTGAGGGCATAGAATCTTGATGATTTATGTGGCTAACTTTTCTATACATTTAAATTTGCATTATGTTTACATGTGTTGTGAAAAGCTAAACTTGAAATGCTCGTAGCTAACACAAAGGCACTCATCAAGTATCATGTTGTTGGAGTGACTACGGAATACAATGGTAATGTTGTTGGAGTGGGGTTGAAACACAATGTCAGGTAGGAAAGAAACTTAATTGCCCGTGGTAACGCACGGGCATTCAACTAGTATCTATAGTATTCGGCCGATCAATATCTTATCTTCACTCGTATCATGCGGATTTCTATAAATACATAACATATCTTGAAAAGTAAAAACATATATATACACGGATAATGACGCAAAAATAATCTGACCCGGACAAGGCACTAGTACAGAACGACACATCGGATACCCCTCTATGGCAACGACAAGAGTTAGGTGACGGAAAAATGAGCTCCACGCGCTTCCGCGAGTGCGCGCGGGCGCTAGTCGGTCGATGGGCCCGACACAATGGTAACGGAGGCTGAAAAGATCTCCGTTGCTCATATATAGGCAACGGAGGAAAGAATATCTCCGTTGCTGATATTTCCACATCAGAAACGGAGATCGGTCTATCTCCGTTTCCCATGTGAAGGCACATTAAGCGGTGCTGGTATTAATATCTCCCACTCCAGTACTGTATCTCACCCTCACTCTCAGTCTCACTCTCCCCAGTTCCTAACCCTAGCCGCACAGGCTCTCCTCCTACTTCACCCATCGATGGCGAACCCCTCCGGCGCCGACGGAAGTCAGGATGGAGCATCTTCCTCCTCCCACCCTCCGAGGCGCAGCCCAGATCTCCCCTACAACTGGAGCGAGATCCCCGGCGACTGCGGTCGCGAGTTCATTCTGAGCCGTCAAATCCCATCCGGATCCACGGCGGCGGCGGCCACCGACGCCCGGATCTCGTCCTCATCGTCCTCCTCGGACGATGAGGACGAGGATCTGGAGGTCGGTGTCCTCCTCTCTCACGCCTCCTTTGAGCGCGAGCGCACCGAGGGTGTCATTCGGGCGTCTGCGATGCAGAGAGCTATGCGCATCTCCGCCGCCGAGCACGCGATAGAAGCCGCCGAGGAGGCGTTGTTCCAGACGCGGCTCCGGGCGGCTATAAACCGCTCTCTTCTCCCTGGCCAGGGCCCTGGGCCAGATGCGGCGGCGGCAGCGGTGGCGGCGGCGGAGGAGGAGGATGAGGAGGAGGAGGAGGACGCTCCGGTGTTCGAGCAGGATGAGGTCTCCTCTGACGTCTCCTCTGGCAGTGGCTCCGGCGCCGACGCCTGGGACGCAATCCGCGACGGAAAGCGACCCCGCCTCGCCTAAGGTAAATGACCGCTCTGTTAGCTACTTATTTAGCTCGGTTTGCTCTGTTAGTTAGCTCTGTTCAGCTATGTATTTGCTATGTTAGCTACTTATCTAGCTCGGTTTGCTTTGTTTAGCTATGTATTTGCTATATTAGCTACTTATTTAGCTCGGTTTGCTCTGTTAGTTAGCTCTGTTCAGTTATGTATTTGCTATGTTAGCTACTTATTTAGGTCGGTTTGCTTTGTTTAGCTATATATTTGCTATGTTAGCTACTTATTTAGCTCGGTTTGCTATGTTAGTTAGCTCTGTTCAGCTATGTATTTGCTATGTTAGCTAATTATTTAGCTCGGTTTGCTTTGTTTAGCTATGTATTTGCTATGTTAGCTACTTATTTAGCTCAGTTTGCTCTGTTAGTTAGCTCTGTTTAGCTATGTATTTGCTATGTTAGCTACTTATTTAGCTCGGTTTGCTTTGTTTAGCTATGTATTTGCTATGTTAGCTACTTATTTAGCTCGGGTTGCTCTGTTAGTTAGCTCTGTTCAGCTATGTATTTGCTATGTTAGCTACTTATTTAGCTTGGTTTGCTCTGTTAGTTAGCTCTTCAGCTATGTATTTAGCTCGGTTTGATTTGTTTACTGCTTATTGGCTCTGTTTATTAGTTTTGTTTGTTGTTTTTAACAAAAAATATTCGTTGTTTCAAGGGCTTGGTGGATGCTTGGTGACGATGCTGCTGCCGTGAAGACCTAGGAGCGGGGCTCCATACACAGTGCCGTCACCAGGAGCAGTACATTTTGCGCAGCAGGAAAGTCAGTAGATGTTCATCTGGCGGCCATGAAGACATAGGAGCAGAGCTCCAGCCACGCGCACTGATGAAATTTTGTAAAGCAGGGCGTACAGGAATACGGTGACGACCGGGCGGCCGTCTAGTCGCATGGAGCGGGCTCCATCGATGGCACAGCCCGTCACCGTGTTTTTTTTTTTTTGTTTTCCTGTAACCCTTATTAGAAACGGTTATTAGCAAAACTCCGTGTCTAATGTTAAATACATCAGAAACGGTTTATCTCCTCCGTTGCCATTGTGAGGCTTCACATCAGTGACAGAGACGGGGACACGGACCCTTTCTCCGTTGCCGAAAGGGTTTTTGGCCCGTTTCCGATGTGTCGTTCTGTACTAGTGAGGGCAACCAAAAGCGGAAGAATATAGCGATAACGGTATGCCAGAAATTCAAACCGGCTCCCGATTTCACCTTTCATTGGCTGATTTTTTTTGAAACAAATAGTAAACATTTTTAAATATTCTGAAAAATGAGTGATGAACATATACAAATTTTCCTAGTGAAATAACATTCGTAGTGCTCTGTGCAAAAAAGACATAACCAGTGGCCAAAATAAGATTTCAAAATATATTCTTTAGACCACCAAATTTTTTTTTTTTTTTGCACATAACACTACGGATGTAATTTCACCCCAAAACTTAGCACGTATGTAAAAAAAATGTAAATTTTTTAACATTAAAACTTGTATATGTTCATCACTAATTTTTTCAGAATTGTTTGAAATGTTTAGGGCTTGTTTGATTCAAAGGAAATTCATAGGATTCTTAAAGGATTTTTTTCTGTAGGAAATTTTCCTACATTGATCATTTGATTCATAGGATTAGTTCTTATAGGAATTTTTCCCATAGGAATCTTTGTACTACATCCCATAGGAATCCAAACATTCACTCCAACCTCTTTTTACAATTCCTTTGCAATCAAACACAAAGTAGTATTCCTATAGGATTGAACTAGGCATGACATTCTAATCCTATGGATTTCCTATTCCTACACTTTTCCTATCCTATGAATCAAACAAGCCCTTACTATTTGTGCTCGGGAGCCAAAACGGTACACCACTAGTTCCAAACTTTCAACCGGACGGGCAAACGCCGCGGAGTGTCAATCCTCCACATCGCCGCCGCCGCCGCCGCCGCCGTCTAATTTTATACACAAAGGCAGGCGGAGGCGGGCGCCGGCACCGGCACCGGCTCCATCTCCGTCCCCGCCTCGATACCTAACCATCGCCGATCCGCGGCATGGACGCCAACTGGCGGCGGGTCCAACCCCCTCGCTGGAGTTGACCTGAACGACCCTGCTCCCGCCGCCGGAGGCGACTGGCGCGCCCAGATCGACCCCGAATCGCGCAGCCGGAATGTCAACACCATGTACGGACCCTAACCGATCCTCCGTTTCCTGCTCAATTTTTTTGTCACGGATCCGTCTATACGGCTTCGATCCGTAGCGGCAGCAACGGGTACGTTGTCGATCTGCACACAAGTTCCCAGTTTATGCGCCTCGAATTTTCTGCTGGGGATTCACTGATATGATCGACCTGTACCGCACCTTCAACTATAAAAAAAATTCAGTTATTACACGAATTTATTGACCAAGAGGTGCAGATTTCTTACACGAATGCGAGAGAGTATATGATTTACAATTGGAGATCTACCTCAGTTGGCTGCTCTGCCCACATGACATCTCAGATGCCACATATTCTAATGCGTCCCCCAATTTATTCACGTTTTGCGTCATACATGTAGATTTGAGACTCTACAGAAGCATCTGCCAATACCAGTGCAGGGAGTGAGCAACCTTAAAAAAATCGCTCTGAGATTTGAAGAGAAGATCTATACCGCAGCGACCAGCCAGGTAATTTGACCCATCTTCACTATTCTCAGAGCAGAGCACAAACTTTTAGCTACGGGATCAAACAGTGTTTAAGGGCTAGTAATAGAGCAGAACTGTCTCCAAATGCTGTAAAATATTTTGATGCCATGTCTAAATACCTTTATCAGTTTTCCTTTTTATTGTGGAACCTTGGGTGACTCCTGTTTCTCTCCAGCTGCCAAAATTTCTTTGCATGCTCTTGGGGACATATCCTGATTTTTCTCATGATTGGGAACAAATACAATGTTTGTGTGGTGCCGGGACTTAAACTGAGGTTGTGGAGGCCATTTGGAGCACAGCCCAGCTATTCTAGCATTTCGGCACTTAGTATACATAAAATAGTCGAAACTGCAAATGCTGAGTTTCAAAAATTATGAAAAAATCCCAGATGAAGATAGTGTCAACATATACTAATGTGCAAAATTTTAACTGAAAGTTCGTTACATTGGGGGCTGCACAAAAAAGACAAATCGGGAACAATTTCAAGTTTTTGAAACTGTGTACTATTCACCACCCATTTGTCATTTTTGCCCAGCCTACAATACAACTTATTTCGATTTTAAATTTTGCACATTTGTAGATCGCAGTATTATCTACATCTGGGATTTATTCATGATTTTTAGCAACTCAAACATATTCGAATTCTCCAAAAAACGAGCTCCATGTAGAAGAAGTTAATAAGCTAGTATGTTTTTTATCTTTTCTTTTACGTTAAATAAATATTAGACAAAACGCTAATCATGATCTTGGTTATTATTGAACACATGTTGAATCTTGTAGTGCTGCACCTTGTGTTGCTTTTTGGTCTGTTACTCTCCCAAATCATGTTTGTATGCCACCATATGTCCATGCATCCGAAATTGTTGTTTACGAAGTAGAACAATAAAGGGGCAGCCCCGGTGCAGTAGCTCCCGCTTGCGCAGGGTCCGGGGAAGGGTCCGACCACTTTGGGTCTTTAGTACGCAGTCTTTCCCTGCATTACTACTTACGAAGTAGAACAATCTTCCGTTAAAACGATAGCATTACCTAAGTCCATGGATACACGATGTTGTACATCATTATCTTGGACTAGAAATCAAACAAGACCATAGTACCTCGTTCCCTCAGTTTTTACGGGCTCCGTCTCAATTATATGTACTCCAGTCCGGTAAAAAGTTTCAAATGGTTTTATTTTGGTTGTTGTGTACGTACCATATCACTATTTCTATTATGAATTTCTGCTCGTCTGGCTTATTTGGGGAGATTTGATTATAACCCCCCTATAGTTGGCTTGCCTTGAATCATATGCCCCTTTTTTTGCCTGCCTTGCTCCGAGCCCCCCTGTGCGGCATAATCTTCGATGATTTCCCCCTTGGCACTATTATCTCTTCACTTAGCTAATAATTAAAGAAAACATGCCTTATTATATACCAAAATGACAAATATGCCCTCGTCTAATTTATGCAACACGTCGGACAGAGGAAAGGGCCAGCCCGTTCTCCTTTTCCGTCGTTCCCCTCGTCCCGAGTCCCGACCAAGCCGCCGCCGCTGGGCTTCTGCCCTCGCTGCCCCGCGTCTACCTCCGCCGCCCGCCTTCTTCCTCGCCGCCCCGCATCCCAGCGCCGCCGCTCGCCTTCTCCCCTCGCCGCCCCGCATCCCAGCGTCGTTGCTCGCCTTCTCCCATCGCCGCCCCGCGTCCCTGCGCCAACTCACCTAGGTACTCACCGCTGGAAGGTTCCCGGCGGCCGTACTGGTCCTCTCGCCGACCACGGATGCTCCCGATGGTCTTCATCGCCGCCCCTGGAGCTCGACCTGGAGATGAGCAACAGGACGGCAGCGGTCGCTCGAGTGGAGGCCGGAGCAGTCAAGGGCAGAGCCGGATGGTGCCGCGTGGAAATTGAAGGGTACTTCTGTCTGTTCATGTGCCCATTTGCTGTTTACATTTTGACAAATAGGTTAATCAGGTCAAAGGGGGCAATGAGCAACAATTAGGCCAAACTGGGGGTATAGAAGTGAGGCAGACAAAGAAAAGGGCATAAGATCCAAGGCACATGAACTCGGGGGGCTATTATCAATTCTCCCGCTTATTTGTGGCAGACCACTTCCTTATTGTATTGGAGCGGTCTTCATCATATTGCCCGACTCTCGCTCTATTGATTTGGATTTCTGTTCTTATCATTATTTGTATGATTACGATTCAAATGTTACAAGCCGAAGCACCTTCTCAACCGTGCTAAGCTGTTATTCCCACCAGAACTGTTGGTGGCAGGCCAGTATTACTCTATATTGATATTCTGTTAGTACTTTGGTTTATAACTTTATTTTTTTCTTTTATCACTCAGCCTGATTATATGCGGAAGATTTCTCTGAAAATTCTCTCTATGGAGACGAGGATACAACATGCTCCTGGAAATGCTCAAGTTATTCCAAATCAATACAACCCCAACCAAGGTACAATATACAATAAACCGAGGGTGTCTGCTCCTGCATGTTCCTACACTCTCCAGTCGTCGCTATAGTGATCCTTGTGGTTATTGTATGGCTTGTAACCTTGTAACCATTGCCCAAGTCAAATCAATTCAAACATACAGACTGTCAAACATAATGTCGCTACATTCGTTTTGACTATTTTCATGAGAATTGGCAAATATGTTTTCCACTAGAGGATTGCAAATATTGGTTCTACGTGTGCCTTTGCAGGTTGAAACGGGAAGTTCAGAATTTGTATGTCTGGTATTTGTATTACTCATGAAATGGAAGTTTGGAAACTTCGTTATTGTTTTACTAGCAAAATTGATGAATGAGCTTGATGGACCGCAACGCCTAACGGAGGTGCCACATGCACTTCTACCAAGCACCGCTACCGACGGCGACAAGCAGACGTGATGGTAACAACGCTAGGGTTCCGGGGATGCCCCAAGGTTACAATTATGGGATATCACGTTTGTTTAGGTTTAGGTTTAACTTCGACATATCAGATGTCGGATATCGCGTGATATTAGACGATATGTAGTTATGTCGGGGAAAAGATACTTGTGTTCTTAATTATTCTTGTTCAAAGAATCCCTCGTTAGTACTACAAAATGAACAATGCTGGTACTACAAAATGAATAATGTTGGGAGTTGGGGCATAATAAATACTCGCCATAAATATCGTTACTCTAATGTATACGTGTACTTACGAAATATTGTGGGTGCCTTTGACAATTTGAGAAAGTTGTAAGTACAATTTTTGCTTCCAACATCTTGCATGGGTGAAAGAATTGTTGTCACAAATTGCTCTACATCGGTGGAGATATCAAGTCAAATATCAGCCAAATTAGCTCAATCTCGTCCAAATCGGTACAAATATTGGATGATATATGCGAAAATGATATTTATAAAGAGAAATGCTACACTTTCATCGGTCGAACCTCATATATGACTGATATATCGGTCCGGATAGATTTATTTTTTCGAGTAAACGGTCGACCTAGTAGATTTAAAAGGTTGGACAAGCGCGCAGTCATACTATTTAAATCACTAAAAAATAGCACGATATATCCCCGCCAATAGCACGCTATAGCCTGATGGGAATGGTCTCTCTAAATAGATCAGTGCATAATGTCTCGTTAATAGCACGCTATAGCGCAAAATAGCACGGTAATGGCATATTTTGAGGCGCTATTTTTCTGTAGCGCGCTATTTGTGTCCTTGATTTAAATTCAACGGGCACTGCCCGGTCAAGTTAACCACATCGGCACGCCTCTGAGCTTCTCTCCTCCTCGTCGCCGTCGTTAACTTCGTATATACTCCACCTCCATCCAGGGGCGATTTTACCATCCCTCCGCCCTGGGCACGTGCCCGTGCTCAGTGCTGCCGCATGCGTATCAGGGCCGTCTCTAGAAATCGGGGGCCCCGGTGCGAAACGCAAAATGGGGCCTTGAAATTTAAAAATTTAAATGACATAGCAACTAAAAATACTTTCACTTTATAACATAACTTCAATATGTGTCATTTTTAACAATATATAGAAAAATATTAAATCTTTTTTGGGAACCAATATATTAAGCTAGCAAGCCGTCTCATTAAAAACCTTCAGGCTGCGTTTGGTACTGAAGTATTTTCGAAGTATTTTAGAAATACTGCAGTTTCTATAAATACCACAGTTTCGAATACTTTGATGTGTTTGGCAGTGACTAGAAACTGTGGTTTTAATACTACAGTATCCCTCAAACTGTGGTATTTTTGAAGTATTCTAAAAACAACTCGGGACCTCTTTTTTCTAAAACTGAGAAAGAGAGCAAACGCATGTGAGTGCCTCTGTACTCCTTCCACGACGGCAAACTGGTGTCGCACCACCGCTGCGGAGGACGAGATGCACACGTACTTGGCTATTTGCTGATTTGCTCCATTGCTAGATGTCGTCAGGTCCATGGGGAGTGATGCGGAACAGCAGAAGTAGACGGCACACCGCTCCATGGGCTACTCGACTGTGACAACTGGCACAGAAGAACGCCGACACAGCTTCTGGTGCCCCTTAAGGCCTTAACGGTGCACACATCTATGGTCAAAAGGGATCATACACACATGGATGACAATTGGTCAAAGGAACGTAAGAAACAACACTTTCCCAAACGCTTCTGTTTTGCTGAAACTGCAAAATACTGTGGTATCAGGAAACTGCAGTATTCTTTCGCCGGGCACTTGAATACTTCAGTCTCACGATACTGCAGTTTAGGAAAAACGGAGCTCCCAAACTAGGCCTCAGTCTCTTTACGTACCCTGATAAGAAAAAGAATGTGTCTGAAACTTGCTGTTCAAGCATCCACAATAATTACATCGTTTATCAAATCTTAAGTCTACTAAAAGTACCACTAAAGTAACAAACTGACCTCATGTTCTACTAAAAAGTATCATCCGTCTGGTATTTCTTGAAATGAAATCTTCAATCATATCTTCGTAATTAATCTTCTGTAGGATATCATTTTCAAGTGCTATTGTCGCTAATCCATTGAGTCTTTCTTGCGTCATAGTAGACCGCAAATAAGATTTCAACAACTTAAGTTTAGAGAATCTCCTTTCCGCCGATGCAACTCTAAAAGAAATGGTTAACAAAATTATGTATGGTTCAAAATATCCAATCCCCATTCTCTACTGTAATTAGACATAATCAGTAAATCAGTAATCACATAGTCAAAATTTCCAATCCCTAATCTAATTGCTGCAGCAGTGCGGCTAATTACCTCGTCAGTACTCAGTAGCGAGGAGCCGCGGCAGGGCCCTTTCTCCTTTTTTTTTCTCCTTCCGTCGCTCGGTGGGCAGGGGAATCCGACCGCTGTGGTGTCGTCGTCTCGTCGACTCGTCGCCAGGCTGCCTCGGTCTCGATCGACGAACAGGTAAGCTGGAGACTGGAGTCTGATCGATCGATCACCCTGGACAGGAGCTGGATCGATCGGCCGCTTTTTTTAGGGTATCGATCGGCCGCTCATGGCGTGGAGTCTGGACGTGAGTCTGATGATCTGATCGATTGATCGGTGGCCTGGACAGGATGGAACTGGGCCGCTCGGTCCTATTTTTTTTTTACTTAACTAAACAGCGATGTATATTCAGTATACAAATTTGGGGGCCCATTAAAAATGGGGGCCCTGAACGGTTGTGCACCTGGTGCACCCTCAAAGACGGGCGGTATCAGTTGAGAGATATGATGGTCGCCAAGCTCGCTAGAACGGCGAGGAATGGCGATTGGTGCTGAAAAACAGGTCTTTCTCGTAAATAGGCCAGATAAGCACCTTCTTGGGCCTCCATAGAGTGCAAACCCACTATTTATCCTATTAACTTCACTACTCCAGGATGGCCCAGTGCCCCTACGGCTGTTCTTGTTCACAATTGCATACAGCTTGTTCGTGTTCGACCATAAGATCGCTGAATTTTCAGCTAAAAAAGGATTTCTGAATTTTAAGACCATAGTTAGTATTAGTGATGTGACATTCAGCTCATGTACACATGATCTACTGAAAACTATGTTCGATAATACATCGGTTCAATGTGCTTATTTTCGCATAACATGTGCTAAACGGTCTAAAGTAGTTAAGTTTTGTTTCTTCCCAGACCACGTAATTTTTTTTGCTTGTGGTGTGCCCTGGCTTCGAAAAACTGCTAGCTCCGCCACTGCCTCCATCCCCGATCGAAACCTAACCATCGCCGATCCGCGTCATGGAAGATGCCAACTGGTGGCCGATGCAGGGCTCCAACCCGGCCGGCGGCGGTGGCGTTGATCGGAACGCCCACGCCGTAGGCGACTGGCGCGTCCAACTCCAGCCCGAGGCGCGCAGCAGGGTCGTCGGTAAGATGTAGGGTCTCTTAACTGATGTGATTTGCTTTGCAATGTTTAATTTCTGGTCAAGTTTTGTCACCGGTCCATCTTATACTTCTGCGATCCAGCCATATTTCAAAACTAAATTTCCTCCTGGGATTCGCTAGTCAACTTGTATCGAGGGGGTTAATTCAGATTTAGAGGTCTACCTCAATGGGCTGGTATGCCTACTTGATCCACCCGACATCTCAGATGCCTCATATTTTACTGCACACAACCCTTAGAAGCAATGCATCCCCAGCTTATTATTCACATTTTGTGTTTACATGCAGAATGGAAACTCTGAAGAAGCGTCTGCCAGTATCAGGGGCAGACGGGCTGAACGAACTTCATGGCATCGCTGCGCGATTCGAGGAGAAGATCTATTGTGTAGCGACCAACCGGGTAATTTAACCTATCTTTGGTACTTCTCAGAGCAGAGCACAAACTTTTAGCTATGTGGGGTCAAACGGGGTTTATGGGCTCATAATAGAGCAAAACTGTCTCCAAATATTTCAATCTTTTCTGTTATGTTACATAAATGATAGACCAAGACGCGGCTCATGATCTTGGTTATTATTGATCATGCGTTGAATCTTGTAGAGTTCTGCACCTTGAGTTTCTTTAATCAGTTAGTCTTCCAGTTCATGTTTGTATGCCATGTGTCCATGCATCCAAAATTGTTATTTATAAAGTAGAACTAGCTTCTGTTAAAACGATAGCACTACCCAAGTCCATGTATACACGATGGTAGACAATCATTTATCTCGGACTAGAATTCAGAGAAGACCTTACTACCTCCTTCCCTTTGTTTGAACAGGCTTCAACTTAATATCATCTACTCCAGTCCGGTCAAAAATTCAATTGGATTTATTTTGTACCATATCACAATTTCTATTTGCAATTTCTGGTCGTCTGGCTCATTTGTGTTGACCACTTCCGTTTTTTGCTGGAGAAGTCTTTATCATATTGCCTGACTCACCTGTCAATAACTTGATTTGGTTGTCTGTTCATATCGCTTATTTGAGGCATGTGTTTGGCTGCTTAGATTACCATTTTTGTATGATTATGATTAAAATGTAAAAATCTCAAGCACCTTCCTGACCGTGCCAAACTATTAATCACACCAGAACTGTTGGTTGCAAGCCACTGTTACTCTACTATTGGTAATTTGGTACGAAATTTATATTGTTTTCTTTTGTTTACCCAGTCTGATTATTTGCGGAAGATTTCTATGAAAATGCTCTCTATGGAGATGCAAACACAACAGGCTCCTGGGTATTCTCAAGTGATTTCAAATCAAAACAACCCAGATCAAGGTATAATATACCGTAAACTGAGTCTTGTATATCTTATCGTCTTCACGTATATAATGTTTTTACTGCATAAAGTGCTGACATTATGTGCTTTATTTCATTAAATCAACCTCCAACCTCTTTTGCATCATGTATACGATTTTTGCATCGAACTTATGTGTTGTGTTTCCCTAGTTATTTAATCCCGAGTGGTTATTGTGATGGTAAGTTGACTAGGCTGACCCTAATGATCATTTGTGATTGTTCACCATATTTGTGGACATTTCTGCTCTAAGTGCTACTCTCCCTAAACGTTGCAATCAGATATCTAGTCCATTCTTGTCTCTACACGTTGTTAACGGAAATTGCACAAGCTGTCCATTTTCCCCTGCATTGCATCCTACAATGTACTTTAACTTGTTATTTTGTTGGCTTATTTACTGTATGGTGGTACTCTTTGACAACTTTGATTGTTTATGCAGCATCTACGAGCTCTACTACTCAAACAGGTCATCCAGGTGCAGGTGATTGGCAAGAGGAGACATATCAAATGGTAAGACATGATATGATATCATCCTTTTTGCCACTCCCTTTCCTGGAGCATTCTAAAATATATAGACAATGACCTGTCATGAACTTGGTTCACGAAAGAGGGGACAACGGCCCTAAGGACTGCACGAGGTTGCCCTGGACCCATGAGGCGCAACAGCTCCATGAAGGTAGTCGCACTTCAAGGGCAGGGAGGAAGGAGATGAGATAACTAGATTGATTTATTTTTTGACTGCCCATAACGAGTACAGGGGGTCTCTTTTATAGGGAAGACTCAACTTGATATGTATGAATGCAGGCAATAGAGCATATAGCTATACAGTGTGTTAGTATCTAGTTGTAGTAAAGCCACAGCGCAGTTAGCAGCCTTTCTTGTAGCGAATTTATTTAATGAGCATAATAATGTTCTTCTTCTCTTTTAGATTTGTATGCTACTTGAAATATCTTGCAGGTGCCATATTTGCTGACTAAAGGACAAACCATGGTGTTCTGTTTTCGTGTATTTAGCTTCTGAACCATATTTAACTGTATGTGGTCTTTGTTGTCAACAGATTAAGAGCTTGAAGGATCAACACTTGGCAGAACTCAGTGCATTGTACAATCAGATCTCTATGAAGATACGGCATGTTGACAACATCATACCACCTTAGAATCCACCTGTGTTCTACAATAAAATGAAGAGATATAAAATAATCTTGGACCGTGTACTACAATTGCTGCTAATTAGCAAGAGTAGTATCCAACCTGCAACAAGGGATGAAGTTCGTCAATACGAGGAACAGATCATCAGTATCTCGACGAAATCTAGGGCAGCCAGAACAAGGTTCCTGCCACCAGCACGACAAGCTCCTAATTTCGACATTTTTCAGCAACAACAGCCTTCCCAAATTTGGTCAAGCAAAAAACCAGCCCTCCCCCCGTGTCGCTGCCCCAGGCGACACCGGGGGCGTCCCCGTCGAGCGCCGCCCGTCCTCCACCCCCGGCCTCCTCCTGCCGCCGCTGCCGCCGGCCTCTGCCGCGGTGGCGACGGGCCCCCTCGGTGCCACAAAGGTGCCGCGCGGGGAGGCTCGTAGCTCTTCAACTGGTGGCGCTGGTGGCTGCTTGGTTCGTCTGGGGCGACGACCGGCGGCTCGCCGGCGCAGGATGCCGGGGCGGCGTCCCCGGGCGGCGGTGGCTGCGTGCATGCTGTCCCGGTTGGCGCTGGAGCGCCGTGAGGCGCGTGTCTGGCCGCGGATCTGGTGCGCCCCAGATCCGTTTTGGGGAGCCGGTGTGGTAGGTGGCGGCGTGCAGGCGTAGAGGTGGTCGACGACGGGCTACTTCGGGTGGCCAGGCTCGACGCAGGTGGTGCTGCTGCCTCGAGGGAGCAGAGGTCCGAGGTGGGTGGTGGTGTTGGGGAGAGGAGGAGGTCTGGAGGACCCGTCGTGGCATGCTCGGAGGGCGTGGAGCTGCAGACGGTGACGTCTCTGCACTGGTGCTTGCAGAGGCCGTGTAGGGCGCTGGTGACTGCTCGGCAGTGACGGCGTCATGTGGTGGAGTGTTGCGGATGGTGGCGTTGCAGGGGTTTCCGTCCCTTGAGAGGACGGTCGTGGATGTCGGGGCGGCGGCCCCGGGATGGCGGATGTAAGCCGAGGCGGCGGCCTCGGGCAGCGGTGCGGTTGTAGCTCCATGGGGCAGGGCTTCGACTTGGCGCAGCTTTGGGTGGTGACCATGAGCGGCAGGGGCGGCAGGGTCATCGGCCCGGTCGGTGCATCCCAGAGGGGATGGCTGGACGGTACGTTGGGGCGGCGGCCCCGGGCATGGTGTGACGGCCGTGGTCTGTGGGCAGTGATCCTGTGTAGCTTGGGCTACAGGCAGCTGCGTCGTGCGGCGTTGCAGCTCGAGCTCGAGCGGTGGTATGTCGGGGTGGCGGCCCCGGAAGGTGGTGTCGGTGGAGTATGCAGGGCATGCTGGAGAGCTGGATGTCGGGGCGGCGGCCCCGAGAGCTTCGTTGCTTCGAGGGTTCAATCTTGTGTCGTGTGGGCGACAAGGTTACTCTTGACGTTGGTCGCCGGCGCATTTTTTAGGCGTTGAAGTTGCAGCGACCGTGGTGCTTTGTGTTCGTGTTGCGCGGTGTTGTTCCAATCCTAGCTAGCTAGGTTGTGGGGCCGTGGAGTGTGGTTTTCGCTCGGTTCTCCTTAATTAACCGAGTGTTGTATGGTTTTTGGGTCCGGTTTTCCATATTAACTGGACCAATTCTTTCTACTATAATGCAATGGCAGAGCTCCTGCCGGTTACGGTCAAAAAATTTGGTCAAGCACACGCACAGGGCTACAGTCCTCTAGTGCAGCTGTTATCCAGCATGTACCCGCGCCTCCACCGACAAACTTCAGTGTCTCCGCACAGCGAAATGGTGCAAACATGCAGTGGAAGGCAGGCTCTTACATGGAGGCTGCTCAAGGAAGCAATTTCAATTCCTTGCAGTATGGTTCGATGGGTGGCGGTGGCGCGTTACAATAGGGAAGCAGCTGGCCTATGCAGGGTACAATAGATGCTCAAAAGGAAATGTGAGGGGGTGGACAGCGGAAAAAACATCTCCAGGTCATACAAGGCTGGACCTGAGTGACATGACATGCAATTGTGTTTTGAATTTTGAGATGGGGCTGGTTTCCATTTGGAAGATGCATGGGATAAGCTTTGCAAAAAGTACTAGATAACCCAATTCAAACTCCCTATGCAACATGTATAGGTTTTGAAAGTCGGAGTTGTCTCAGCAATCCGAATCAGAGTTGTCCCTACAAGTCGGTGTTGATTTGGTCAGTGGAGGCACCACAGATTGGGAAACGCTGCCTCCGGTTCAGCCTATTGTCGATAGCAACAGAGCAGAGAGTGTGTTTCTTCTCTACCTTGATTTTTTTCTGATAGTTTGAGATTGTCGTGAAGATGTGAATATTGAGATCTAACATACGTTTGTACATGCAACAGATTGTGATGTGGCTGGTTGTATTTTTAATTTACTCCTGATAAATTAGAAAAGTTTAGAAACTTCATATATTAGCTGTGTCTCTTTGGCGGCCTCGCATGGTCTTCTCGTCCACCAGATGGATGTTAAGACGGCTTTCCTGAACGGAGAGCTAGATGAGGAAATCTACATGCAACAGCCAGATGGCTTTGTATTAGATGGTCAGGAAGGAAAGGTGTGTAAGTTACTGAAGTCTTTATATGGCTTGAAACAAGCACCTAAGCAGGTTTTGTTGTTAATGAAGCTGACAAATGCGTATACTATCGCCATGGTGGGGGCGAAGGAGTTATACTGTGCTTGTATGTTGATGACATACTGATATTTGGAACCAACCTCAAAGTCATTGAGGAGGTTAAGTCATTTCTATCTCAGAATTTTGAGATGAAGGATCTTGGTGTGGCTGATATTATTTTGAACATCAAGCTACTGAGAGATAATGAGGGTGGGATTACACTTTTGCAATCCCATTATGTTGAGAAGATTTTGAATCGCTTTGGATATTCGGACTGCAAAACTTCTCCAACTCCTTATGATCCTAGTGTGCAGATTCGAAAGTTCACAGGCACAGCTAAGGATCAGCTGAGATACTCTCAAGTAATTGGTTCACTCATGTACTTAGCTAGCGCTACAAGGCCTGACATCATGTTTGCTGTGTGCAAACTGAGCCGGCTTGTGAGACACATAGCTTTACCTCAATCACGCATGACGCAAGATGTGAATGAATGGATGACGTGTGGAATATTCGGTTCATAGCTCGATCTCCACCCGTGTCTCCTTGGGTGAAAAGCTGACGCATGGTGAATCTATTATGTCGCCTTTGTGATCGGCCCAATCTATTATGGCATTGGCTCTTAATAATTATAAAATGTTTAGAAAATTAGGTGGCCGACCAATTCAGAGGCATGGTTGGGAGAAGCTCGCGGAGGATTTTGTTGAACTAAATGCTGACACAGCTTTTGACATTGAGACGGGCTTTGGTGGCGCTGATGTGAAAGGTGGAATCTACAATTTGTATATGATGCTGCAAGAGCTGAATCTTTATGCGTTGTGTGATGGTCTCCTATTTACTAGTGAGATCGGTCGGATGTAACAAACTGGTGGTCGAATCAGAATGTTTGGAGATTGTGGAGATCATGCACAATGGAGAAAATTCTATGGGGGCAGCAGCAGCTATATATGAGGAGTGTGTGTTAGTTTTGCTCATTGTTATATGGAAGTCATTATGGCAGCTCAGGAGTTGTAATCACAAACGATGTACAGTAATTATCATCATGGAGTACTCGACATGATGGCTTTTCCTCAATAACGCATGACGCAAGATGTGAATGGATGGATGACGTGTGGAATATTCCCATCTCCACCTGTGCCTAAGGATGGGATTTGGTTAACCATTTACTTTCCAGGTTCGAACCTAAATAACCATTCTGTGTTAAGGGATAAAATAGTTAACCATTAGGTTAATAGGGTTACAAAGGGTTAACCGTTGGTTACTGAGGTTCGAACCATTATGAAATATTAAATAAACTCGTAAACTGACATATACATGTACAATGCGGAAGTAAAACTTTCAGCGATCCATCTCATGTATGACGCACGACTGGCCAACAATGGCACATAAATATGGTGGCATGGCTTCTGAATTAATACAGTAAGTACGATGAAAACATCACCGGTCAACAAGCAAAATCGATCAAACCGCACCTAGTAAAGTACCCAATGATTCTTTCCGAATTCTTTGCTCACGGAACTACCAGGCAAACCGCACCTAGTAAAGTACTAGATATGTAGCATCAACATTTTACTACAGCTCATCACAGTGACCAATATCCGCGAGACCGTGAAGTTCATGAAAATAATACAGGGAAGCAACAGCTCATCACAATCTTCTGCCCTCACGCTCAGCTGAAAGAGCATTGTTGCTCTTAATCATGTTTTGATGTTGATGATAATACAAAGGTTGCATCTAACAAGTTTATATGAGTTTAAACAGGTTTTATATTTATCCCGTCGTCTCGATGCGATGAAAAGGAGCCAAAGGAGTGAAAGCTACCAGGGAGCGGTAGTACCGCTGGGATAGGCGGTACTACCGCCAGTTCCCTGGGGCGAGCTGCGAAGGGCAGTACCGCCGCGGGTACCGCCGTTCTCGGCGTTCTGCCCGCGGTTCCGGTACCGCCAACGGTACTGCCAGCGGTACCAAGTGGTACCGCCATCTCCAGGGGCGCAGAGGAAAAGGGTACCGCGGCCGGTACCGCTCCCAGTACCGCCGTTCGGGCCGTTCTGCCCACGGTTCCGGTACCTGCAGCGGTACCGCCTGGTACCGGCGAGGTGGGATTCGTCGTCGACAAGAAGCGGGCCCGTTGACCGTTTGGAGGCGCGCGTGAAGACCGCGGCGGTAGTACCGGCTATTCCAGCGGTACTACCGCTCGCATGGGATTTTTCCTCCCAACGGGCAGAAGAAAGGGAGGGGGTATTTATACCCCTCCACCTACCTTGGGACTCTTTGAGCTACTAGAACCAATTCCCCATTCTTTGCCAAAGCCCCATTGTTGTAAGAACTTCAAACTACTAGATCTCCCACTCCAACCACTCAATCGACTTGATACTTTGAGGAGTGTCATAGGAGGTCTAGATCTACGTCTCCACCGAAGGAATTTCAAATCCCCCCACACGGATAGTGTGGAACTTGCATCTTGAGTTGCTTGTAACTCGAGGTGCCTTTGTGAGTCTCGGAGGAAGTCCGAGACATTGTTGGGAGGCTTCAACTCATTGTGGAGTTCCCCGACCTTTGTGTATCGGCTTGGTCAACGCCATCAAGGTGACCTCATAGTGGATGAGCCAAACCCCCACGGGTAAAGCTCACGGAGAATAGAGTGAGCACATCCGTGCTATTGGAGCGCCTAGGTGGCTCCACACTCCTCCAACGTAGACGTACTTCCCTTGGGAAGGAACTACGGGAAACATCTCCGTGTCTCCACTTTGCGGTTACTTCTATCCTTTACTTATTGCTTCCGCTACGTTGCTTACCTTGCTTGTATCACATAGGTTGCTCACTTAGTGCACATCTAGTCAACCTTGTTATACTTTGCTCAAGCCTTAATTAATCGAAAAAGAATTAAAATTTGGTAGTCGCCTAATCACCCCCCCCTCTAGTCGACATATCGATCTTTCAATTGGTATCAGAGCCTCGTCTCTTATCTAAGGCTTCACCGCCTAAGAGAATATGTCGGACGTCGTGGACCCTCTCGCATCGGTTACTAATGAACGCTTTGGTGAGGTTGTTAGTGAACTCAAGAGTGAGATATCGAATCTCAATACCGAGATCACTACCAACCTCAACATAAGCATGAAGGAATCGATGCGAGAAATGTTCAAGGAGTTCCTAGGGAAACCGGATCCTCCTAAGGTTGATTTACCCTCCTTGGAAAATGTCCCCGGGAAGGTAGATACTCTTCCTTCTACGGGTATTGTCAATGCGGACGGAAAGGCGCAAGCCAATCCCGAAACAAAGAACTCCGAGGATGGTAACTCAACCCCAAGGAAGCCGCCGGGGGTGTATGCTAATGTTCCACCGGAACAAGTGTATAACACAATCCACCAACACGTCTCTCCGCCACACATCGCCAATATGGGCGCACCTCCTAAGCTTGATCCAAAAGACTTTCCTAATTGGCAATTCTCTATGCGTTCACACATGTCTAGTTGTTGTGTTTTCTTGATTGACATTTTAGAGCAAGGCTTCCATCCTCAAGACCCACACAACATGACTCCAACGGAGAAGGCCAATCATCAACTCAACGCCACCGCCATGCACATGATACAAACGGCCGCAAGCCCAACTTATCGCACGCATATCCGTATGTGCACGACGGCAAAGCAATGTTGGGAGAATCTTCATAACTTGTTCTTGGGGAACAAAAGCATTCAACTTTCCAAGTATGAAGCGGTTCAAGATGAAGCCGATGAGTTTGTGATGAATGAAGATGAGACCCCCGAAGATCTCTATCGAAGACTCTCCGCTCTTGCCATCACCTTGAATGATTTCGGTTTTGAGAAGATTAGTGATAATTGGATCAAGCGCAAATTTCTCAAGGCCATCACTCCCTCAAATCAAGGCTTAGCTCAAACCATTCGATCAAGACCGGACTTCTCAACACTTGACTCCAACACCGTGCTCAACGAGTTTGTATCCATTGGGATGGTTGTCAAGAGCTCTATTCATGCTCAAGCTCGGCAAAGGGGACTTGCGGGACAATCTCCAAATGTCGCTTTGAAGTCCACCACCATCACTAGTGAAGAAGAGTTTGAACATGGAGGTGAAGAGGAGGATACGGAGGAGATCAAGAAAGACTATTGTGAGCACATGGCTCTTGCTTCAAGAGCCTATTGGGGCAACCGTTCCAAGAGATCTTCAAGACCTTTTGCTAAGAAGAACTTCGTTGCAAGACCAAGAGGAGACCGTCCAAAGACTTGCTATAATTGTAGTAATCTCAATCACTACATTGCCGAGTGTCCTTGGGAGAATCGAGAGGACCACAATGGCAAGCTTGTGAGAAAAGACAAGTCCAAGGGCAACGGCAACAAGAACTACGTGAAGAAGAGGGTTACCAATGCCTTGTGTGTTCAAGATAGAAAAGTTTTGGAAGAATACACGTCCGGTGATGAAGATGAAGATGAAGTTGTAGCTACCGCTCGCATTGCCATAGCTACACCTTCCTCTACACCGTCATCCCTATTTGAATCCCCCAATGAAAATGAGTCCATTCCCTACACATGTCTCATGGCAAAAGCCACCTCGGTAACTCCTTCTCCTAAACCTATTGCCTCTACACCTCCTTCCTTATTGGATTGTGTAGAGAATGTTGTGAAGGAGCCCCAAAGTCCAAATGAGGTGGACGTGTGGCTAGCAAATCTTAAAGGAGAAGACAAAGTGAATGTTGATGCTCTTTTGGAGCAACTTGAGGAAACTAACTCTCTTGTAGATCAAAAGGAGGAGATCATTTCGGGCATGGCAAACCGTGAGGTTGACTATGCTAATGAGATAGCGGATTTCGCTATTGCTCTTGAAAAGGAGCAAACTCGTAGAAGGTCCCTTGAGGAGGCCCTATCTAATTCCGAGGAATCCTATGCTATTGACATGTCTAGAGTTAAAAAGGATCATGAACATGCTCTTGCTACTTCTAAAGTCTATAAGAATGAGAAGCTTGAGCTAGGCATTGAACATGCTAGACTTGAGAAGGAAAACAAGAGACTTGATGAGGAACTCAAAACCCTCAAAGAGTCTTTTGCCAAACTTGAGAAGTCTCATGATCAATTCCTAGGTCAACAAGTGAAAGAAGTTATTGCTTCCACATCAAATGAAATTATTGCTAAATCTATTATTTGTTGTGAGCATGCTAACCTTGTTGAAGAGAATGCTAAGTTGAAATCTCAACTTGAGAAGGGCATTATGGCTTGTGCCCAAGGAGAAAAGAACCTCAATGACCTTTTGAGCAATCAAAAGGATCAAATTGGAAAAGAAGGACTTGGTTTCTCTACCAAGTCAAAGAAGAAGAACAAGAAGAAGAAGAAGTCTTCTCCCTCTTCAAAAGCTATTATCTTTGTGAAGGAGGGGGAGTTGGCTAAAGAGAAGGAGACCAACACCATTGTGGGTGGTGAGGTCACAAGGGACCTTCCTACCCATAATGACTTTGCCGGCAAATATAACCCATCTTATGTTCTTATGAAATCTAGAGATGGTCATGTTTATGCTAAATATGTTGGCTCTTCTTATGGTGATGATTATCATTGGGCTATTTGGGTTCCTAAGACCCTTGTGACTAACAAGAAAGGACCCATCGAAAAATGGGTACCTAAATCAAAGACTTGATTCCTTGTAGGGTGTGGCGTCCGGTGCGGGTCGATGGACGGTGGATAGTGGCGCATCCCAACACATGACCGGACGCATTGACTTGGTGGATGATATTGAACCTCCTCTACCTCAATATTCACGAGTCAAAATTGGTGACAACCGCGAGCTTAAGGTATTGGGACGAGGCAAGGTCGTTGTTGCTAGAGAAGTCTCTATCAAGAATGTACTTGTCGTTGAGTCCCTTGGTTACAACTTACTCTCCGTCTATCAACTTACTAAAAGTGGTTATGGGTGTTATTTTGATGACGAGAGTGTGATCATCACCGTGAAGGGATCTCTTAAAGTAGTCTTTGTTGGACATGTCGAGTACGGCATGTATGTGCTTGATTTCTCGAAAGAGAGCATGTCGGCCGCGACTTGTCTAATGGCTAAAGTTGATGTGGGTTGGCTTTGGCACCGCCGACTAGCCCACACCAATATGAGAACACTCCATGATCTTCAAAGTGGTAATCACATTCTTGGACTAACCGATATTAAGTTTTCCAAAGATCGTGTGTGTAGATCATGCGTTCTAGGAAAGCAACATGGAGAAGCCCATCCACCAAAGACGAAGATTACCACCAACAAGATTCTAGAGCTCATTCATTTGGACCTTTTTGGTCCATTATCTTATGATAGTCTTGGTGGGAAGAAGTATTGCTTGGTGATTGTTGATGACTATTCAAGATACACATGGGTCTATTTCTTCAAGAAAAAGAGTGAGACTCAACAAAGAGTCATTGACTTCATCAACATGTCTCAACGCCAATATCAAGAGAAGATCATGACAATTCGAAGTGACAATGGGTCCGAGTTCAAGAACTATACCGTGGAGGGGTTTCTTAGTGAAGAGGGGATTGCTCATCAATATTCCACTCCATACACCCCTCAACAAAATGGTGTTGCGGAGAGGAAGAACCGGACTCTTATGGATGCGGCTAGGACCATGATTGCGGAGTATGCTTCTCCGTATAACTTTTGGGCCGAAGCCATCTCCACCGCTTGTCATGCAACAAATCGGTTATTTCTCCGCAAGCTATTGAACAAGACCCCATATGAGATTCTTCTTGGGAAGAAACCGGATCTTTCTTATTTTCGTGTCTTTGGATGCAAGTGCTTCATTCGCAAGAAAGGTAACCGGTTATCTAAGTTTGAAACTAGATCTATTGAGGGTATCTTTGTTGGTTACTCCACAAACTCTCACGGCTATAGAGTCTACAACAAGACCACCGGTCAAGTTGAAGAATCTAGTGACGTGAAGTTTGATGAGGATAATGGCTCCCAAGTGGGGCAAGTTGATCCTAATGTTGTAGGTGATGTACCTATGGAGCTCGCTCTAAGAAGGATGGCAATTGGGGACATTCGTCCCATTGAAGAGGATCCTCCTCAAGTTCAAGATCCTCCTCGAGCTCCTCCTCAAGTTATACCATCACCAACTCAAGATCCTCCCCGTAACCAAGAACAAACTCCGAGCCCTCAAACAAGTGAGCAAGGTCAAGAACAAGATCAACCTAGTGGTTCCTCTCCACAACTTGATGTTCAAGACCAAGCTCTAGATGGTGCACACGACAATGATCAAGAACAAGATCAAGGTGGTCCTCATCAAGATCAAGCTCAAGATCAAAACAATGCACATGACTCCGATGATGAAGGAAATGATCAAGTCATCTCTCAAGAAACTTCGGAAGAGGCCATCAAGAGAAGAGAATTGCGAAGAGAGCAAAAATTAACTCGCTTAGAGCATACATTGGACAAAGTTCTTGGAGGTGTCCAAAGCAAGGTCGTCACAAGAAAACAATTGGCAAGCTTTAGCACCAACCATGCTTTTGTGTCCTTCATCGAGCCCAAGAAGGTGTATGAAGCTCTTGAAGATCATGATTGGATTGATGCCATGCATGAAGAACTCAATAACTTCAAGCGCAACAAGGTGTGGAAGTTGGTGCCAAGGCCAAATGGGTGCAAGAACGTCATCGGCACCAAATGGGTCTTCAAGAACAAGCAAGATTCGAACGGCATTGTCATTCGAAACAAGGCAAGATTGGTGGCACAAGGCTACTCTCAAGTCGAAGGTGTTGACTTCGGTGAAACCTATGCCCCCGTTGCTCGTCTTGAATCTATTCGCATCTTGCTTGCATATGCATCTCATCATAACTTTAAATTGCAACAAATGGATGTTAAAAGTGCTTTCCTTAATGGTCCTATTAATGAGTTGGTATATGTTAAGCAACCTCCCGGGTTTGAGGATCCCAACCATCCGGACCATGTTTACAAGCTCGACAAGGCACTCTATGGCCTTAAACAAGCCCCACGTGCGTGGTATGAGCACCTTCGAGAGTTTCTTGTAGACCGTGGATTCCAAGTTGGTGTTATTGACCCCACCCTCTTTACCAAGAAGGTGGGTGGCAATCTTTTCATATGCCAACTCTATGTAGATGACATCATTTTTGGTTCTACTAACAATGCTTTCAATGATGAGTTTGCAAAGCTAATGACAAGCAAATTTGAGATGTCCATGATGGGGGAGTTGAAGTACTTCCTAGGTTTTGAAGTGAAGCAATATAGGGAAGGTACCTTCATCAATCAAGCCAAATATACCCAAGACATGCTCAAGAGGTTCACGATGACGGAGCTCAAATCTTACAAGACACCCATGTCCACCTCCGTCGACCTCCACACCGACACCGAGGGTAACGATGTCGATCAAAAACTCTATCGCTCTATGATTGGCTCTTTGCTTTATCTTTGTGCATCTAGACCGGATATTATGTTTAGTGTGGGTAAGTGTGCAAGGTATCAAGCGGCTCCCAAAGAGAGCCACTTAGTGGCGGTTAAGCGCATCTTTCGATATTTGCTTCATACCCCAAACTTTGGTCTTTGGTATCCCAAGGGTTCAAGCTTTCATCTCATGGGTTACTCGGATGCGGATTATGCCGGAGAGAAGAAGGATAGGAAGTCTACATCCGGGAGTTGTCAATTTCTTGGCCGCTCCTTGGTGTGTTGGTCTTCCAAGAAGCAAAATTGTGTTGCTCTCTCCACCACCGAAGCCGAGTACATCTCCGCCGCAAGTTGTTGTGCTCAACTCTTATGGATGGTGCAAACTATGAAGGATTATGGTATTATCTTCTCCAAGGTGCCCCTCATGTGCGATAATGAAAGTGCTATCAAGATCGCCCACAACCCCGTGCAACATGCCAAGACGAAGCATATTGAAGTTCGTCATCATTTCATCCGGGAGCATGTGGAGAGGGGCAACATTGACCTTTCTTTTGTAGGAACCAAGGATCAACTTGCGGATATATTCACCAAGGCCCTTGATGAACCAAGATTTCGAGAGTTGAGGAATGAACTAAATGTCATTGATGCGAGCAACTTTGCTTGACCGCCTTGCACAAATACCCTAGTAGACATCGTAACTAGTTTAGATGCATGCATGGACATAGGGGGAGTGTAGCTCAACTCATGAGTCAACACTACTTCTATTATGCGCACATAGACAATTCGTGCTTTATTTGGTCACTCCGGTGACAAATTGTGCTTAAACGATGAGTATTGGCCTTAAACCCAAGATATATCTTCGCGGTTTTGGGTTGATAATTGCTCATACATGGTGGCCTCGGCCACCGCCTCCTCCTTATGAGGAGTTGATCTTCATTTGATCTTATTTGGGTTTTCTAGACCTTGGCTTTCTCTTGTGGAAAACATTCAACCTTTGGCCTTTCCTTTTCGCATCTTGCAAAGTTGAATGTCTCCCACCCCTATCGGTTTGTGTTCTATCCTAAGCCAAAAATCCTATCTCAAAAGACTTTTCTTTCTAAAAAATGCTTTTGGTTTCATGCTCTTGGCGCTCAGAAAGTCGGACCCGGCGACATGGCATTGTGCTCGCTTTCCTTTAAGCTTACACAACGTGGTGCCCCCAGGCGCCGGTACTGGCATCCCATACTTGGCTATGCACTAGACCATCATGCGCAAGCATTTGATTTAGTGCATACCCAGTTATTGGGCTGCGCAGAAACCGGCCGGCGGTACTACCGCTGGGTTAAGCGGTAGTACCGCTGGAGCGGTTTTTCGCAGGATAAGGGTCGGGCGGCTGTGGGGAGGAAGTCAAACTTCCTCTTTTCCCCACGCCGCCCCAACTCCTCTCCTCAAGATCCGCCGCCGCCGACCTTTCCCGCCGCCGGGAAGGAGTGCCCCGGCCAAGGGCTTCCCCTCCCACGCCCCGGGGACACTCCAGCACCTCTCCCTCACCTTTGACCCTCGCCATGAACACCGGTACGTCCTCTCCCTCTCTCTCACCTAGTGGATGGGTGGAGATGTATGGATGATGAATCTTCTTGTGCTTGTGACGATTTGGTTTGGTAGAGATGCAATTTAGGGACCCTAGAACCTTGTGTATGAATCTTGTTAGGATTCATTGGCTATTTTTGTTGTTCTACATCTAGGGTTAATAGGAGTCACCTAGAGATGATTTTCTTGTTCCTTGTTGAAATTAGTTCATCATCTCTATGTGATGCCTCTATTCCAAGTGTTTAATAACATCTCTAGCCATTAAGTTCTCTCACTTTCGTTCACATTGTGCTCTTGCTTCCCAAATCATGAAACCATGTTGCATTTACTTATCCCCATGCTTCCCATCCATTGCTATTCACAGGTGGTGTTGGTTCGGGAGGTACTCGTCGTCGAGCAAACAAGAAACCTAGAGCAGATGAACCGGTTGATGAGATTGAAGAAGAACTCCATCCGTCGGGGCCAAGTAAACCAAAGAAGAGAGTTGCCAAGAAACCGGCCTCCAAGGAGCTGACCGCAAGCACGATGCCTGAACCTCAATTTCTGGACCTAAGGAAGAGGGATGCCTATGCAACTGACCGGGCAAACCTGCTTCCCAAGTATCGTGGCAATGACCCTTTCTTCCACAATGTCTTTCAAGCCCAATGCTACTCAGAGATCCTTCATAGGAAGGCAGAAAAGAATGTGGTGCCACAAAAATGGATTGACATGGATCATATGACGAGGCACCCGGAGTATTTTGGAGAAGCAATGTCCATGTGTCAAGAGTTTGGGATCATTCCTCTCATGCAACTCAAGCAAGATTATGATGAAGCGCTCGTTTGCCAATTCCTTGCCACTGTTCACTTTGGGACCGAAGTGGAGGAACCTTATCTCACTTGGATGACAAAGGACCAAGTATTTTCTGAGAATTGGGCTGATATTACTGCTATGCTTGGTTTTGAAAATCATGGAACTCAAACTGTTCTTCCCTCTCACTTGTCAAGCACATGGTTCCGTGTTCATGAAGCTACAAGACCCGTGGAGAATGAGGCGCTTCGTCCTCTCTATTTTTGGAAGAGGTTCACCGTTGGGAAATCGGAGGGGCTCTATCCTCCCTATGATATAATGCATCGCATCTACCGCATGGTCCTCAACCCCAAGGTTGGCAACTTGGATGAAATTCATGGGTATCTTCGCACCTTGATGCTTATGTCTCACCAATTCAAGACTAAAGGGAAGAAGATTGACATTGCTGATTTTATTTGGAATGAGCTTTACACTGTTATCCTCAACAAGAAGAATGCGTGTCATGGCCCTCTCATTATGAAGATCCTCTTGTGGGCATGGCACCGCCGTTTCCCGAATCAAGATGTTAGTGACCCCAAGACTTGGATTGAGCACAAGTCCAAGCGCCTCCTCATCAAGGATCATACCGAGAGGCACAAGGAGGACAAAGCTAAGAACAAGACTGCTACAACTGCTGAGACTGCTGCTGGCCCCTCACGGGCTCCTAGGATGGAAGGTGGTTTTGCTTGGATGGCCAAGCAAATGAAGAAGATTTTTGTATGTCCAAGGCTGTGGAAACTCGCACTTGGCAAAATCATTATGAAGACAAGATGGCACGTCAACGCGACATTCAACGTCGCCGTGATCAAGGCGAAGATGTGCTTTCGGGTTCGGAGAAGAACATCACCACCTTGAGCAATTGGCGAGCAAAGGATGAGGACGGCAATGTCATCACTTGGTCAGATTATGAAGTTGAAGAAGAAGTCTCCTCTCGCCGCCGTCCTCGCCCCGGGAGCAACGACAACCTCTCCGACTAACCGTTGGGACGTTAGCATCGATTTCTCCCTTTTTGGTGTCTTGATGCCAAAGGGGGAGAGATATCTATTAGGTTTTCGAGGGATTTGCATGGGTTAAGTCACAAGCTTTGGTTGTTATCTTTGATTCTTATGAGCTTGTGAACTTTGTTGTTTATCGCTTCAAGTACCTCGCTATGCATGGTGTAAGACATGTTTAAACTTCGTTTGTTAGTTTTGAACTATCTATGTTAGTTGCAAGATTTGTATGTGTTGTATTATCTCTTGCATGGTTTGAAAAATCTAGGGGGAGTGTTGATCCTAGTCGATGTGCATTCTTTGAGCTTCAAAGACTACTCTTGAGTAGTGCACATATCTAGGGGGAGCTCCGTCTAAATTTTTCGAATCACTTTGTAGCAAATCATTGTATTGTCATCAATCATCAAAAAGGGGGAGATTGAAAGAGCATTGTTGCTCTTAATCATGTTTTGATGTTGATGATAATACAAAGGTTGCATCTAACAAGTTTATATGAGTTTAAACAGGTTTTATATTTATCCCCGTCGTCTCGATGCGATGAAAAGGAGCCAAAGGAGTGAAAGCTACCAGGGAGCGGTAGTACCGCTGGGATAGGCGGTACTACCGCCAGTTCCCTGGGGCGAGCTGCGAAGGGCAGTACCGCCGCGGGTACCGCCGTTCTCGGCGTTCTGCCCGCGGTTCCGGTACCGCCAACGGTACTGCCAGCGGTACCAAGTGGTACCGCCATCTCCAGGGGCGCAGAGGAAAAGGGTACCGCGGCCGGTACCGCTCCCAGTACCGCCGTTCGGGCCGTTCTGCCCACGGTTCCGGTACCTGCAGCGGTACCTCCAGCGGTACCGCCTGGTACCGGCGAGGTGGGATTCGTCGTCGACAAGAAGCGGGCCCGTTGACCGTTTGGAGGCGCGCGTGAAGACCGCGGCGGTAGTACCGGCTATTCCAGCGGTACTACCGCTCGCATGGGATTTTTCCTCCCAACGGGCAGAAGAAAGGGAGGGGGTATTTATACCCCTCCACCTACCTTGGGACTCTTTGAGCTACTAGAACCAATTCCCCATTCTTTGCCAAAGCCCCATTGTTGTAAGAACTTCAAACTACTAGATCTCCCACTCCAACCACTCAATCGACTTGATACTTTGAGGAGTGTCATAGGAGGTCTAGATCTACGTCTCCACCGAAGGAATTTCAAATCCCCCCACACGGATAGTGTGGAACTTGCATCTTGAGTTGCTTGTAACTCGAGGTGCCTTTGTGAGTCTCGGAGGAAGTCCGAGACATTGTTGGGAGGCTTCAACTCATTGTGGAGTTCCCCGACCTTTGTGTATCGGCTTGGTCAACGCCATCAAGGTGACCTCATAGTGGATGAGCCAAACCCCCACGGGTAAAGCTCACGGAGAATAGAGTGAGCACATCCGTGCTATTGGAGCGCCTAGGTGGCTCCACACTCCTCCAACGTAGACGTACTTCCCTTGGGAAGGAACTACGGGAAACATCTCCGTGTCTCCACTTTGCGGTTACTTCTATCCTTTACTTATTGCTTCCGCTACGTTGCTTACCTTGCTTGTATCACATAGGTTGCTCACTTAGTGCACATCTAGTCAACCTTGTTATACTTTGCTCAAGCCTTAATTAATCGAAAAAGAATTAAAATTTGTAGTCGCCTAATCACCCCCTCTAGTCGACATATCGATCTTTCATCAGCTCCGCAGCAACCAGTGGATGGGATCAATCTCTATCTGAATCACGCAAAGCAATGCAAATAAGTATAACTAGTCATGAAGTAGTGAACATTCACCAAGTATGTCAAAACAGGATACACACAACAAAACAAGTAACTAGCTCAATTACCTGACTGAATAGAGAGACCTTCGTCACCAAGTATGTCATACACTGATGCCGTACTAAATTTAGTCGCATCTACATAAAAGAAGGACACAACAAGATTCAAGACAAAAGAAAGAAGTGCTGGAATCAAAAGAAAGAAGGCTGAGGAGGTCTCACTTGATGTACGAAACCAATCCTGTAGGCAAATGAGTGCCTCGGCTGTGTCCGGGGTCAGCCTACTTCTGAAATCAGAAATAACTCTACGACCTGTGCTGAAAGCGGACTCTGATGGAACCGTGGAAGCCGGAACAGCCAAACAATCTCTAGCCATGCTAGCGAGAATAGGATACTCAACAGAATTTGCTTTCCACCAAGCTAGGATATCAAACTTATCACTTCGAGCTAGTGGAGGCTTTAACCAGTAAGCATCAAACTCAGATGATCCCACACTCGTCGAGCGGATCCTAAGGCTAAGGTGCTGGTCCCAGTCAGACAATGGGTCATTACTCTCCACGCCCATGTCCATATCCTCAACTCCTTGTTGTGTCTGTGCAGTTTCTGAGAGACTTAACTTTGCATACTCCTTGAAGAGCTCCTTGAATACCTCTTTCACTTTTGCAAGCTTAGTTGAAGCTCTGTCCCCAAACACATGAGGATATCGAAACTCAAGATATGTGAACTTGAATCTCAGATCTAGAATGACAGATATTGAAAGTGCAAGCCAAGACACTTTCCAACACTTGTCAAACTTCTTTTGCATAGGAACTATCATTGCAGGAAACAGAGAGTCCTCCCGACGTGCCTCCTTGTCCAATGCCTCCTTGGCTTGCCACATTTGATGAAAATACAAATTGGCAGTGGGGTACTTTGATCCAGATATCACAGTAGTAGCCTCATAAAACACTTTCAGCAGCTCTGTATCACAGGCTGTGTCAAAGTAGATGCCCGCGATCGCTCTAGTTTCAGTTTCAGTTCAACGGGCACCCCTCGGTCAACTTAACCACTCTGAGCGTCCCTCCTCTCCTCCTCGTCGCCGATCAGTCCCCCGGCCGATGGATTCCTAGCTATCGCCGACCAGCACCATGGACCCCGCCGGAGGCGACTGGCGCGCCGAGCTCCAGGCCGAGGCGCGCAGCGTGATCGTCAATAAGATGTACGGACCAATCGATTCGATTTGATTTGATTTCCCCTCCCTCAGATCGTTATCGATTTGATCCTTCCTCCGCCTTTTTGGTTTCCTCCAAATACAAGCAGACTCGAAACCCTGAAGAAGCATCTGCAAGTGTCAGAGTCAGAGGAGCTGGACGAGCTTCAGAAAATCGCTCTGCGATTCGAAAAGGAGATCCTATTCAGCAGCGACCGACCAGGTAACTTTAACCTACCTGCTTGGGAACTAATACAATTTTTTTTCTCGTGGCACGACGGGGACTTGAGCTGCGGCCATGGAGAACACTTGGAGCACATCCCAGTTTACATGAATGATAGACCAGAACGCTGATAATGATCTAGGTTACTATCGGTCACGTGTTGAATCTTGTTGAGTCGGTTACTTTATACAGTTCATGTTTATATGCTGAATGACCCACTCCACCATGCTAAACTGCTACTCACACCACAACTGTACTCTATGACTCTATTAGTAATCTGGTGTAAATTTTTTTCTATTTCTCAGTCTGATTATTTGAGGAGTATTTCTCTGAAAATACTCTCTATGGAGACGGGGACACAACAGGCTCGTGGAAATGCTCAAGTGATTCTAAATCAAAACAACACCGGCAAGGTACAGTATACGATAAACTGAATGTTGTGCATTTTTATGATCTCTGCTTGTATGACAATCTTCTTATTGCATCAAGTGCTGAGAAAATGTGCTTTATGGCATTAAATCAACCTTCACCCACTCCAGCATCATGTATAATAATTTTGCATCTAGCCAATGTGTGTGTCAATAGTTGTTGAACCCCGTGTGTTTATCGTCATGGTAAGTTGACTAGGCTGACCCTGTTGATCTTGTGTGATTTTTTTCACCATATTTAATTCTTTGATTTTGAACTTTTTTGCTGTGAAGTGCTACTCTGCATAAACGTTGCAATCTGGCATCTAATTCATTGTTGTCTCTATACGTTTTCAACGGCAAGTGCACAAGTTTTCCAGTTGTCCCTGTACCCTACCGTACAATGTAGTTGTAGCTTGTTATTTGTTGGCCTATTCATTGTATCGTGGTACTATTTCACAACCTTGCTTTTTATGCAGCATATGCGGACTCTACTGCTCAAACAAGCCGTGCAGGTGATTGGCAAGAGGAGATATATCAGATGGTATAAGACATGCTATTGATATCATCCCTTTTGGCACTCCCTTTCTTGGAGTTTTCTAAAATTCATATACAGTGGCCCCTAGAAGAAAGACGTTAAGATTGCCCTGATTTACATTGTTAGAAGATGAAACAACATGCCATGTTTGGTGTTGGGGTGTTTCCCATCTCTTTTGCATTTGGTCTGTGTTCCAACAAACTCCTGGAATTGGAACCCACCAGAATTTCATTTTTTTCGATAAAGTACCAGAATTTCATTTTTTTCCGATAAAGTACCAGAATTTCATATCTTGAACACAATAGTCTGTTGTCAAGATGCACTGCATTATGACAGTCTTCTACTATGATATATATTACATGTATAGGGAATTCTGTATGAATGTGGGCTAAGGAGCATACAACTATACAGTGTGTCAGTATCTAGATGTAGTAAAGCCACAGGGCAGTTAGCGGTCTTTATTAAACCTTTTTTGAATGGGCATCATTAGTTCTTTTGTTTTAGATTTGTATACTTCTGATGTGTTCTGTTTTCATCTCTATAGCGTCTGCATCTACACCAAATTTATGTGTATGTGGTCTTTGTTTTTGACAGATTAAAAGCTTGAAGGATCAATACTTTGCAAAACTCAATGAATTGTTCAATAAGATATCTCTGAAGCTACAGCATGTTGACAGCATCATACCACGTCAAATGCCATCTGAGCAGTATGAAAGAATGAAAATCTTTAAAATAATGATCGACCGTATATTACAATTTCTTCTGCAGAATAGCAAGAGTACTATCCAATCTTCTATGAGGGACAAAGTTCCTCAATATGAGAAACAGATCATCAGTATCTTGAATTCACAAAGAAAGAAGCTAGTGCAACCACAAATACAGCAACAACTCCTGCAGGTGCAAATGAACCATTATAAAGGTTGTTTCCTCAACAAATCTGCAGTTTTTAAACTTTTAGGACTAACTTGACACCCCTCCAGTAGTTCTATGATCTATTATGCACTTCACTCCTTTTTTACCTGAACTATGGTGGATTGGACAGCCCATGTTGACCTAGCTTGCCCTAGTGATCTTCTGTGACTTCTGTTTACCACGTTGGGTTTTCTTTTTTGCGGGAAATTTGCTAGAAAATGCTGCTGTGCAATAATCATGTTGACTAAGCTGACCCTATTGATCTTCTGTGATGGTTCACCATGTTTGGTCCTTTGATTTGTGGACGTTTTTGCTGTTAAGTGCTCTCTGCATAAACGTTACGATCGGGCACCTACTTCATTGTTGTTTCTATACGCTGTAACAGATATTGCATATGTTTTCCAATAGCCTCTGGATCCCATCGTACAATGTACTTGTAGCTTTTTATTTGTTGGTTTATTCATTTTATCGCCGTACTGTTTGACAACTTTGCTTTCTATGCAGCATCTGCAGACTCTGCTGCTGAGACAGGCCAGGAAGGAGCAGGTGATTGGCAAGAGGAGATATATCAAATGGTAAGACATGATACTGATATCATCCTTTTTGGCATTCCGTTTTTTGGAACTTCTTAAAATTCATAGGCTGTGCGCCTGTGCCCCTAGAAGAAAGAGGTTGAGATTGTCATGAGCTAGATTGTTAATGATAAAACACCGTGCCATGTTGGATGTTTGGGCCTTTTACTTTTGCACTTCATGCTGCCCATCTGTTTTTTAGGGCTGTGCTCTAACAAACTCATGGAATTGTAACCAACTGGAATTTTATATAAGTAAACAATAGTGTGTTGATGCACTACATTCTGACAGTCTTTTTATAAGATAGCTATTATATGTATAGGGGATTCTGTATGAATGCGGGCTATGGAGCATACAGCCAAACAGAATGTCAGTAACTAGATGTAGTAAAGTCAGAAGGCAGTTTTAGTAGTCTTTACTAAAGCGATTTTATTTAATCGGCATTCCAGGTTCTTATTTTGTTTTATAATTATATGCTTCCAGTATTTATCTTGCCAGTGCCATATTGCCAACTTACTGACAATGCATGGTCTGTTAATTGCTCTGTTTTCATTTTTATAGCTTCTGCACCAAATTTATGAGTATGTGATCTTTGTTTTTGACAGCTTAAGAGCTTGAAGGACCAGCACTTTGCAGAACTCAATGAACTGTTCAACAAGATCTCTGTAAAGCTACAGCATGTTGACAGCACCATACCACGTCAAGTGCCATCTGAGTATTATGAAAGATTGAAGAAATTTAAAATAATGTTGGACCGTGCATTAGAATTTCTGCAGATTAGCAAGAGTACTATCCAACCTGCTATGACGGAAAAAATTCCTCGATATGAGAAACAAATCATCAGTATCTTGAATTCACAAAAAAGGAAGCCACGGCAACAGTTCCAGCCACCTGCAGAACAGCCTCCTAATTCTTGCATTTCGCAGCAACAACAGCCTGTCCGAAGTTTGCTGCAGCATGATAGTCATACTAATCCTCAAGCAAGTTTGTCAAGCATGGGCACTGGATTACAGTCCTCTTATACAGCTGCTGATTTCCGGCATGTACCTGTGCCTCCAACAACAAACTTCAGTGTCTACACACAGCAAAATGGTGCAGACATACAGCGGCAGGCAGGCTCCAGTACGGAGGCTGCTCAAGGAAGCTATTTCAATTCCTGGCAATATGGTTTGATGGGCGGTGCGTTACAACCGGGAAGCACTTGGCCGATGCAGGGTACAATGAATGCTCAACCGAAGACAAGCATGTTATCTCACAGCTCAATGAGTACGATGCAACCTAATGCTAATTCCATGCAAGAAAATGCAAGGGGGTGGACACACCTCTCTGAGCCGAGGAAACACTTGCCCAAGCGGAGTTGGCGCGACGCCTTTTGATTTGGTTTTTGGAACAGGCTAGGACTGTTTTTTTGGTAATTGTGTCTTGCTCGGAATGAACTTTGAGCTGGGGCTGGATCAGTTGAAAAATTCATAAGATAAGCTTTCTATAAATTCCAAGATGACCTAATTCGCACTCCCCATGCAACTGATATGGATGTTCAAATTCAGAGCTATCTCAGCAGCCCAAACCTGTGGCCGAAACGTGGGAAACTTGATATGGAGCTTCTCTTGGACCTCAAAAAACTTATACAACACCAATGTATATCACAGCTTAATATTTTATTCTCAGTAAATTCAAATGAATGAACAGATTACTTAAGAAAACAATTGATGAACAGATTGACTAAGGTATACGGAAGTTGCAAGCCTATCGTTGACAACAGCGATGTAAGAACAATGGATTTTTCTTTGGATCGTCGGTGGGAATGCTTCAATTTTATTTACCATGTTTCATCTTACGTTCTGTAACTTCTGCGCTTTTGTGAGGTCGACCTTTTGTGAGCTCTGTGTATATGATAACCAGATAAAATAATTATGAGGTCGACCGCTTGTGTGAATATTTAGTCTCCATCTAAATATTGGGATGGATTCCGTGCTTTACCCTGTTTTCTATTGTAACTTGTAATTGCCAGTTTTTTTCTGAATCCATTTTGCAGCACAAGAATTATAGTGCAAACTGTGGGGGCCTAAATAAAATATTATTAATGTTTTGTGTTAGGCAAGAATTATTCTTCTTGCTCATAGTCACCTCTATTATAGGCTAACTGAGTATCATTTTTGTGATTCCATTTTGTAATTTATTTCTCTCCACACAAAATGACTGCATAGCTAGATAAGCCCTTTTATTTATTGTGTTGTCATATATATGAAAGCCTAATTTCTAAACTGTCCGATTAACTAATAACGTTGGGTGTATGAACATCTGCTCGTACTTTCAATATGTCGTCAAACTGAAATCAGGGGTAGTTAGAATGTCGTGCACACGGCCCCATACTTGATGTGCAGAGTCACAAACTATACTGATCCTGTACAAATTATTATCGCCCCATAGCAACCGCAGGGGGGTCTCACTAGTAATGACAAGTTGGCAATGGTATTACATTCAGTCATGTCAAAGTAAGTCCACAGTGAGATATCATGCCATAACAAATCGACGAGTGAACATCACATCAGATCGGGTAAAAAATCCAGCGACATTCAGAAGCCGCGGCTATCATTCTGATTCTGCCTGTTCATCACGAACAACAGATATGGACAGCTTTACAAATTACACTTATGACTTGTCGAGGACAAACAAATCACTCGACATTCAGCTAGTATCTAAACAGAGGCTGCAAAACACCATTCCAACTCTACCGGCCTTGTCATCTCCCATCGCCGCATCTCCGAGTTGCAAAGCACAAAAAAGTTCCTCCCGGAACTGAACTTTGCTAGACTGATTCATGCTATACTTTGTTCATCTGCGGCAACAAATGGTGAACAAGATTGCCAACCCATACCAAGCTGAATAGCTAGCTCCCAATCAATTCTTCCAGGGGATTCAAAAGTTACCTGATTCTCTGTTTCTGTTCTTTGATATCCTTGAGCAGAACATGAACATCAGCAAGAACGTTGATATGATAAACAGCCTAAAATAGGTTTTTAGCTCCTGCATTCCGAGGTCGAGGCCTTCAAGTCTACTATTCTCACTGGCGCTCTTTTCATCTGCATTTCTCTCCAAAATCTCTCCTCCCATGGGGACCCAGTTATCCAGTGTTGCTTGCGATACTACTTGGCTGTCAGGCAGGATTCGCAACCCTTCCTCGAAAAGTATGAGAAACGCCATGCACCACTTGTTAATGACTCTCTGGAAAATAAACTTTGATATCAGACATATGGCCACAAAAACTATGTAAATGACTAGGCATGCAGATTCTATATTGGCGTACATCAAACGTTGTCTTGTCGACAGGGTTGAACATTTTGAAGCAATCGTCGGTGGATGCTTTCTCATCTCCATATATCTGAATACCAGCAATGTGATGAGTCCTGTTATGTCAATACAGGTTCATAATAGCCGGACTAGAACCACCATGTTAACTTACCTCAAAGGTGAAAGGCATTGGCACCTTTGCGATGTCATACAGATAATCAGTCGTAGTCCCATGTGCAAGGTACCTAGTAAGTGATGGGATGAAAAAGAATTAGTACACTTCCTTCGTTGTAAACCTTAGCATAATAAGCCTATTAGATTCACAGAACTTGAGCAACTTATTAGATGCTACATACCCTACAGCTCCGCCACCTGATCCAACTAGGCACCTATCTTGGAAGTGGCGACGATTCAAACTCTCTAAAAGTGACCTCATCAACTGAGAAGGCTCTCCATCTGGTGTAGTATTCTTATGGTCATATGGCATAAACAAGGCCTGTAGTGGAACAGGCGGAACATCAGAATGAGAGAATCTGTAAAGCAACAGTTAGCGGCATCGATCAAGACTTTACCACTATGGGAACTACACATGAGATTATGGTACAAAGCAATGTTACATGTTAGTCTCACCTTCCCCCCCTATGAACTATTAGGAAACTTGCTATTATGCGAAAAGTATGGTATAGAAGCAGAACACAATAGCTGCATTACCTCCATTCCAGAATGCACATTAACCCAGATATGTGGTTTGAAAGACTTGGATAGTTCTTGCATGATCTGAGCCTCAGGTTCGCTGAAAGGAGCAGTACCAGGATCCTCCTCAAATGGGTTATAGTCCTGCATATAGGATATATATATATAGCATATAAGATAGATGGTGTGCACATAAGAAAGTCTGATTAATCAACCTAGCAACCAACAAAGAGCATGCATGATACAAATATAGTGAGCCATGCTATATAAAGATGCATTTGCTCAAGGTGTACACAATAAGAAAGAATATACATGGTACAGAACCACAGCTACACTTAGTCCGTCGGTCTGCAAAGATCTGACCTTTTATTAGACTTCACTGCTCCTAAATGTCAATCAATCAAGTTCTACTAGGGCAATGCTATGTTATTTGCTATAAATTACAGTAGTTCACTTGCTAATTTCACAAGTTCTCAAAAAGGTTTTTGTAAAAAGAAGTACATGAACTGACAAGATTGACATAAAAGACTACAAGCATTCAAGATTACACCTACGATGTGTTTTAAACTTTTAACAAAAACAACACTTGGCTGAATCCAAAATGAGGCAGGTTTTCCTAGTGCAAAACAGTAAAACACTTGGACACAAACCTTTTCCTTCTTTCCCCAATCAACGCTCCAATTTCTGTTAAGATCAACCCCTCTTCCTTCATAAGAAAAGAAGAAGATATAAAATAGTTGGCACATAAACTACTTCACGTGATGGAACTTTAAAAAAATGATCAATCACCATTTCTTCTGTCACAAAGTTCCCCTTCTTCAACACGTTTGCGGCCATTAAAATTTTCCATTGGCACCACCTAAAACATTAAAGGCAACTTTGAAATCACTATACCTCCTAAGCTCGAGAAGTGACCTGTTAGTAATGTGAACACAAGTAATAGCACGGGAAAGAGGTTGAAGGGGAGGAGAAGGCAGAAGAATATGGATGATGGTAAATAATACCATGTTACCACATGTTTCTTTTTTATTTAAACTAAATAACAGCATATGCAACAACCATGATTATAAGCTTATAATCCATACAAAGCATTCAGGGAAAACATACTTCACAGACATATTAAATACTGTAACTTCTGTTATGGGTTTAACCTCAAGTGGATAATATTGCTAACCCATAGCGCAGGAATAACTTTCACCGTTTCATGATGTAACATTTGATAAATGTGAGAAGGTCAAAGTATAGTTGATTTCATAAGCACTAAGCAGGCATAATAAGACTGCCGAAAAAGAAATGAACCTGATATTCGTTAGGTAAATTCCTTTTTCTACGAGCAGATCGCTCTGAAAAGTGATAACTATACTAATTTGTTGCAGTACATAGCAGAACAGCAAGCACAGTGGCTTCCCAGAAATTTATTCTTACTTCTGCCTTCTAAGGACTGAAGATATAAATAAGTGGCAGAAGGACTTACTTTGATCACAAGATTCTCCAGGATTTTCTCAAAGGATGATAGATCCACACCCGCAATTCTGCGCTTCTCCGTCAAAATGTAGAGCAGACTCAATGCAACTTCAGAGGTAATAAGCTCTCTGCCGTGCTGCCCAAAGCTCTGGAAGACAATGAACCTTCTGTCAAAACTGCAAGGCATCAATAATTCAATTTACGTAGCAACTTGCCAAAAAGTATAGAAAGACACAATTGTTGTTTTACTATGTTGTGAGCCCACTTTTCCATCGAGGTGACTCAAGGGGCTAAAGCTAACTGACTGGGGCAGAATTGGGGGAAAACATGGAGATGCTGGGAACTAACCAGCATGATTTTAATCTTCGAGCTGTCATCTACGGTTTCCTTGGCATGGTTAAAAGTAACGACGAACATCTCTGCGGAATACCCTTTGTTACTTGCTCTTAATGTGTCCATCTGCAATAGTTGATTAGGAAGTGAGTAAAAAAGGCGAGAACCAAACCACAGACCAATAAGAGATGAAAAAAGGGCAGGTAAACCACTCACGGTCAGCCTATCTGAATTCCGCGCAACCAAGGCCTTGATCTCGCGCAAAATGGAGTGACTGTGAAGATGGCAGAGTCAGCACAGCAAACAGAACATCTTACTTGACCTAGGTGATGGCAAACTAGCAAGGCAAGGTCCCGAAGTTAAAGTTTTGGTTTGCGCACGCACGGCGCCGACATATCTAGAATAGCTTCAAAAATGTAAATTTCAGTGTCGCGCACGCACAGACATTGCTAATAGCTCCCGCCGCGACGACAGAGGACATGCGGGCAGCGCTATGCTTACTTGGCGCCGGAATGTGGACAGGGCAAAACAAAATTCTAACTACACATCGATCCCAAATGACCGACGGAAGGCGCTGCCGGAACCGACTAGGCCAAGGATAAAGGCGCGAGATTCTTCCGTGCGGCGGTACCTGGAGTGGTAGATGTCCCGCGAGATCGGGGTGAGGGAGGGCGGGATCTTCCTGGCGGAGGAAGCGACGGCCGCGAGGGCGAGGGTCAGGACCAGGATCCGGCAGACCGGTAGGGGAGGCGCGGAGGTCAGGGCCATCGCCGCCGGCCGGACCTTCCCCCTCGCCGGCGAATCCCGCGCGCGCGCTCAGAGTCCGTCCCTGTGTCTCTGTCAGCCTGGCAGGTGGGGAGAGACGAGCGATCGATTAACTAGACTTGCGATTAATTGTCCGATTTATACAAGTGTATCCCAAGATTAGTTTAGTAGGCAGTGGCAGTGGCAGTGGTAAAGCGTGTCGTGTTGGGCTCACTCACACTGGCTAACACCGCTACGTGTTTGGGTTGATGCCATACGACCAGCCACACTGCCCAGCATCGATTCTTTGTGAGAGAATTCCTTGTGTGACACTCTCTTAAAATAGCTTTCCTTATTTGACACAGGTAAAAAAATTCTTACTTACACGACCTCTCCTCAAATTTTCTTTCCTTTCATGACACTTTAGTGCATTTTCTGTACTAACGGTGTTAAATAGAGACGTGAAAAGACTTTTTTACCCCTAGTGCATAATACGACAAAAAAATATGTACAAGGCAATAATTACAGGAACTTTACATGTGCCTCTAATTTTCAGCAATTGAGACCCAAAAGACTTTACAGGAATTTTGCCTCTAATTTTCAGCAGAGGAGTATCAACTCAACTGAAATTAGTCCAGCATGGACACGAAGCAGCCACCAATCCAACACACTCAACTACAATAACGAATCTGGAATGATTACGTGCCCGACCATGCTACGATCAAGCGATCAAGTTGATGTGCACCTCGAGCAATACGGCGTACCAGCGCGAGCAAAGAGAAAGAAGCAGAGACCTCCAGCGCGAGCAATACGGCGTACCAGCGCACGGAATCCCAACGGCGGCGGGCGGGTTACCCGGCGGCTACGCGCAGGCTCACGCCTGGTGGCGCGCTGGATCCTCGGCGGCGCGCGGGACCTCCAGCGGTGGCGCTCGGGGACCTCAGCGGTGGCGCTCGGGATCTCCAGTGGCGGCGCGCGGGATCCTCGGCGGCGGAGAGCGTGGAGGTCGGGTACGATGGCGGCCGGCGCGGGGGGAGGTCTGCGGCCAGGACATGGTCTGCGGCCGCGGCCAGGCCATGGCCTCCACTGCAGCGGGCCAGCAATCCGCCGCCGCCGCTGCTAGGGCTCGGGTGGGGATACGCTCGGGGCGGTTTGGTCGGTCCCTTGTGTTGAATCGATGCGACGAGGGTATTTTTGTCGGCCCAATTTTATTTCGACGGAACAGTGTAACGGAGCAAACGTTAGTGTCATGAGAGGAAAGAAAATTTGAGGAGAGGTCATGTGAGGAAGAAAAAATTACCGGTGTCAAATAAGAAACACCATTTTAAGGGAGGGTCACACAAGAAATTCTCTCATTCTTTGTTGTCAGAAAAGAAAAGCGAAGCTTTGGAGTTGGCTCGGTTCAAAACGACTCAAAACATTTATTTAAATAGAGTTACTTATCTGACCTAGTCCATACTATATATATATATAGAAAGCACGTCTCATGAAAAGGTACAGATATTACAGGAGCAGAATTCTTACAGAAAAGCCCAGCAAAAATAAGAAATTACACCCAAGTCCTCCTAGGCTTCGACTCCGTTGACGACCAGCACGTACCGCCGGCGCGCCGCCGCCACTCCTCCACAGACGCCTTGGATTCAGAGGAGCCCCTCCGCGGACGGGAAGTCTTCGGTGCTTGGCTCCAGAGAGCCTCCATCCTGCCGCGTCGACGTCGTCGTCCTGCACCCAAACAGCCGCACCTCCAAGATTATTCATATCCGGAGCCGCCACCCCACGGACTCCGGTGAGGGAAAGCGAGCTCGACAGCTCCGAAGAACGCCGAGCCAGAAGAAGACGGCAGATCCGCCGCGGAGCTCCACCGGAGCACCACGAACGGAGGAGAAGAACGCCGTCAACAAAAACCACTCCGGCCGCACCACCATCTCCTCAGCGCCGCCGGCTAGCAACCCACGCACACCTAGGCTATATACACGCCGGGATCCGTTGATTCCCCGTCCTCCCGCCGCCGGAGCGGCCGCCGGAGGGCGAGGAATCCGACGAATCGCCGGCAGCGAGCTGGTTCGCACGGTGGTATGACCGACCTTAATGACATACTCCCTCCGTTTTTAAATATAAGATGTTTTAGCTCTAGATTCACATATATCTATATGTATCTAGACATAGTTTAGTGTATATATCCATTCATTTTAGTAGGTATCCCGTCAATATGGACAATACCCAAAACGCTTTATATTGATGAACAGAGGGAGTAACTATTAAGAATGACCTCTACGAAAGGAGTTACGGATATGTGCCGGTGAAGATGCTCTTAGGAGATGTGCTTTAGTCGAATATCAAGCCTTACGCTTAAAGATCGTGTCGTATTACTCTTTGAGATTTCACATCTCATAGATGGCCGAGCGTGGATTCATGTCAAGAGAGCGTAAGAAGGTTCGGTACGGCATCAAGATCCGTCATCGATTATTGGGCTGAGTGGTAAGGCATCAAGATCCATCGCCGATTATTTGGGGTGGTGGCTCCGGCATTCGAAGAGTTTGAAGGTGATGTTTCGTTGAAGCATGGCGACGACGATGGCGTTGCAGGGCGGAGGTTCTTCGGGACCGAGTGGCGTCGACTTCCCGTCCGTGTAGGGGAGCTTCCCGATCCAAGGCGTAGGGGAGGTGGTGCGGCGGCGCGCCGGCGTGACGTTCTGGTCAACGTCTTCCTCGTTGGGGTTCAGCTAGACTCGTTTGTAATTTTGCTTTTCGTTCTGGACCTTTCTGTAAGGAACCTTGTTTCAATATAATCAGCTCCTTCCCGGAAAAAAAAGGAGAAGATGGAGGACTTGAGCTTCAAGATACAACGAGCCTTTTCGTGCTAGGTCTTTCAAGTTTGCTTGTTGCTTCAATCTTATTACCTCTAATTTATCTAGATTATAATTTTTTTATCTCAAAAAAAAAGATTATAATTTTTTAATAATCTCCCATTCACCTCATCCCTCTTCAGTTCGATAGACCTGGTATGTTATCGGGAAAAAGAAATCCAAAGGTTTAAAAACTGAAAAGGGCAAAGCGTGATAATTATTTCGCGAGAAGGAAGCCGATGGCCGGGGCTCATAACAATGGTTGGTGGTGTTGACCCAAATGCTTACAAACAAACTGATTTTATAAAAAAAATCTAGGCAGTCATGGTTAGGTTCTTTTCAGAAGAAAACAAATCATTTCTTTTTTTCCAGGAGGAGGTGAGCGCAAGGCATCATGACAATTGACAAGGTTGAAAAATGACGATGGTTGGTGATGATCCAAAAAAAAAAATGACGTCGATTAGGCGAAATGAATTCAAGAAAGATGGAGCCATCATCGCCGTCTTCAGTGATCTCAAGCTGACACACAAAGCATCAATGCATCATTCACTGACACAAGTAAAATGTAGTAGCACGAATTAATTAACCACAGGATCAGACCTGGCTGGTGGTTCGTCGGCCCCCTGGCGCTACTAGAACAAACTAATGAACTACAGGATCGATAATGGTAACTCGATCAGAGCTTGCTGGCGCTTCTTCCTCCTCCTCGTGCTGGACGGGAGTCGCTGGATGAGAGGCTGCCCATGGCCCTGGCCTTCTCCCGGAGCGCGAACTTCTGCACCTTCCCGGTGGCCGTCTTGGGCAGCTCCTCCACCACCACCACCGTCCTCGGCGCCATGTACCGCGGCAGCCTCCCCCTGCAGAACGCCATCACCTCCTCCGCATCCAGCCTCCCCTCCCTCGCCACCACGAACGCGCACGGCGTCTCCCCCAGTGCTCGTCCGGCCGCCCCACGACGGCCGCCTCCGCCACCGCCGGGTGCGCGAACAGCGCCGCCTCCACCTCGATCGTGCTGATGTTCTCCCCGCCGGAGATGATGATGTCCTTGGACCGGTCCCTGATCCGGTTCCAAATGTGCCAAGCAGAAGACAGAGCAGAAACGGATGTTGGTTGACAGCAGCAGTAGCAGCAGTAGCGAGGGCATGAAAGACAAGGATGGTGATTTTGAGCTGGAGGTAAGGCCCAACGTCTAATAATTTCAACATACTTCATTTTAGACAACTGAGTCAAAATTTGTAATTGGAGAAAGAGACTAACTATGCACAGGATGTGACTCGACAGGTATCTGATGATCATGCTGGCCGTAAGAAATATGCACGGTACTTCAACTTTGTTGTTGTTTTCTCTGAGTAGATTGCATTTAAAAGCTGTAAAGTGTGTCTAACTTATGTAATGAATCTTCAAACAAGTTATAGCGTTAAGAGCGCTGCTTGGAACATAGCTGTGGAGGTTGAGAAGAAATTGCCAGCAGAAGGTCCAAGCTTAGTCAAGCTTATGCTGCACTCACATGTTGTTAAGGGGTTTTGGCTGGTAAGTCTCGATTTACTAGGTATTTGAATGTTTGTCCAGTGCTGAAGAATCTGGTGGTTTATTTTCAACATTGAGTTTACCTTGTTTTCTAAAAGAAGAGTAGATTAATCTCTCTGCTTTTCACTTGTGTGTTCCTTTCGCAGGGCCTCCAAGCTTTTTTTTGCAGAAATTATCTTCCAAAGAATGATGTTAAAATTGTACTGGAAGATGAGGAAGGGCATACCTGTGACACAAATTACCTAGCTTACAAAATGGGACTCAGTGGTGGATGGCGTGGATTCGCAGAACAGCATGGTCTTAAGGTTGGCGACGCCCTCGTCTTTCAACTCGTGAGGCCGACAACATTCAAGGCGAGTGCTTCAATTGTCCCTTCATAATAATTTCTTTCTAAATGCACGGTAGAATCTGTATCCATTCCCTGGGATTAACTACTGACTACTTTTTTTCAGGTGTACATACTAAGAGACAACAAGTTCACTACAACTGATGGAGCACTCGGTCTCCTGAGTCTAGACCCATCCATGGAAAACACCACATCAAGTGAGTTGAAAGTATTTCATGAATGCTCATTCTGTAATGTTACCAAGTCTTTTGAATCACGTCTCATTGTTCTACAACTCAGAGAAAGAAGAAAAAGAAAGTTCCGACGAAGGTACCAAGTCTAAGGAGGAGGACCCGGAGGTGGTTGCCGCAGTCAGCAGCAAACCATCCACCGAAGGCGACAGCGGCATCAGATCTCCCAGTCCTGACACCGGTGGTTTCGTCGCGGTGAAAAGGCTCGTAAACTTCAAGATCGTCGTCGGCGATGGTTCGGTCGTCGGCCGAAGAGTACTCTCCGATCACCTACGCAAGACATACTACGAGCTCTGCCATGCCCGGAAGGCGTACCTCCACAGGCATCTGATGAAGCAGATAAGCCCCATGCTCGCTGCAGGGATGATCGTGGAGACAGCCAACATCGCCGAGGGCATCATGGACTCTTGCCCTGATTCCCTCGAGGACCTTGCGTCGTGGAAGAAGACCCTCGAGTCCTTCGAAGCCCTGGGCATGGACGTGGCCTTCATGATTAAGCGTGTCGACGACCTCCTTGGCCTCCTCAGTGCTCCTTCGTCGGCAATGGAGGAGCCCGAGGGGTACAAAAAGTTGGAGCTGGAGCGGGCTCGTGCCGCAAAGAAGGTGAGAAACCTAGAGTTGAGGTTGTCAGTCCTCAAGGATACTCTCAGGGAGATGGATGAGAAGATGGAGCAGATGGTGGAGGAGAACGCGAGGAAGAAAAAGGACCAAGCTGTGCGGGAACTGGCCACCGCGCCATGGTGATCACAACATCCATTGTGTGTGCATCTTCAGTTGTAGTAACTAGCTCCACGTGGCTAGGACTTTTACCCTATCTATCTAGTTCTAGTTGTCTATATTTATCTGGGTTTGGTATATGGATGTTGTTTTTCGTGCACGACAATGTTGCGATCTGGATTAGTGAAGAATGTAGCAATGGTTTCGTAAATGGTTCATCATGAATGTTTGTGCAGCTACTGGTTTGGTTTTACCACCCTTGCTCCGCTTCGGTTAGCACTGAACGTAAATGAACTATCACCGAGTTCAGTTGGCAGAAAGAGTGGATTATGCAACCTGGTACAACCTTTTTCGGTTCATGGAACTTGTGAAACTCTAGAAGAGAAAGAAATAAAGGTGAATTTGTTGAAGAAATATTATTCAAGGAACAAGCGATGGACAGTTCATTGAACTTGTGATGACCAGAAGAGCAACTAAGATCTAAAATGAGAGAGCTGACTTTACCGTGGTGCAGAAAGAGGGGCCGACACTGATTTCGTAACGCCAGACGCAGCCTGAAATGCAGACGCTGGCGGTGAAGGGTGGCGTCGATCGCCCTCCGCCCAATCCGTCCCATCAACCCGGGCTCGAATTATCTATCTACCCTGCAAAGATATTCGGTGAGATCAAATATACGACAAGGTTACCAGCATTGCAATCCTATTTCATCAGCATTAACAAGAGTACGAATTCAGTGGCATGGACTCAATCAATCCTCTTTGATCAGCATTACCAAGAGTACGAATTCAGTGTCATGGACGCAAAATATCAAAGAAACTTGTTCAGATTACGCAGTTCTGGCTCATTTCTTCACAGCTAAACAAGAAATAAGAGACAGTCAGTAAGACAGATTACGCAGGGTAGTTGCAACTTCCAACCAACAATGTGAAATGCATGCTTCTGATTTCTTCTCCACTCTTTTCTCGCAGTTTAGTTTCTGCATTGTCAAGATAAGCAATAACAGCCAATACAACAAGAGAAGCAGCAAAGATGGTAAAATCTTTGCCTGAAGCGTTGCTCTGCACTAGTAAGTGCACAAATGGTGCCTTCTGAATCCAACTGACTACATCACACTATCAGCAAACAAAACATACAGCGATAATCTCTCGGCGAAGCTCGATAAGAGGTTCAATCGAATGACATGCCATCATATTTGATTCATGCAGAATTCCTCTATGTCTAGAAGAAAGAAAAAACAACATACATAAAGCATACATAGAAAAAATAGCCACCAGCACCCTATATATACGGTGGGCACTTGGGTGAAAGTCTGAGCAACAAAAGGTTTAACAAAACTCGCAGTTGGAGCATTCTGGGAAGCGGTAACAAACAGGAGATGCCTCCTCTCGAAGAGTAATGGAATTTGTACGCCTGCACGATCACGATGAGGCTGGCTTCAGATCCATTTCAACCTGGTGGATCGTCCACTGCATGCCCTCCAGTTTCTGCGGTTCAAATCAGGTTAGCAAGAGATCCATCATTTTATCAAGCGTATAACATATGGTTGCTAAGGGTGATGAAAATGAGTCACCATTACCTTTACAATCTCATGGTACTGCCTCGCGATCACATCGAAGTGCGGATCTACACCTTGATACTCACGGAGTCGTGAAACCTGACACAGAGATCAAATACCAAAACTAACTATCAGAAGATAGAAAGTAAATATTACATGTCCTTCTCGGAACCAAGTGGGTACTACAAGTTGGCATTCTTTATTTCTCTAAACACGCGGTTAAAAGTGATGACTATAGAGTATTGTGTACCCTCTAGGCCTTTGACATCTCTGGCTCTTAGCTAAGGTGAAACTTGTCAGACTAACAATGCACATCAACTAATCGCCTGGTACTACAGGACACGCAACGCTTGCCTTGGCAGAGATTAAAAAGCATGCACCACTCAATTTCCGCAGGATACACAGTTGGACATTCTTCAATACTACTCGCACCTCTGACATATTTTTCACTCAAAAGCGGCTGCTAATATCGCCTCCTGGCATTCCCTAAGCTTTGTAAGCTCACGTCAAAATTTACTGAAGGCGTGAAAACAGTGAATACTGAATAGCATGCTTGAGGATTAAGGTATCACCCACATGACTAGACAAATTGCTCATACAATGGAAGGCACGTGAGACTTGCTGGATTTTAACCAGGTGGCATATCAGTGTCAACGGCCTCCCAATACCACTGCTGCAAGAAGTCTAAATCGAAAACAACCATAGTTCAACATTTGAAATGATATTGGATTAAAATGAAAGGCTTCATTGACAAACGATGTTTGCTACCAAGTACCAACGATTTGAAAGAAAACCACAGAGCAAGTAAGGTGATGTATTAAGGATTTAAGATCAAGTATGAGGCGGCCATGTGGGCAAGGGCCGATGCATCCGGGCTCAGGGTCATCCTGCTGACGACCTGAGCTGTCCACTAGAGTACTAGCAGATGTTTTGTAACTCATCTCCTAGGAGGATTGTAAGATAAACACTAACTTTCCAACGAAATGACATGCACAGGTCCTTTGCGTTTTCTCGAAAAAAAAGTAAGGTGATGTATCATACCGCTTCATTATAGGAATTGGATGCTTCTTTCGTTGCCTCAACAAGATACTTCCTGCAATAAACAGTAAATACCGTAAGATGGTTGCTTACTTCAAAGAGAAAACATTTTAAGGAATCATCTTTGCAATAATAAGTGCTGCTTCCCTCAATGATCAGATCAATTTAGGATACATTAAGTTGGATTTACCTGATCCTATGCAATGCAGGTACTGTTTCCTTCGTGTAGGTGTCACGCAAGAGATGGTGCTCCAGATAGCTAGAACAGAGACAAAATTGCAATTCATTCAGTGTTCTGATCCGATCAGTGATTGATTATAGAGAAAAGGAGTACATACAAGGCAGAAGACTTCAAAGCTCAAAATGATTATTCAAGCAAGAGCGTATGTAATTCTGTTCACTTGTGTTTAACGTAGTACACATTGAAATTAGTTTAGTGAAAACTGAAAAGTTATAGCGATGTTAGGTTTGCGCCCAAGTTCACCCTATATATTTAGCTAGGCATTATTTTGGCTAAGGTTTTGCTTGCCCATGAATTGGCAAATGTCAGGGGAAAAAATAACTAGGATGGGTGATGCAGAGAACTTGGCAATCATCCAAACGAGCACAATTTTTTTTGGCTATGATCAAAAAATTGGTACGGTTGGTTTTGGACACCAACCAAACATACCCATACATGCATACATACACTGGAGTCAAAGATTCAGCTACCAGAAGTCAAGTACCAACCTTAGTTTAGCATTCATTGTACGACATCTTTTAATAAGCCAGGTCTTCTTCACATCATCCTGTTAGGTCATACAAGAGAAAGCCAGCACACATCAAGAAATAATACTAATCCCATGAAGAAGTAACATTGTAAAAGGATCATGAGAAGACTTGCATATTGGTGCTGGTGTTCCAACTTCTTGTCTTTGACAAACTGTATAAGTACAGCAAGAATTTGTTCCAGGACCTTTGAAGTTTGAACAGATGTAAGTATTTTGACAGATTTTCCAGAACAAATTTGGATTAAAATAAAGTGGACTAGCTGCCCAAGTTAAGTTAAAGAAATTTTCCAGCATAACAGACGCACATTATAGTGTTCAGCAAATTTCCTGTCCATTGAAGCAAGATCCTCGAGTAGAAGGGACTCTTCCTTTTCTATCTCTTCGATAATTAATTTCACCCTGTCAAAGGAGAAAAGGGAATTATGAGAAGTATTTTAAGCCGAACTATGAGAGTATGAGTTAATCATTAGTTCCAAACAAGGAAAGGTGGAAATTTGGACAAATGAGTTATTAACAATATAAATGATGAGTAGCTTGCTCCAGTGATGACATCTGTATCAAACATTCAAACTACTAAAACTAAGCTCTGAAAACTGATGCAAAATGTTAGAAGGAGAATGAGGATAGTTTATTCAGAAATTACACTTGGCTGAAGATAATCTGGGCACATAAAGCCTTGCTGCATTTGCTAAATAGTAAGTGAATGATCACTGCAAGACAGACCAAGATGGGAAAAATCACCTTTCTGGAAGCCTGGCACTTGAAATCTGATTCATGGATGATGAATCTGCAGCATATTTCAAACGTTATAATTTAAGGGGGACACATATATATTACAAAGATAATGTCTACTGATCATTAGGATTCGGTATTTCAGTAACTGACCCCTTTCATCCATTGCAAAAAGATCAGTCAAAGCGTCACACTTTGCTTCTAACCGAGCCTCAATCTCTCTGGCCACAGTTCTCTGATAATCAACCATGTCCTGCGATGCCAGACCAATGGTAGATGCTTTTAAATTACAAACTACCAAGTTTTCTGAAGAATCCATGTATTTTTTTTACTTGGATTAAAAGGGTGACACTGCAACAACTAAGAAGAAGATCTAAACAGTTTCACATTTCAACATGGACATGCATACATGAATTATACAACAGCTAAATAAATTATGATCGTCTGGTGCTAGTTCAGAGGATAACTTCGATTGCAAAGGGTTCAATCGTTTTACATACCACAGTCATAGCTGGCTGCTGTTGCTGCACCTGATAGAGATAATCCGACGTTATCCCAAGAAAACGATCGGGGACGCCACCAGCTCCAGGCTCAACTATCTCCGAACCACCTATACTAGCACCAGCAGTCAGCGCACTAGTGGTGCTGCTGTAGTTATTGTAGCTAGTCGAGACTGAGCTTGGCGTGGCACTGGTTACTGTACTGTCAAATGAAGCTCTTGACAAGGTGCTCAGCTTTTCTATCTCTTCCTCGTGCACCTCCCCGTCCTGCAATAGCAGCGGGAGCCTCAACCTCTGGGCCGCCTCCGCGACCGCTAAATGGTGCTCCAAGGACTCGTACACCTGCACCGTTCTCACAAAGTAAGCTCAACCACCAGATCCATTATTTGTCATCTAATTTCTGAATTAAGGCCCAAATACATAGATCGGATTAGCATTGGACAGTATACATTCCTAGTTGCTTAACCAGTTCAATCCTCGTTTTCTAGTCTTTTTCTGCACGAATCACCGGTATAACATTGTGTATACTTTGTTTTTTACTTGAACATTGCGTATGCTGAGAGAAGTGGAACCGACCTGCGGGGAGCAGTTGAGCTTCTTGCCGGCGCCGGCGCTGCCCGCGGCGGTCGCGTGCTGGTACTCCTCCACCATGGCCATCGCCTCCGCGTACACCGCCTGCCACATCGCAGCAATCAGATCCGATCAAAATCCTAGATCCGGCGAGCTGGCGGGCGGGGGGCGAACTCACCAGGGCCTCGAGGTAGCGCGCGCGCTCCGCCGCGACCTCCTCGCGCGCCTGCGGGTAAACAACACGGGATCAGCGGTAAGAGAGATGGGATGTGGGGGGAGCTGGGTGGCGGGTGCGGCGGGCGTGCCTGGAGGAGGTCGGAGTGGGCGGAGGTGGAGAGGAGGGAGGCGTCGGGGGCGAGGTGGTGGCGCTGGAGCTGCTCCACCAGGTGGGCCACCTCCGGCGGCGGGGGCGGGAGGGACGCCGCTGCAGCCGCGGCGGCGGCGGCCTTGGACATCGCGGCCGGCGTCTCCGGCGGAAGGTTCGACGAGTCGAGCTGGTCAGTTCCTCCAGTCGAATGATGCCGTCGGCTCGGGAGATTGCAACTGCGGCCGGCCGGTTCACGACGAGATGAATTTCAGTTTAAATTTGGAAGCCGCCGTTGGGGGCAAATTTGATAAAACTGACCCCTTTCCGTATTCATCTCATAAACTGGACCAAATTTCAAACAATTCGATATTTAACCATTTTGCTGGGTGTCCGGCCTCGGGGCTCCATACTCTACTGCACGACGACACGGACGAGGGCTTCGTGCTGATGACCTTGAAGCCCCCGGCCAGAGCTCCATGCTAGGACCTTGAAGGCCCTTGTCACGGCACCATTGCAGCGCACACCCTATCCCTACCAATCTTCCTCCTCCGCTCAAACCTTCATCCCTTTCTCTCTCACTGCTCCTACTCCATTTTCACGTTAAACGCTTTGAATCGGGCGAAACGAGTGGCTAGGTCGAGTGACGCAATAGTTTCTTGGAGCCCTGGGCCGAGGTGTCGCGCGGTAGAGTGTGGAGCCCTGGGGTTGGGCGTTAAACGAAAGGGTTATATTATTAATTGATTTCAAATTTGGTCAGTATGAGATAAATTTACAAAAGGGCCAATTTGGTCAAACTTGCCCCGTTGGGAGAGTGTGCTGAAAGCTAATGAAACTAAAAATCACATGAATTCCATTAAAACAAAATCACATGTGTTCGATGAAAATAAACCAAATTTTCTGTTATGCAGGGAAAATCGGCCGTGTGAGTAATACTGTTCCAATGGTATAATGAAAGAACATTTATTAATTCCTCGATTTATTTTGTGTGTTAGGCAACACACAAACCAACATTCCTCTCAGACGACATGTGTCTTTTGCGTCGCCGTAGGGCGATGTATAGGATTCATCGTAGCTAAGGGGCGAGATGGAAGCACAAGGCGTGGATGGAGTGAACCGATAAAACCAACATAATCGGTGGGGTGATATATATTGTTTACCTTGTTTGTATATAAGTACTTATTCTGTATCAAAATATAAAACGTTTTAACCTTTTTCTGCACTCATGTATCAAGACATGGTTTAGTGCAACATTCATGTGAATTTTGTACGGAAACATGTTTAGATAAAGGTTTTATATTTTAATACATAGTGAGTAGCATATGTCTTGATGGACATGTATCCTATGAATCTCGGTTGTACTATCTGTCCGTGCATCCTTTCCCTATTAACCGGTTGATCAAATTCGTATGGGTGAGGAGATATTTATTTCGCATTAGCACGGCCGCACTACGGCGAAACCAGCAGTTTAATTATGCACAAACACCCTGGCCGCTCGGTTACAAGGAAGAGTATTTCAAATATACGCGGCAAGATGGAAGATCTAATTCAGAAGGCCAATCACTCGCATGAGGCCATGGACTTCTTAACATCAAAGTGCACTGGACTTGTTTTTTTATAAAGGGTTTTTATTACTTAAGATTATTAAGTATTATATCTGATCTCTGCATAATTAGAATGCACACATCTCTAACAAGTTTAAAATTTCCGAAGTATACAGAAAATAAAAAGGCGAATTACATATCTTAATTAGAATTATAAAGCCGCCTAAGTTGATGGAGGATCCCGGAGATTATGTGGTCATCCGATCGCGAAGACACCTCAAAGAACAACTTACGGTAGGACCGACCATGATTAGACGTAGTTATACACCGGTAGATAACCTGCATAACAGAAGATTTTTTATCTTAAAAACCTTATCATTTCTACATAGCCATAGCGACCAAATAACGGCAATCGCTTCCACACTAATAAGTAGTTTAAACCTAGGATCCACCCAGTTTAGCCAATTGCCGAAAATGTTTACAATGCTGCCCGGGGATATAAGGTAGAACCCATCTGGATGGCTGACCATATAGACGTAGCAAACTCGCACAACAAGAATAAGTATTTAAAAGTCTCTTCATGCTGACAGAAGACACACTTCCTATTCTCGTGCCAATTGCATTTGGCAAGGTTATATTTTGTAAAATTACTTCTCGTGCCAATTGCCTTTAGCGGAATCTTTACAAATTTTCGTATTATTATCGACTAGAACTTCGGGCAAGATTAAATCTCTATACGTAGAATCAACCGTGAATTTACCATTCTTAGTTAGATTCAATCGAAATTTATCGGAGCCTTCCGCTAACTGGACAGAGTCCAACTGGAGAAGCAAGGCATTACAGGATGCTTGTCTAGGCCCTAGTAAACTTCTTCTGAACGACATGGGGAAGTACCCATCACCTTAGCGAGCGTTTCACCTTTCTACCGCACAATATTGTACACAGCTGGATATTGTTCTCAGAGAGTTGATTGGCCAAGCCATTTATCCTCCCAAAAACAAATACCGATCCATCCCTAATTAAGAATGAACCATGTGGAAAAAAGAATTTCTTCGTAACCATAAGGCCTGCCCAGAAGTGTGAATCACCAGGTTTCTGATAAAACTGAGATACAGCTTGGGACCCCACATATTTTCTCCTAAAAAGGGTTTGCAAATTTCATCTTTAGAAAAAAAGCTTGTAAAGCCGTTTACCAAGCAATGCTCTATTCTTGACATCAAGGTCATGAACACCGAGCCACCTTGGTCTTTTGGACTGCAAACACAATATAATTTGCTAATTTGGAAAGTTTAACCATGACAGTATTTGTACAAACTTATGGATGGTTCGCTCGTATAGCTTCTTGCAGTGCAGCAAGTATTGCGAACCTCCAGCAGATAAAATGTCAACAAAACACACATAAAAATGGAAGTATACCAGACCAGATACATCAATAAATCATGGAACATGACAAAATGGAAGCGGTCAAAAGATGAACACAAACGAAATGAGTGCAAAGATCATCTGGCAGGCAAGCTTGCTTCAGCATCCTCGCTTCAAGAACAAGAGGTGAATAAGCCACGAGATAAGTATAATCGAAAGCAGGTCAATGCGCTTTCATGCTGATGAACAAATTGTCTCCGGAAACCAGACAATAGGGGGAAATTGGCAGAACAAAGGATTAATTCTGACACCATCGCATGCTACGAAGAGGTTCCAGCATACCAAATGGAAGAACCTAAAATACACAAGTCCATGCATTCCTGCATCTCAGCCATCGGATACGATTCTAGATATGTGTGGAGCAATCAATGTCATATTGTCATTAGTCAAACTTATTTGTTCTATTCATTCATGGAAAGCCTTAAAGCTATATATAAAATTACAACTCTTGTAATTCAACTAGTAAACAATAGCTTTACCAGTGAGAAAACTAAAAAAACTAAGTTGAATAATCTCAACATCAGTTAGGAAAAACAGCAACCCTTGTAGTTTACTAGCACACTTTCAAGTTCAGTATTAGCGCATTCTGAAGTGGTTCTGATGACTTCCTTACAGGCAAATGCTGAACCGTTTAGATTAATCATGAACTTACGAGAGGCTCATGGAGTAGAAAGAAAATAAAATTCTGGTTTCTAGCTGGCAATGATATTATTTTGCTAGAAATGTCAATCCGGCTGGGCACCCACAACCTGAATTGAATCAAATTCATGACATAGAAGCCTCAAGTGAGGGTCACGCGTCATCTTATTAATTAACACTTTCTTTGGTTGAAAATAGACATCATTTTTAACACAACACATCTGTCAAGGGGTCACCTCGGCAGATCCCAGGTTCGAGTACCCCAGGTTGATTGAGAAGGAGAAGATGGCGAGTGCTGGTAGTTACCACAGCTGACAAGCAAGGATTTACCCAGGTTCAGGCTCCCGAAGGATAACACCCTACTTCCTGCTTGTCTGATCTGTATTGATGGAGTCGAAGGTTACAATGGTGATCCCGGCGAGATGTCGATCTCGCTAGGGTTTCGGTGGGAAGTATGAACGTACCCTCGACAGAGGTCCCTCCTAGCCCTTATATGGGGGGCTAGGTCTCAGGAGAACGAGTCGGTTAGGTTTACAGGATTTGGTAAGTATCTACCGACCTAATTTTCGACTTCCTTGGGACGTATGTTGTCCTTATTGGGCCCTTCACGGGTCTGCGGTGGTTGATCCTGAGGCTTTGCGTGCACCAGGTACTTCATAGTGGGGCACCCGAAAGGTAGGCCCACGTCAGGAGCCCCCGAATACTTGGTCGAATCGTAGAATCGGGTAAGGACTCATTTTCCTGTGCACGCCTTCTCCTTGAGTCGAAGACTTGTCGACTGCCTTGATGTACTTCGTCTTGAGTTGATGACTCGAACTTGCGTTGCATAGCTGATCTTTGAATATCTTGAATCTTTGAAAAAAAATCGACTGCCTCTATCGGGAGCGCGAACAGTGCTCCCGATGGGAGTAGCCCCCGAGATTAAGCTGAATTGCTTGTAATTGAGGTTAATCTCAAAAACTTCTCAGTCGAAAAGAAATTTCTGAAACCCTCCCGATGGGAGTGACTTGGAAACTCACTGATGAAATCAGAGTCCTTTTTCGGCCTTTGTGGCTTACTATGTGTTGCACTTTCGAGTGCTCATTCAGCCAATGGGCCTACTGTTTTTAGTACTCAAATGAAATTTTGAGTATTTTTCTCAGCCAGAGGCCTACTTGCAGAAAACTCGAACGGAGTTGTAGTTTTGATTCAGCCGAGTGGCTTACTCGAATGAGGTTGGAGCTTGTATTCAGCCGAGTGGCCTACTTGTGGAACTCGAATGAATTTCGAGTGTGTCTTCATTCTCATTGCTTCTTTGACGTAGTCAAAAAGGTAGTTAGCCGAATGGCTCATTGTTGTGCTTCTCCTTGACGTCATTGCTGACGTTTTCTTGTCTGTCATCGATGGGACGTGACGCTGTGGTCTCGCGGTCAGTGTTGACCTGCGGCGATGCTTGCTGCTCTTGATTTGACCGCACGGCGCGAAATTTTCGCGGTGTGATGACGGTTTCCTCGTTTCCCGTGCGTAGTGGGCGGCGTGGCTCGCGACGGTTGCGCTCTCCGCTTGCCACGTGTAGGGTTGGATGGATCGTGCCGTTTCGAGATGCTGATTAAACGGCCACGATTCTTCTTCGTTGCAGTATAATAGTTTAACCACAGCACAGGGGAAGTTACCCCTTCGCCATTCTCGCCCTTTCCGTTCCAGAGCATCGTCTTCTTCCTTGCGCACAAACTTCCTTCCACCATTGCTGAACCAGCATCCACTGCGGCCATGAAGAGACCTTGCACGTCGAAGGCCAAGAAGGGCGGCAAAGAGAAGGCCGCCGCCGACGCCGGCGATATCGGCTTGAGGAGGGTGGACTGCGACTGGTCCAAGTCCTCGGTGAAGACTGCAGATCTTGTCGATCTGCGGGAGAAGAAGCTTCTCCCACCATTGGAGAAGATGAAGACACGCGCCCCGGGGAAAGAGGTAATCCCTTCTCCGCGCCAGGGGGAGCGTGTTTGCTTTGTAGACTTCTTGCACAGGGGCTTTGCATTCCCTCTCCACGATTTTGTTCGTGGTCTCTTGTATGCCTATGGGATTCAGATGCACGATCTGACTCCCAATGGCATCCTGAGCATCGCGAGCTTTATCGTGCTCTGCGAGTGCTTCCTTGGGATCGCTCCCAATTGGCTGTTGTGGAAGACGATCTTCAACGTGAAGCGCAATGTGGGGAAGGGGCGCATCGTTTACCCCGTTGGAGGCTTCGGCATACAAGTGCGCGGTGACATCACCTTCTTCCAGATGAAGAAGTTTGACTCCGTCCAGGGCTGGCGGAAGCGGTGGTTCTACGTCAGCTGCGAGCAGGACGGGCTTCCCGACTTCGTGGCTGACAAGCCGCTGAGGAAGTCGAATGCCTGGGCGCACGCCTTGTCGACAGACGAGAAGGCAATTGTGAAGCTGTTCGTTTCGACCATCGCGGGCCTGCTGACGACGCTGGGCAAGGAATCAGGTGGCGTCCATCTGATTGCCACCTTCATCAGAATGCAAGTGCAGCCGCTTCGCGCCCGTATCCACCCGATGTGGGAGGACCAGAGCGCCAACAACCCCACTCGCCTGTCTTCGGCAGAGCTGAGTGACGAAGAGGTCGTCCAGAAGGTGAGAGCCATCACCAGCCTTCGGGCAGCCGACCCCTGCAATGTCAAGTGCCCTGTAGTTCCTTACGGGGTGGAAAATCGACTGCCCACGGTAAGTTCCTCTCTTGTACTTGTAGATATCTCCGTTTGCGTTATTTTTCTTTACTCGAATTCTCTTTCGGATGACAGGGTCACCCGAATCTCAAGTGCCTTCCTCCTCTGATGGAGAATGGCCCTCACGAAGAGGCCGCGTTCCCCGAAGAGGAACCAGCAGATGATGATGAGCTTCCTTCCGCTCACTCTCCTGAAGAAGAGCTGGAGGAAACCGAAGCTGAAGAAGATGAATCGCGGCCGCAGAAACGCCTACGACACGAGAAGACGGACTCTTCTTCTGCAAGTTCTCCTTCCAGGCGTGCGGCTGCGGAAGAGGATGATACGGGCTCTTCCTCGCCGAGTGCCAAGGACCCGAAGCGCGCTCAGGAACCATTGACGGTGGATCCTCTTGGTTCAGCGCCACCCTTGGAATTTGGCAGGATGCCCTCTGTCTCTGCTGACAGCGACGAGGACGATGAAATGAGGTAAAGTACTCCTTTGCTTGAATTTACCACCCATGTCTTTTCAGTATGACTCTTGACCGTCTTCTATTTTTACCCCTTTTGTGACCTTGTTGTCACTGGGTCTCCTGCGCATGATGTGGAGCACACCTCGGCTCCCCTCATGGAGGAAAAGAAGTCGGATGCTCCGGATGCGAGTGCCGCAGCCACGACAGAAGTGGCTAAGGCTTCGACTTCCACTGTTCCTGATGAGCTGGTCACTCCTCCACCAAGTTCGGCCTCAGTTCAGGAGCATGTAAGTGTCCTTCTTGTTGTATGTTGAACCATTGGGAGCACGAACAGTGCTCCCGATGGGAGTAGCCCCGAGGCTGTGTGCAACTAGTATAGTTGGGCACAGACTAAATCTTTTTGTTTCCGTGCTTTGCAGCCCTTCTACCGCCAGCAGGTGACAGCAGCCGAAGCCTATATTCGGCTGGAGCAGGAGAGGAATCAACTCCTTGTTGACCTGGAGCAGGCGAAGCGTAAGTGCTTTTCATATTGTTCCATGTCGAACTGTTGTTTTTCGTCTTTTGCTGCTTCAATGTCCTTTCTTCCGCAGTCGATCAAAAAACTGCTGCCACCCGGATGACCGAGCTGGAGACTGAGAATAAGAGTGCCAAAAAGGCACTCGAAGAGGCCAAGAAGCGCGAAGATGACCTGTGCGACTCGGAGAAGACTCAGGTGGAGCGCCTGCTCGCACTCGCCGACGTTGTTGGTCGTAAGTGTCTTGTGCTTGTTGAACTACTATGCCTTTTATCTATTGGTCGAATGCTGACCCTGTGCTTAAACATAGGTGTCTGTGGTGGTCCTCCTCCTGCTGAAGCTTCCAGTGAGAACAGCACTCTGGAGCAGGCTGTTAGCTTTATCGACAGGGTCTACGCGTATGCTTCGGCTGCGCTGGCCAAGTCCTCTGGAGCTCTGGCAACCGTTCATCGGGGCATCTTCCCCAACAAGCCAGCGCCAAGCGACGTCGACAGCTTAACTGCACCGTTCGGCTCCGGGTCAACCATCATGACGGACTACACTCGTGCCCAGACGGTCGTCAGGCAATTTCCCAAGAGGCCTGATGGCAAAATGCAGTCACTGAGCGGGGTGAAGCCTGAAGCGAGCCATCTGGCTAGGGAGGTTGTATCGCTGTTTGAGAAGCGAGTTGCCAAGCAAGCTGAAATAGCAGCTCGCAAGGGTAGATCCATGTCTGAGTCCGCATCATAGGCTAGCTATAAGCCTATACTCGAATATAGCTTTTGTAATGAACTTCAGAGTCCGATGCTTCTCCCTTCTAGGATATTTTGTTCTGTGATTGTAAAAAACCTGGTCCTGAACGAATGAAGTCGAACCTTCTTTGCATCGGGTGCTTTACTGTGTTAGCCTTCACCTAGAAGCTGTTTATGTTGCTTGACTTGCTTCCTTGTTGAAACAGGATGAGCTGAATGTAGATTCTGAAGGGATTGACTGGCCAAAGATTGCTCCAATGCCAGCTGCTCCTCGACGGAGGGTTGTACATCGTTCTCGTCCCACTCGAAGTCGAAATGACCAGAAATTGATATCCTGGATGAGGAATCGAATCGTCGACTTGGAGAAGTCTTTGAAGGAGAAACAGAAGGAACTCGACCAGTTGAAGGCACGACCCACTCCTTCCACCGAACGCGAGCAGTATTTACTTGGTCAGATGGATTTGATCTGTCGACAGCTGCAGAGTGAGTTCTCTTCGCCCTGTGCAGCTTTATCTTTGAGACCGAATGTTGGCCTAATTTTGATTGATTGCATTGTAGATGTGAATCCCGACTGGAGGGCTGAGCAACGCCGAGTGGAGGAGCGTCTTGAACGGGAAGCGAAAGGCACTGCTTCGGGTGCGCAATACTTCTGGTCCGACACGCCCAAGGCTAAGGTGTTGGCTCTGATGTTGGACCGTACCTGGCGAGCGGCGATCTTGTTGCTGGGTTGCCAGAAGACCATGTCGAAGCTGCATCGAGTAATGTTCCCTCACAATCCGAAGCCGCAAGGAATACCTTGGCGTACTTCCGCAAGCACCGGCCGCATTTCCCACTCGACAAAGTTGTTGGCGGCTGGCCTGACGCCGAGCATTATGCCGAGTCCTTGCCGTACGCAAGGCAAATGGTCGAAGACGTGCAACGCCGCACTGAGCAGTTGGTGGGTCCATTGGATGCACCCAAGGATGAACCTAGAGGATAGAACAAAGATAGAAACTCTGTTGTATGTAAAATAGCTTGCAATTGCGAGGGTTAGCCTCTGAACTTTTATGCAAATATGATGTATGGAAGTGTAAATGTATCTTTGAGTGAGTGAATACTCTTGTGAATCATGTGCGGCGCAGCCCCCGAGTGTTCGGGTGAGGCCTTGGTTTTTTTTTTGTGAGGGACCTGTGTGGCGCAGCCCCCGAGTGTTCGAGTGTGGCCTAGGTTTTTCCTTTCGACTAGTATGGCGCAGCCCCCGAGCATTCGGGTACGGCCTAAGTTTTTTGACAAGGACCTGTATGGCGCAGTCCCCGAGCATTCGGGTGCGGCCTAGGTGTTTTCTTTCAACTTGTATGGCGCAGCCCCCGAGCGTTCGGGTGCGGCCTAAGATTTTTGACAAGGGCCTGTGTGGCGCAGCCCCCGAGCGTTCGGGTGCGGCCTAGGTGTTTTCTTTCAACTTGTATGGCGCAGCCCCCGAGCGTTCGGGTGCGGCCTAAGATTTTTGACAAGGACCTGTGTGGCGCAGCCCCCGAGCGTTCGGGTGCGGCCTAGGTTTTTTCTATCAACTTGTGCGGCGCAGCCCCCGAGCGTTCGGGTGCGGCCTAAGTTTTTTGACAAGGACCTGTATGGCGCAGCCCCGAGCGTTCGGGTGCGGCCTAGGTTTTTTCTTTCAACTTGTATGGCGCAGCCCCCGAGCGTTCGGGTGCGGCCTAAGTTTTTTGACAAGGACCTGTGTGGCGTAGCCTCCGAGCGTTCGGGTGCGGCCTAGGTTTTGAGTTAGGAACCTGTGTGGCGCAGCCCCCGAGCGTTCGGGTGTGGCCTAGGTTTTGAGTTGCTTTTTTGACTTAAAAAAGTAAAAGGAGATTGAAGTTCCTTCAAACCACTTCATATATTAAGCTAGCAAGCCGCCTCATTAAAAACCTTTCAGTTCCCTTAGGTACCCTGAAAGGAAAAGAGCGCGTCTGAAACCTGCTGCTTGTTGGTGTGTGAGTACAGTTTACATTGGGGGTGTCGACTATGCATAGAAACGGCGCAGCTGCGCCGCATTCCAAGGGTTGTGGCAGAGTTCTCCTGTCTTCGAGTTCTTCAGACGGTAGGCACCGCTGTCGAGTGCCTCCGTGACGATGTAGGGTCCTTCCCATGGAGATGCGAGCTTGTGCACCTTCTTCTGCTTGAGTCGCAACACCAGGTCACCAGGGACGAAAGATCTGGCTCGCAGTCGTCGACCGTGGTAGTTGCGAAGACTCTGCTGGTATACAGCTGTGCGGGAGAGTGCAATGTCTCGAGCCTCATCTAGCACGTCCCTGTCGTCCTCCATTGCCTCATCTGCGTCGGACTCGTCGTAGAGCACTACTCGAGGGGCATCAAAGCGCAAGTCGGGTGGCATGACCGCTTCTGCTCCGTAGACCATGAAGAATGGGGTGTACTGGGTGGATCTGTTGGGCGTGGTCCGCAGGCTCCATAGCACGGATGGCAACTCCTCCTCCCAGGCTCCAGCAGCGCGTCTGAGAGGCACGAATAGGCGCTTTTTGAGGCCGCGGCAGACTAGACCATTTGCTTTTTCGACCTGCCCATTAGATTGAGGATGGGCGACCGAAGCATAGTTGAGTTTGATGCCTTGGTCTGCGCAGAACATCTGGAACTCTTCAGCCTTGAAATTGGTGCCATTGTCCGTGATGATACTGTTGGGCACGCCGAACCTGAAGATGATGGATCTCATGAAGTTGACCGCAGATGAGGCAGTCGAACTTGTGATTGGGACAGCTTCGATCCACTTGGTGAATTTGTCGACTGCAACAAGCAGATGCGTGTGTCCGCCCGGGGATGATTTCTTCAAAGGGCCCACCATGTCGAGTCCCCACTGAGCAAATGGCCAGGCGAGTGGTATCGTCTTGAGCTCTGATGCAGGTGCATGTGGCCTTGTGGCTAACTTCTGGCACCCGATGCACCTCTTGACCATGTCCTCCGCTTGCTGCATTGCTGTGGGCCAGTAGAACCCTGCTCGGAAGGCTTTGGCGACAAGGGCACGACTGCTGGCATGGTGCCCACAGGTACCCGCATGGATGTCGAGCAGGATTGCCTTGCCATCCTCCGGATCGATGCATCGCTGGAGTACTCCTGATATACTTCGCTTGTACAGCTCGCCATTGATGATCGTGAAGGCCTTCGAACGGCGGGTGATGCGCTTGGCCTCCGTCGGGTCTGCTGGTAACTCCTTTCGCAACATGTATGCGAGAAAAGGGTTAGTCCATGTAGGTTCAATCAACAGTACCTCGATGGGTTGCACGCCGGGTGCCCCTTGTCCTTTTCTGGCGAGTCCTGTGCGCCTGATGTCGATGTCGAAGGCTCGTACGGCTGCTTCAGCTTGATGGAGCGTTGCGTGATGCACTCGAGGAAGACTCCGTCTGGCACCTTCTCCCTTCTTGAGCCAATGTTGGCGAGTAGGTCCGCCTCTTCGTTGCTTTCTCGGCCTATGTGGCGTAGCTCGCAGCCTTCGAAATTGCCCTCCATGACATTGTAGATGTCGCGGTAGAGGATCATGTTGTCCGCGATGGCGTCAAAGTCCTTCATGGTTTGCTGCACGACGAGGTTCGAGTCCCCGTAGATCATGCGGTGAGTGGCGCCACAGTTCTTGGCCATTCGCATGCCATGGAGGAGGCCCTCGTACTCTGCTTCGTTGTTCGTTGGCCTCTTGAAGGTCATCTGGAGCACGTAACGGAGCTTGTCACCCTTAGGTGAGATCAGGATGACACCTGCACCCGCCCCGTCATATTTTTTGGAGCCATCGAAGTACATGGTCCAGGCGTTCGACATGTCTGGGACAGATGGTAGCTGGGCTTCGATCCACTCCGTCGTGAAGTCAGGGAGTACTTGTGCTTTGATTGCTCTCGGGTGCGCGTACTTCAGGCCCCATGGTCCCAGATCAATGACCCACTTGGCGACTCGCCCTGTTGCATCTGGATTGGTGAGGATATCTGATATAGCTGATGAGCTGACTACCGTTATCGGGTGCCCAGAGAAATAGTGCACCAGCTTCTTTGATGTCATGTAGACGCCGTATGCTAGCTTCTGATAGTGCGGGTATCTCTGCTTGGACACGGACAGGACCTCGCTGAGGTAATATATGGGTCGTTGCACAAGGTGCCCTTTGCCTTCATCGCGTTCGACCACGAGGACTGTGTTGACCACTCGGTTAGTTGCTGCGACATAAAGGAAGATAGGCTCTTCTTCCGTGGGTGTCACGAGGATTGGTGGAGTCGACAGGACTTGCTTTAGGTGAACAAACGCTGCCTGTGCTTCTGCTGTCCACTCGAATTTGTCTGCCTTCTTCATCAGTTGCTAGAAAGGGAGTGCCTTTTCGCCCAACTTACTGATAAACCGCCGAGTGCGGCGATTCGACCAGCCAAGCGCTGGACTTCTCGGAGTTTGGTCGGAGGCGGCATCGTCAGTATTGCCTCTATCTTTTCTGGGTCTGCTTCGATTCCCCGTGATGACACCAGGTAACCAAGGAGCTGTCCTGCTGGTACACCGAAGGCGCACTTGTCTGGGTTAAGCTTGATCTGGTACTTGTTGAGGTTTGCGAATGTCTCTTTCAGATCTTGGAGTAGCGTGTCCTCCTTTCGAGTCATAATGACGATGTCGTCGACGTAGACTTGCACGTTCCGCCCGAGTTGCAACTCAAGGCAGTTCTGCATCATACGCTGGTAAGTAGCTCCAGCGTTCTTGAGCCCGAAAGGCATCGTCTGGTAGTAGAATACACCATGGGGTGTGATGAAGGCTGTCTTCTCTTGATCTTCTTCTCTTAGCTTGATCTGGTTGTAACCCGAATATGCATCCAGGAAACAGAGGCGCTCGTAGCCAGCGGTCTTGTCGATGATCTGGTCGATGCGTGGCAGAGGGAAGTGGTCCTTCGGGCAACACTTGTTGAGGGAAGTGAAGTCGACGCACATGCAGAGCGCAGTCGATTTCTTCTTCTCGACTAGGACTGGGTTAGCGAGCCAGTCTGACTACTTGATCTCTCGAATAAAGCCGGCGTGACGCAGTCTGTCAATCTCTTTGGTGATGAAGATCCGTTTATGCTCGGGGACGCGGCGCATGGTCTGCTTGACCGGTCGTGCATCATCTTTGAGCTCGAGAGAGTGCTCGGCAAGTTCCCTGGGTACTCCTGGCATATCTGAAGGCTGCTAGGCGAAGATTTCCCAGTTCTCACGGAGGAACTTGACGAGCGCGCTTTCCTATGCGCTAGTCAGGCTTGTCGACACTCGAGCGGTCTTTTCAGGGTCCGTCGGGTGGACTTGGACTGCTCTTGTATCATTGGTCGCGTTGAATGCTGCGTCGTATGCTGGCTTCTTGGCGACGGGGAAGATGGTTCTATCGTTATCGCGGGACACCTCTTCGAGCTGTTCTTGCATGCCGAAGGACTCGGAGATCTTGTTGAAGTCTCTGTCGCATCTGTCTGATCGGTCGAAGTCGCCGTTCACCGTGATGACTCCTTTTGGGCCAGGCATCTTCAGCATGAGGTAAGCATAGTGTGGTACTGCAATGAACCTCGCGAATGTAGGGCGCCCAAGAATCGCGTGGTATTGCGACGCCCAGTCGACAACCTCGAAGTCGATTGCTTCCTTTACGTAGTGGTCAGGTGTGCCGAAGATGACCTCGAGTGTGATTGTTCCCACGGGTAGCACTGCTTTCCCGGGTACTATGCCGTGGAAGGTACTTCCTGACTTGGGGAGATTCGACACAGATCTGCCCATCTTCCGAAGGGTGTCAGCGAATATGATGTTGATGCCGCTGCCTCCATCCATGAACACCTTGGTCATTGCGAAGTCGCCGATCTGTGCTTCGACCACGAGTGCAGCGTGGCCTGGCCTAGGTACCTTCGGTGGATGATCAGCTCTTGAGAAGGTGATGTTGGTTTCAGATCCCTTCAGGTACTCTGGAGTTGCGGGTGGGCAGGCGATGGCTTGGTAGACCTGTCGACTGATCAGTTTCTGGCACCTGTTGGTGGGGCGCCCTTTCTGGATCATGTTCAGCTGTCCGCGTGCGACTGGGTACCGGTCGTCTGCCACCCGAACTTCTTCTATCTGAGGTTGCTGCTGTACATAAGCTGCTGCTGCGTGCGCTGGTGCGGCTGCAGGTGTGGCCGCGGGTGCGGCTTGGATAGCTAGCTGTCCTGCGGGCTGCGCCGCGGGTGCCTCGGGGTGGACTTTCTTCTTGATGGCCTCGTATATCTTGAGCGCCTTTCTGCAGTCCTTCAGCAGGTGATTGGCACTCCACTTCCCTGTCTCGGGGTTCCGGAACATGTGATGTCTGCATGGATGTTCGAGCTCTTCTTATGCGGTGAGGACGCGGCGTTTCCACTCGCGTTTCTGCCCTCCATCGTTGCGGTAGTGGTCCTGGCTTCGACCGTACTGGCCTTGGCTGGTTGGACGGACGCTGTCGCGACTGCCGTCTTCACGGGTGTTGTTGAATCCCGCCGCTACTAATTCGATTGTGTCCTGTCCGTCGTAACGGGGTTTCTTCTTGCGGCGATCGTCTCTCCAGTTGCTTGTGCCTCCTTCTTCCTTGACAGCGTAAGGGCGTTCTGCGCGCATGGAGTCCTCTCCGTTTGCCCATTCATTGGCTATCTTCATGACTTCGACCAGGGTATTTGGCTGGAGTCGACCGAACGCTTCCCTGAGGTCGTCACGCCACACTCCGCGCTGGAAAGCGTCCATTGCTCTATCTTCGGAGACGACTCTGATACTGTTACGCAGCAGCATCCATCGAGCTATGTAAGAGCGCAGCGGCTCGTCTTTGCCTTGTTTGCAGGCTTGCAATTCGACGAAGGTGCCAGGCCGCGAGTACGTTCCGAGGAAGTTCTTGACGAATGCTTCCTCGAACTGCTCCCATGAGTTGAAAGCGTTCTTGGGCACGTTTTGGAGCCATCCGCGCGCAGATCCAGTGAGCATCAGCTGGAGATACTGCATGGCGGTTGTCGTGCTGCCTCCTTGACATTTACAGGCGATGAGGTAGTCGTCGAGCCAGAGTTGCGGGTCCGTCGTTCCATCGTACTTGGGTGCTTCTGCTGTGAGCTTGAAACCCTTTGGCATCTGCGTGTCCCGTATGCTGAGGGTGAAACATGGGGCACCGCATGGCTCGTAGGGTCTGCCGGAGTAGAGTTCCGGGTCCCGGGTGTTGCTTGCCCGCTTGGCGCGGCTGCGGTCGAGCTGCCGTTGCGTGATGTAGTTGCGCGCGTCTTCTCCTTCTTGCAGGTGCCGCGTGGGCCGCTCTACGTGGACGGCACGTTTGCGGTTGCGTCGACCTAGGTCTTCTGCTGGTTTGTCGACTGCGCTTGTGTTGAGCAGAGCATCTTCTGCGATCTTGAGTGCCTTGATTTGTTGCTTGTGTACGTTGGCCCGCGGGTTGCCCTCCGGAGGCTGGGTCAACTGCAGGTAAGTGCCGATTGACATCAGGGCAGCGGAAGTTGTTTTTGGGATCGGGATCCCTTCTTCGTCCTCTGTCACGTAGGACGACTCGAGGTTGCGGGTGACCCCTGCTCTGTCCGCTTCGGGCATCCGATGTAGGCGTGTCCGATGACGTCTTTGGGAGACCGCGGTCTCTGAGGAGGCGAAGGAGAAAGCTGCGCGCCTAGCACTCGAGTCATCGGCGATCTCCTTGCGCCGAGCCAGTTCAGCTTTTTCCGCGCGCATTTTCTCGGCGTCCTTCCACATCAGGTACCAGTGCGCCATCACGTCTTCTCTGGTCGCGTCTTCAGGGGGCACAGTGTACTCCTCCATGTGCTTCAAGGCTTTGATCGCCATTTCGCGAGTGATGGTGAGCTTTGTTACCCCGTCTGGCATGACCACCTCCAGTGGGTACGCCGGAGGTTCCTCTCGACGATTGGTGTTGGGGGTCGTGGTTTCGATCATGTACATCTGCGCTGGGCGCGATTGGGCCATCGACTGCGCGTCGCTGTTGTCGGAGCTTTCACTAGAGTCGAAGATGGATGCAACGTGGTACACACCGCAATCGCTGCAGAACTCGCCCGGCGAAGGGTAGACGATTCTCGTCGAGCTCGTTGTTGTTGCAGGTGTGGCGGGGTTGCCGCAGACGTTGATGCAGATGCGATCTCCGTAGTCAAAGGAGACGCGGTCGATGTGGCCGATGCGAACACGATCTCCGTAATCGAAGGAGATGCGGTCGGTGTCATCGATGCGGATGCGATCTCCGTAGTCGAAGGAGACGAGGTCGATGTTGTTGATGCAGATGCGATCTTCGTAGTCGAAGGAGACGCGGTCGGTGTCGTTGATGCAGGTGCGGTCTCCGTAGTCGAAGGAGACGCGGTCGGTGTCGTTGATGCAGATGCGATCTCCGTAGTCGAAGGAGATGTGGTCGATGTCGTTGATGCAGATGCGATCTCCGTAGTCGAAGGAGACGCGGTCGATGTCGCCGATGCGAACGCGATCTCCCTAATCGAAGGAGATGCGGTCGGTGTCGTCGATGCGGATGCGATCTCCATAGTCGAAGGAGACGCGGTCGATGTTGTTGATGCAGATGCGATCTCCGTAGTCGAAGGAGACGCGGTCGGTGTCGTTGATGCAGATGCGATCTCCGTAGTCGAAGGAGACGCGGTCGGTGTCGTTGACGCAGATGCGATCTCCGTAGTCGAAGGAGACGCGGTCGGTGTCGTTGACGCAGGCGCGATCTCCGTAGTCGAAGGAGATGCGAGTCCCGCAGCCGTCACAGGTGCGAAAGCAGAGGGTCGAAAGACTCCCCACTTGTTCATATGGAGATGCATGCTTCCAAAGGACAAACACATACCTCCATAGAGATCAGCGTACACCGAGCGTTGGGCTGGTGGGTGCGGATCGTAGGCGATGGACCTGAAGTGGATCGATTTTTCGATGGTCGGAGCGTCGATCTTCATTGCCGATGGAGCCGGTGCAACCATGCTTCCAGCACCCTTCTTTCCCACAGACGGCGCCAAATGTCGAGGGGTCACCTCGGCAGATCCCAGGTTCGAGTACCCCAGGTTGATTGAGAAGGAGAAGATGGCGAGTGCTGGTAGTTACCATGGCTAACAAGTAAGGATTTACCCAGTTTCAGGCTCCCGAAGGATAACACCCTACTTCCTGCTTGTCTGATCTGTATTGATGGAGTCGAAGATTACAATGGTGATCCCGACGAGATGTCGATCTCGCTAGGGTTTCGGTGGGAAGTATGAACGTACCCTCGACAGAGGTCCCTCCTAGCCCTTATATGGGGGGCTAGGTCTCAGGAGAACGAGTCGGTTAGGTTTACAGGATTTGGTAAGTATCTACCGACCTAATTTTCGACTTCCTTGGGACGTACGTTGTCCTTATTGGGCCCTTCACGGGCCTGCAGTGGTTGATCATGAGGCTTTGCGTGCACCAGGTACTTCATAGTGGGGCACCCGAAAGGTAGGCCCACGTCAACATCATTATGGAGTATTAAATAAACATATATGTAGGCCAAAATGATAGTATTACTTCATAAAGAATAAATTTCTAGTTTTTCATGCAGTTTTTTTGATGAATTTTATCGTGTCACTTTGACAATGTTTTCACTATGGAGTGTTAAACATATATGTAGGCCAAAATGAACAATTTAGATGAGACAAACTATTTTGTTCAGGTTACTAGCCAGTTACAAATCCAGGTTGGACTGACAACGAGCCAACAAGGGATACGCTGCAAGAATGTTTAAATCTGGCCCTAGAAAAATTGTCCATAAATTACAATAACTGCTAGAAAATTGATATTTTGTTCGAAAATTGTGAAAACCGTAAGTGCAAGGTACCATAACGACAAAAAACGAGCAGCAACGTGGAATGCCATAGCTATAAGCACATAGTTAATGGACGTTCGGAACCTTCTCATGTTTTTAATTTGCAATTAAACATGCAGACCACAGTAGGACCTGAAATGTCCATAACCACAAAAATAGCAATCAAATGCAATATTAGAAACCGGTAAAAGCTAAAGAATGAAATATGAAGGCAGAGGAAAATGCAAGAATTGATCGTGCTACTACTTAACCCAAGCTAAAAAAAAAAGGTAGGTCAGTGAAGGCCCGAGGAAGATCATGCAGAAATGTTGAGGAAGGGATCAGGAAGCAGGGCCTGGAAAGATCGGGGAGGCAGGTGGGCAACCACGGAGCAAACCAGTACACTCTTGCAATTAGATACAGTACTTGAGAAATTGAGTAAGAACTAAGAAGGAATATTTTAAAGAAAAGTTCATATACCTCAACATACATGCAGAAGACAAGCTTACATGCTCAACCAATATTTAACAGGGCAATCGTCTTATGTAGTGTGCTAAAGTTCAGCTACATCCTGCCCACCACCATGTCTCTCTGTAAGAATAAGAATTCAATGAACTAATGACTTCCCAAACAAATCATACCGGCTGGACTCTAGGCTCTGTACTTCATACCGTGGGAGTCACCGTATCTGCCTTGCCTTGAAGCCCTTGTCTTGACTGTATTCGCTTGAACCTTGCTCAAGCCGGTGAGTTCTGTGGGGTAGGATAACCATGGAGACGTATGTACATTGTACGTACGTTGCCTTGACGATGTTCTTCTAACCTCTCAGCCAGTCTTTGTCAAGTTTTGCCTTAGCGGGGTATTGAGTTCCCATTGTTCCGTCAGTCTGCCATCCGTGCATACCTTTGAAACAGTTCCCACCTGCCACCAAGGGTGGGTAGCAAAGCAAGTTTGCCCCTTGATCACCCCGATCAACTACGAGAAACCGAAACGAGGAGGCACAAGAGGGGACAGAAGGAATCGCTAGATCGGAGATGAGCAGAAACAAGGATACAACGTCGAGAGGATCGCCACCGTACCAGAGAAAGCCCCAAAACCCTAGAATCGCCAATCACCAGAGCTGTTCGCGAAACCCTATGAAACAGGTAAAAAACATGCCCGCTATAGAAATACTGGATCTTATGAACAAGCAGAGATCAGTGTCTTATATACAGAAGATCTCACCCTTATCACATTTGATATGTGCTAAGCTTATCATCCATCAATCAAATTTCAAGTGCCAGTTTGCCAAAGTCCTGACATTTGTTACCAATCTTACTCTCTTTTTCAATGGTAATTACTTTACACTTAGTATCCGTTTCAAGAAAAAGAACAACTACTATTTAACAAATGCACCAAGCTGTATGTGCCTGCGTTTTATGTGCCATTTTTTAAGAGAATATCATTATTTGCTTTGTAGCGGCATTTTTGTTCAATTTCCATAGCTCATGCAAAGAAAGAGTTCCTTCTACATGAGTATATTGCTTTGATGGAGACGAAATTTGCTTGAACGAATGCTTAACTAAGGTTGGCACGTGGCTTCTCTCTGCCTGAATATTTGACTGCAGTGCACTTTTCACTATGCAAACTTAATCTCTACTGCATTAACCATTAAGTATAACTGAACTGAACATAATCAAAACAGATACATTGAGAAGAAGCACACACACACACACACAAAGATGTCAGCAAACATAATCAGGCAGGCAACATTGCTGTAACGTGCTTCGTTGGAAAGCATAGAGCAAATGAACAACAAGGGAAGTACTAAGCAATGGAACCAAGTCACTGTGTCCTCATCATTTTCATCATGCCAGTTGGCTAATTGTGTCAAAAGAAATAGATAATATCGGGAAGTTGCCAAAATTAAACCATTAACTCCTGCAAGTCCACTTCCCAGTTGACCAGTGTGCGCAATGTAGATGGTTGATCTCCTCGCAAGTTTCAAACTGGAAAAGCCCATAGCAGACAAGTCCAGAACTCCTGCACCTCAACAACCGGAATAAAGTTCTAGATACCTGCGGAGCGATACTGTCATTAGTCAAACCAAATTGTAATCTTCATTCATGGAAAAACCCATGAAGTTGTACAATCTAAGAATGTTTTTATGATTCAAACAGTAAAAAATAGCTTAAACCTTGCGTTAACTCTACCAAAACACCAAAGTATAATCACCTAAACATAATTCGGAAAACCCAGCAATAGAAGAGAAATTGCAATCTGTATTAAAAAGTGTAGTGACACACTTCCAACTTTAACTGTTAATGTTCCCTAAAAAAACTTCTACTGTTAATGTTCTCTGAGTAGTTTTCCATTTGGTCTCAGTATATGCTAAGAGACCAGTGGTTCAAGTCCCACAGAGGCAACTGCTGAACCACATTTAGCTTACCAAATCATTAGATATGTGCTTTTATTACATGGAGATTGGGAGGTTCATGGGGTAGAAAACAGAAACATCCGGCTTCTAGCTTATGGTCATATTTGTAAGGATATACAAACTAGTTAGTGACTAACAAATTTAATTCAATCATTCATGCTGTCTTCTAAATGACAATATGTTAGTAAAATATTGCAAATTCATGATTATAGCAGTTTTTATGAGAAATCTAGTGTTGTCACTTCGATCATGTCTTCAGTATAAAGTACTAAACATCTATGATCTATGGTGGTCAAATTTTGATTATTAAACAACACACATGTAGTTTAGACTGGACAAAACTATACTAGTGGCTAATGGCCAATTACATATACATGTTAGACAAACTATTCAGTATTGGCTAATCAGAAGAGAAAAGTTATCTAGAGTTTTTATCCACCTTGCTCCACGCTATATCTAACAAAATAAAATATGGTCATACTAAATTACTAACAAAAACAGAACAATAGGTGATCACGACTATCCAGATTTAATAAATACAGCCTGAAAATATAACTTGGCACTTGCATAAGGACTCCCTACAAGTGATAAAATGAACAATTGTTTTGTATATATTAAAACAAGTCGTTGTTACAGATTTAAGATTATTAGCAAGATCAAGAGATGTACGAATATGGAATAACAAAACAAATATCTTTAAAGCTTCCAAATGTACATACTGAACTATATATTTGACATTTAAGTTGGTTCAAGCTAAAAATTTCATGTCATTGTATTCAACTTCCAAATTCCAACTTTCATGTATCATCTTAGGTTGAGAAAAAAATTGCATGGCTGTGCTAAACCGGTAATGAGAGTTTGGCACTTCTTCTACCTACTTGAACCATATTGTTCAATTGTAATGAGAATATTAGAAAAAACTTCGATACACCATTATTGACAAATGAGGTACCCCCTCCCTGCTAAAATCACAAAAGCCACAATATAGTGGGATGATGACAGCCAAAAAATTGTGAACATAAGCGAAATAGTGATACAATTAAACTAGATACCGGTATAAAAACTTTTCGAGATCATAAACAGTATACTAAACTCCTCTACAAATTAATGGGACAGAATACTACACAACATCTGTAGCAAAAGAACTAATTGATACAATTCTACTTGAAATTATCATCTTAACACAAGCACGTTAGCAACATTCCATCTACCAAGTATCAAAAAATAACAGTTTTGTTATACCCGCAGTGTAAATGCATGCTATTACCTGCAGCATAGACACTTTCAAATGGATGATACCAATGCCCAATGCTAGGTGTGGAAATTTTCTTGAACTGCAACGACTTAAGCTGAACCATGAAAGGGCCGGCGTTGGTATGCAGGAACACCACATTATTGGACTCAGCAAACCCTATAATTATTAGGAACTGTCTCCCCGGCTCTGAGTTCAGGGAAAGAAGCTTGTCCACTTCTATAGTTCTCCCCAACACCCATGACGCAACACCACAATCAGTATTCCTCTTCCATAATTGGGCGGTCAAATCTGACATGAAGAGTAAGCCGAGCCCGCCACCCTCTGTCTGCATAACCGTGATGTTCCAAGGTATGCAATGTGTAAACTTATCCACTGGCAGATGTATCACAGCGAGGCTCTGCCGACCCAAATCAAGCTCGATAATTGCTCGTGAATTCCCAGTGAGCATCCAGTAAAGGGAACACCCAGATAGCACAGCGCCCATGCTCGTAATATACATGGAATCCCCGGATGGAAGCAGTGTTGAGATAAGATCACCCCAAACGCCGGTCTCCGATGAGTAAATGCAGGCGAACACTTTCATAGGTTGTTGTTCTTCGAACAAGCGTGCCAATACCACCTGGAAGTGGTGGGCGTCTCCCACAGCGCGAAGCACCGTCCCCACGATTGTGGTTCTGCTCGCGGCGAACCCCGGGGGAAAGGCAAGGTAGTGCTGGTCGCCGGCGACCGGGTCCCACACCATGGCCTTTCCCAGATTCTGGTCAACCACTAGCATGAGGCCATGGCGGCATCCGAGTGGCCTGAAGCGCAAGTGGGCGTCCGACGGCATGGAGAAGCGGCCGGCTGGGACTCGGTCGGGGGGCTCCATGGTAGGTTGGAAGACGACGCCGTTAAAACTTTGGGTGAAGAAGCCGAGGAGGGGAGGAGGGTTGCGGCAGTCGTGGCGGCGGAAGCGGCGGATGAAGCGGGGGTCGGACACGAGGCTGCGCCAGCGCTTGCAGACGGCGGAGGCGCGAGGGAGGGACGAAGGCTGCGGTGCGAGGCGGAGGAGGATCTCGGAGAGCAGGTCCTCGTCCTCCAGCGGCGGCGGCGCCGCCGGCGAGCGAGGGCATTGGCGGAGGAAGCTCATCTGACACTCTACTGCTGCTGGTGCGGGATTGATTTTGCTTTTTTTTCTTTCTAGGGTGAGTCTGAGGTGCGGGATTTGATGTGGTGAAGAAGACCGAAGAGTACCTCCAGGTGGCCCAAGCGTGAGCCCACGACTGCAAACATTGAAGCCCATTAGCAGCTGGGGTCTAGCAGAGGAAATTTACTATTCTAAAAAAAAAAGTTGCCTCAACATAGCTAAGCTAGGGCTGGCCTTTGACCTTAATTTGCAGTAGTACCGAGTTAAGCACGACTGAACACAATTACATGGAATAATCATTTGACCTCTAAAGCTCTTTTTTTATGGCCCCGGATTCGTCTGGGTAACAGTGGCATCGCCCATGGGCGTCGTCACCTTGCTGGAGACTCCGTTGTTGTCGTCTTCGCATCCTAGCTCTCTCGAGAAACCCTATATTTAGGTTTGTCCGGATTGGACGATGTTGGCCTTGCTTCGTTCTTCTCGAGTGCTTCCTTTGAAGTTTGGTTCGACCGGCGCGGTCTTGTGGTTTCTTGTGGTGGTCAGCGATGGCTATTGCAGCTGTATCAGGAGTCGTGACAAGGTTGCGGTAGTCATATCTTGCGGCTTGTCCAGGGGATCACGTTTTTCTCTTTGTGTCTTGAAGTCATAGCTATGGCAAGAGGTCCGTGTGGCGAGAGGTCCAGCAAGGTCCATGCGACACGTTGACAAGCGGCGGATAGTCCGGCTCGGTGATCCCTCGCGGCGCCAGCTTTGCATAGTACTCCATGATTGTGTGCCCTTAGATGCAGAGCTGCACTGCTATCGCCATGTGTGGTCGGCTGTTAGGTGGTTCTTATGGCTTCTTGCACATGTTGCGGTGAGCCGCACCCTTCACGTGGAACTCGATGGCGAAGTCATGTTCGCTGCTTGATGAGAAGCGATGACGATGACACTTGTGCTTCTAGGGTGGTCTTTTCGGGCGGTGTTAGTCGCATTGTTGCTTTGTGTCAGTTCAGTCGGTTATCAATTTTCCGTTAATTAACCAAGCAATTATCTTCTTCTTAATAATTAATGAAAATGACAAATCTTGCCTCGTGTGTAAAAAATCTTCCTATTCCGGCAGTCCCAGTTTGACCGGCTACGCATTGAGCTCCTTCTTGTTATTTTATTTTTTTGAACAGGAGGGATTTTATAGATTAACAGCACTTTACAGAAACTAGTCTGATCGGCGCAGTAGCCTGATCTGAGAGAGCTTCACGAACAAGACAACGTCCTGAAGCTGGAGAAGTACATAAACATCTAAAAGAGACATCTCTGTTTAGGAGCTTGAGAGCTAACTTGGCTAAAAAGTCTGCTTTGAAGTTCAGGAGAAATTGTCTCGCCCCCTGCATGAACAGGCGGCTACAATCAAGTCTATGTTGGTGCGCGTTACTGACTCTTTGGACCATGTATACTCGTTTGCTTTCGTGAGTCTTCTTTGAACGTTCATGTGGACAGTCATCGTCCCTCTCATGCATGGTACGGCTTGACTCATTGCACTTCAGGGAATTTTCAGTTACTGGTCTTATCTCTTGAAATTTACGCACAAACTGTCCTGAAGGAGGATGTAGAAGAAAAAAATATTACAAGAGCAGTCGTCACTCGTTAGTGAGCTGGTGGCCGTCGAGCCCGGGGTGCACGGCCCACTAAGGAATAGGTCCATCGTGACCCTGACCCTTTCGACCTCCATCAGTCCTCCATTGCTGCTTGTCTCCATACCCGCCGCCGAAGCAGGGGGGCGACGCTGCGGGAGGCGCTCGCAGCCGGGGAGCTCGCGGAGCACGCCGCCCCGTACTCCCTTCTCCAGTAGCGGCTATCCCCCGTGCAGGCCTCTCCACCCTCCGATTCCTCTCCCAGCTGCTGGCGTCAAAGCACAGGTACTGACGCAATCAGATTCTTGGTCGTCGGTTCAGATTATTCTGGGTGGTCACCAAGTTCCTCTCTATCAGTATGCATTGTAGTGTCTGGTCAATTATCCACGAAGGTGTTTGTTTTTTCCTGATTCGTATCAGCTTAGCATGGTATCAGTTGTTCGTATCAGCTTTCTAGTGTTAATTAATCTTGAATAATAGACCTGCAGATGCCAATCGATCTGTGTGCTTAACCCTATCATGGTGACCATGATAATTTAATCGATCTGTGTGCCCAATCCGAACGTATCAGCTCGGCATTATGATCATGATAATTCTAGAGGGTATAAACCTGTAGCTCCACTTGCGGAAAATATTCATTGCATGTAGATAATTGCTCAAATCCTGAGTGCTTAGCTTAGCATGGTGACCATCTGTTGCAACTTCAGATTTATACCAAAACAGTAACTTACATACACCTACCAAATTAAAAAATTGCATTTATATATGTTCTCCATATTTTCTCCAGATGCCAAAGCCAAGAATGAGCAGCAAGATGCCCAAGAAGATGGCCCCATCATTGGAAGCGAATGAGAAAGGACAACGTGAAGGTCCTAGGTAAAAGAAGAACAAGACGAAGCGGTCTCCAGTTTCCAGGCACCGTGTGGTAGCTGCTCTGTTGTCAAGGTCCCGGGCAGCAGTGCTACTTCACTTCTCACATCAATCGTCTCGTATAAGCAACAAGGAGAGCAAGATGAGCTCGCCGGCGGCGCCGCCGCTGGAAGATGGCAACCTGCTCTCAGAGATCCTCCTCCGGCTCCCCCGCAGCCCTCCTCCCTCCCGCGCGCCTCTGCCGTCTGCAAGCTCTGGCGCAGCATCGCCTCCGACGCCGGGTTCTCCCGCCGCTTCCGCCGCCACCACCGCCACAACCCTCCCCTCCTCGGTTTCTTCTACCCCTACTACCAACACACTTTCCATCCGACTCTGGATGCTCCCAACCGTGTGCCGAGCGGGCGCTTCTCCCTGCAGCGCCGCGACGGCAACATATTCCACTCCCTAGGATGCCGCCATGGCCTCGTGCTAATGTTGGAATATAACGGAAAAAGGTCTGGTTTGGGACCCCCTCACCGGCGACCAGCACCTCATCGTCCTTCCCCGGTGGGTCGGTGCGGCGGACTTTTCCAACGGGGCGGTGCTTCGCACTGCCGACCACTTCCAGGTGGTCATTGTAGTGCCGGGCAGCCGCCACCAACTGCCCAGGGGAGTGCGCGCCTGCGTTTACTCGTCGGAGACTGGCCTATGGGGTAATCTCTTCTCAACACTGCTTTTAACCCATGCTGATATGGTCTATCCCCCAACGATGTTCTGTCTCGCATGCCTGCCGTGCTTGTTGGGGGTTCCCTTTACTGGACTCTCGTTGGGAATTATGCTGGAATTCTCGACCTTGATTTGGAGAGGCAGAGCCTAGGTGTGATACAAGTGCCAACCGGCATGTCTGCAGAGGACAAGGAATTAACGGTTATGCGGGCAGAGGGTGGTGGGCTTGGTTTCCTCTTTGTGTCAGAGCTTCTTCTCCGTGCCCAATTATGGAAGAGGAACACAGATTGCGACGGTGTTGGTTCATGGGTTCTGGGAAGAACCATTGAACTAGATAAACTACTTTCCTTGGATCCAGAAAAGGAGAGATGTTCCATAAAGATACGAGGGTTCGCTGAGGAAAATAATGTAGTGTTACTGTCGGCAGTTACTGGTCTCTTCATGATCCAGCTCGACTCGCTGCAGTCGAAGGAACTTTTCACAGTTGCCAAATCTTCTTGCCGTCATGCGTTTGAAATTGTCTATGCTGCAGGTAAATAGCGTGTCCTATCAATCATTCCTTTTGCTGCTTCATGGTCTCTTCAACATATAGCAATGTTGTTCTGTAGTGTTTTATCCCCATGCTTGTGCGTTTTTATGAAATTGCTATGATCTGGAAAAATACTTGCTTGTGGTGTCTGGTTTAGTTTATGCCACAAGTTCTGCTTTTGTAGCCAATATGGAAAATTCATTGTATCATAATTGAACTAAATATCATTGTTGCCATACCTATTGACATATGCACGAAGTGTATAATTATAGTGTTAGTGTATAGCACTATAGCTGCAGGCCTGCAGTGCAGTTTTTTTCTCAAGATAATAAACATACCGGTTAGAACTTGGACAATGAAATTTTTGTAGGTTGTAGCTATGCTTTGTGTCCATTCTAATTTCTTCAATTTGGCCACCATAGACGGTTGATGCCTTATACTGAAGATATGAGCAAAATTATAAGACTCGATTTATATATAAGCTGCTTGCATCACGATACAATTTTTATTTTTACCAATATGTTATCATCAGTACAGTGGTCAAAGTGCTGTATTTCATCTGTCCAGTGTATAAGAATGACATGTATGCGGACCAAAGGGAGTTTTTTAGGGGTCGGAAAAAGGGAGTATTAATTTTGTGGTCCCTTGCTTTAGGCTTCTATGATTAAATTCTATAAGTTAGTGACTAGCTTGCCCGCACATTTGACATTTCTAAAAAGTGTGCCTATGAGATAGTAACCAGATGCTTCTGCTTTTCTTCTCCATGAACTCCTCCTTTGTCCACGATAATAAAGAATAGTTCCAATGTTCTAGACTGTTCATCATTTGCGTCTGTAGAAAGGGCATTTGAACCATTAGTGTCTTGGCTTCCACTGAGAGAAGATGGCGAAAATACCCGAGTGTGATAGCAGCAGATAAGTAGAAGTCTAAAGTGTGCCACTGCACCAGAAATTACATGCTGATAATCTTGGTTTCTGTTACTCATTATTTGTTTCAACTATGCTGACATCACAATGGTGAAGCTAATATTTACAGTTTGAATCATAGAAAACTGTGAGGTTGTGTAACTTTAACGGCTTTTCCTCGGGTGAATAGTACAAAGTGGTTTGACATAATTTATTGATTTGCTTCGCAGGTATCTAGAATTGTATCTAGGCTTGTTTGCTGCAGATTCTTCCATTGTGTATGCTTCATGCGGATATCGACTCTTCATGTACCACACACAGGTCAACTGGGAAGTAAAATTGTAGGAGTTTGTTATCTAATTTCTGGACAGACTTAACCAACCTGGCATGAACACAGAGTTGGTTGCTTCAATGAATTAGTGCTTACCATGTGGTTCATTTTTCTTTAGCTTTGCTGTATCTTTGTAAGCAAGCTCGCTGAAGTAAGCTTGCCTGCCAGATGATCTTTGGTTACCTTTTGTGCGTGTCTTCATCTTCTCACTGTTTGATTACGTTCCAAGTTGTATCAGGTGGGCAGGATGTAGAATTTATGTTAATGTCCTGTTGATTATTTATCTGATTCTGGATAAGGACGTTGAATCTTGAATTGTATGCGCCGGAGCTCCAGGCGGCCTCCGCCTTACGGAGTTACGGTGAGGAATGGAGGTCGGTGGCGTGTCCAGTGGCGAGTAGGACGCCAACTCGTGGCGGCGTCCCGTATTCCGTTACCTTGGCAAATTGACGCGGCGTGCTGGAGGTGGCCAGCAGAGGGAGGAGAATGAGAATGACAGCGGCGGCGTGCTGGGGGAATGGGCAAGGTCTTCATAGAACATGGATGCCAAACGCATCCCTTTCGTTAAATTTACAGATCAGAGGGGTAGTTCTAACGAAGATCCTTAAAATATTCAAGGAATGAGGTGTTTTGCAGAATCTCCTGCTGTATGTTTTTCCTTATATTTGGAGTTTTAATATGCTTCAGTTGATTTTCACCATTAACGTTGCAAAATTTTGGCTGATTGGGTCAAGTACATACCCGTGTCGATCCATTGCATAAATATTGATTTATATTTGAGCTGGACTACTCAAGTCTTTGACCAACTATTAATCAATTTGAATATATTTTACTTATATGATAAAGAGTTGGTATCATTAAGTTAGTATTCTAAAATATTTTTTGTTGTTACGATTACATAATTAGGGGTCAGAGACTAGCTGCAATCTACTACTCTGTTCGTTTCAGACGGCATTTGTATACCGACTTTGTACTGTTGTAGTTCTTTCACGTCAATTAAAATGGGATGTAGGGAGTACGAATCTATTTGAATAGCACTGAAATTATTATACGGAATATTGATCATACATACACAGGCCTCACAAACCAGCCGCCAACATGTATAAACACAAGCCCCAAACTGTACATGCGCAAGCCTGTGTCTAAAAGCAACCAAATCATACAAAACCATAAGCTCTTGCTCTTGCATGCATCTAAAAGTTACCACAAACTCAATTAATGATAACAACTTAACATCTAGCAGCGCAGACAAACTACCAAAAAGCTCTCACATGCAGGCATAGGTCACAATTTGGGAGGAAGAGCACTTGGAGGAATCAAAATCTTATCTGCCATTTAGCAGCAGTACCTGGTAAAGATATGTGGATGCACAAGTCAAATGAAATACTAGGAAAAACAAAAGCCAAGAGGAATATTTGAAAGATATTTCAAATCAACCTTATCAAGATAAAAAAATAGTTTTACTCACATCAAATGCAATCGATTGTGCCACGGACAAAATAAATGCTTACCTCACACTTGGGCCTGGTTAAATTTTCACAGGATCCAGGAAAAACATGTGGCCTTTGTTAGTATAAAACAAGGAAAATATGGAAGTGAAAAGGCATGATTAATTTGTATGGAGTATAGACAGAGCGAAAAAAATATACCAAGGGTTAACTTATCACTTGTTTCCATTGTATAGCTGACTAGTTATTTACCAGTGTTCCAGCATTGAGGTTATCAAGCTAAGCTCAGGGATTTCTTTCTGGATCAAGAAGACATCAGGCTCCTTCACTGCTCCATATCCAGCAAACAGTATTTTGAATCGACAATGCATCAAAGTTTAATAGACAATGCTATTCTATTGAGTAAAATGTCTTCATACTTGTGATGAAAAACAACATGATATTGGTACTCATCTGAGAAGATGCTTGAGGTGTCAAAGACAAATGAGAAAGTTGATGTCAAATAGTAAAGGTTATTGCATTTTCTATTTCGAGACCTTTGTGTATGTACATGTTAACTTAAAATAGGAATACCAATTTCACATTCATTTTTAGTACAGCTTCTCTCAGAGTAAAGGCGGATGGTACTAATAGGCACATAGTTAATAATGTAGAAGTAGGACTGCCCAGTGGATGCAGATCACATTTATACACAGTGGCACACAAAATTGAAATGAATTAGTCACGTGCACACAAAAGTTAAGATGAACTGCTCACTTGCGCACATAAGTGAAAATGGATTGCATAAATGAAGAAGGATGCATATAGATATGATGTTGCTTGTGTAAACTGGCACTAAACTCCACCAACTAAGAGTAACATGATGGTTAGCATTTCTGAATGCATTCCTCAGTGTGGCCCATAGTCTTCATATGCAGCAGTAAACCCACAATCCAGAAAAATAGTATTCAGAGGAAATCAAATACTTGTGCATTGGTATTTGTGTTTGTAAGCTTCACCCTTTACGGTCATCCAGAAAAATAGTATTCAGAGGCTTCGACATGTCCCTCTACACCAGGAATCTGAGACGTGGCCTGAGCACATGTGAAGGCTAGAATCTCGCGAGGCAATGCGTTTTGATATTCATGCAGTCATGCTTACAAGGTTCTTCGTTTCCCTTGTTGGTACACACGCCAGAGAAGTGAAATCTCCCCCCGATTTTAACTTATCAAGAGAAAAAAATGTGTTTTGCTATATTCTCTGCAGAGAGATGTGTTTCGCTTGTTTGTACATTCTTATGCATATAATAGCATCCACCGGTGGTTGGATCAAAGACCAAAGTCATGAACCTAACTTCACACTTATTACAACAGAATTATCTTTTAGTTGCCTGCCAAAGATGGATGTTAGAAATGCAAAGTATTGAGTGCAAGTATTCTAGCAAGATGCTGCCGAGTCTTACCATAAAACTACCGCCTTCATGTCAAGTGCATTAGTTTTGTTCTAAGTCAAAGCTTATAAGTTAAGAAGTGAGCCCAGCTTGCTTGGTTAGTTTTTTGGCACATATCTACCCGATAATCTTTATCCGTTTCGGATCCAAATCCGCTCCATATCCTATCCAAGTCTGTAGTTCGATATAATCCGCATTCGAATCCGCATCCGGTCATTATCCAATCCGCTCCGAATCCGACAAAACAATATGGTAAAGGATATGGAAAGAGCATTATTTGATTTGATCCGCACCAAATCCGACAAAACAATATGGTAAAGGATACAGAAAGAGCATTATCCGATTCGATCCGCTCTGAATCCGATAAAACATTATGGAGTATGAAAAGAGCATTATCCGATTTGATCTGCTCTGAATCTGATAAAACAATATGGTTAATGATATGTAAAGAGTATTATCCAATCCGATCCGTTTACATCCAGCAACGACAAGCCTACAACAAGGTAACGGAGCCTCCCACGGGCACGTCGCCATCGGCGCTGGCGAATCCGGGCCGGGCTTTCGTTGCCCTGTTGCTTCCAAATCTCATACTAGTCCAGTTAATGATAAGAAAAAAAGAGCTTCAAAGCTCTTATGTAATTCTATACACTCATGCTTTTGAGGGGAGGACTATGGGATTTGTGTTTTTAGGGGAATGTTCAGTCATGCTTAACACGATACTACTGCCAAATTAAGGTCACGGCCAGCCCTAGCTTAGCTTTCGTTGAGGCAAATTGCCATTTTTTTTAGAATAGCGAATTTCTTCTGCTAGGCAGTTCCCCATGGGCTTCAATGTATTCAGTCATGGGCTCACCACACCAAATCCCGCACCTCATCCGAAAAAAACCCAAAATCAATTCCGCACCAGCAGCCAGGAACAGATGAGCATCCTCCGCCAATGCCCTAGCTCGCCGGCGGCGCCGCCGCCGCCGCCGCTAGAAGACGACGACCTGCTCACCGAGATCCTCCTCCGCCTCCCCCCGGAGCCCTCCTCCCTCCCGCGCGCATCCGCCGTATGCAGGCGCTGGCGAAGCATCGCCTCCGACCGCGGCTTCTCCCGCCGCTTCCGCCGCCACCACCCTCCTCCGCTCCTCGGCTTCTTCAGCCAATATGGTGACGGCATCGCGTTCCAGCCTACCATGGAGCCCCCCAACCGCGTCCCACTTGGCCGCTTCCCGGACGCCGACACGCGCTTCAGGCCCCTCGGATGCCGCCACGGCCTCATGCTACTGTTCGACCAAAAGCTGCAGAAGGTCGTCGTGTGGGATCCGGTCGCCGGCGACCAGCACATACTCGCCGTTCCGCCGGGGTTCGACACGGTCACGTCGTCCCCGATGAACGGCGCGGTTCTTCGCACCGCTGGAGACGCCCACCACTTCCATGTGGTGCTAGCACACACGGTCAAAAAACAAGCGCTCGCCTACGTTTACTCGTCGGAGACGGGCGTATGGAGCGGTCCTATCTCGACACTTGTTCCATCCTCGCCCGTGGATTTCGTGTATATCATGGTCATGCCCGCTGTGCTAGCTGGGGATTCCCTTTACTGGATGATTAGCGCGACTTCGCCAGCAGTTCTACATCTTGATTTGGGGAGGCAGAGCCTAGCTGTGATACATCTGCCAGAGGTTTATTTTGCAATTTGCGAACCCTTTGACTCCACGCTTACGCGGACAGAGGCGGGCGGCCTCGGCTTCCTCTTCTTGTCTGGTTTTACTGCCCAATTATGGAAAAGGAATACTGGTTGTGACGGTGTTGCTGCTTCATGGGTGTTGGGAAGAACCGTTGAACTCAACAAGCTTCTTTCCCTGAATTCAGAGGATGATAGACCGTGCCTAGTATTAGGGTTGGCTGAGTCCAATAGTATGGTGTTCCTTTATACAAATATCGGCCATTTCACGGTTCAGCTCGAGTCGTGGCAGTTCAAGAAAATTTCTAAACCCAACAGGGGGTCTTACTATCACCCATTTGAAAGTGTCTATGCTCCAGGTAATACCATGCCTTTACACTGCGGTTATAACAATACCAGGTTGTATTTCGGAAAATTGGTTGATGGAATGAGTAGTATCGTATTAGCTTGAACTACATGGATAATTGGAAATTGAAGACAACTACATGGAATATTAGCTTGAACCAACTAAAATGTCAAATATATGAATCAATATGTACATTTGGAAGCTTAAAGCTTGTTATTCAGTATTCCTACCTCTGCTGATATTGCTAATAATCTTAAATCCATAACAATTACTTGGTTTAGTTTATGCAAAACATTTCATTTTATCACTTGTAGGGGATTCCTGATGTGAGTGCCAAGTCAATTTGTTCAAAAACAAAATTGAGTTAATTTATATTTTCAGGCTGTATTATTTTAAATTTGGATAGTCACCATCACCTCTGTTGATAGTCATGATCACCTATATTTTCAAAATTGAGTCAAGAATAGATTAATCATAAAACTGCTTTAGTTACGATTATAATTTTTCTTTTTACTACATATTTTCATTAGAAGCGATGCATCATTTAGAAAAATGATAGCTATTTTGTTCTGAAGGAATGGAGAAAACATTAATTAGTAAGATGATGTACTTAGGATTCCTTACTTGAGGATTCTAGAGCATTAATTCGATTATATTTGAATTGTTAGTGATTAGCTAGCTCGTATATTAAACAAATATGGCTGTGAGCATGGAGAATATTTCTAATGATTGGTAAGCTAGATGTGGTTAAGCATTTGCGTGCATATCAGGTATTTGAACAACTGGTAACAGATGGCAAAATACTCGAGAAGTTGGAAGTGTGCCGATTGCAATTTCTCTGTTTAAAGCTTAAAGCAATTTTCTCTGCACTAGAAATTACCGATTGCAATTCTTCTATTTATATTGCTTGTTTTTCCGAATAATGGTGAGATGATTCAACTTTCAAGTTTTGTGTGAATTTTCCACAATGTTTAAGATATATTGTTTACTGTTTGAATCATAAAAACATTGTGAGATTGTATAACTTCAATGGGTTTTCCATGAATGCAGATCACCAATTGGTTTGACTAATGACATTATTGCTCCACAGGTATATAGAACTTCATTCCGGTTGTTGAGGTGCAGGACTGGACTTGTTTGATGTGGGTTTTTGCATTTTGAAACTTCACGAGGAGATCAACCATCTACATTGCGCACGTGGGTCAACTGGGAAGTGGACTCGTAGGTGTTAATGGTTTAATTTTGGCAACTTCTTGGTATTACCTAGTTTCTGTTCAGAGTTAGCCAACTAGCATGATGAAGAATGATGAGGACACAGTGACTTGGTTCGATCAATTAGTACTTTCATTGTGGTTCATTTGCTCTATGTTTCCCAACAAAGCACGTCAAAGCAAGGTTGTCTGCCTGATGATGTTTGTTGACATCTTTGTGTCTAGGTGTTGTTTCCTCACTCTATCCGTTTTGATCATATTCTGTTCAGTTATGCTTAACGGTTAACACAGTAGAGATTAAGTTTGCATAGTAAAAAAGTTATGCACTGCAGTGGTACAGAGAGAAGTCACGTGCCAACCTTAGTTTAGCATTCATTCAAGCAAATTTCATGTCGACTGAAGCAATATACTCCTGTAGAAGGAACTCTTCCGTTTCTACCCATGAGCTCTGGATATTGAGCAAAGAAATGCTACTACAAAGCAAATTAGTATATTCTCTTCAGAAATGACACTTGTTGAAGAAAATCTAGCCACAAAATGCCATTGCTGCATTTGCTAAAAATATTTCTATTTTTTTTCTTGAAGCCGATATTAAGTGTAAAATAGTTACCATTGAAAAAGAGAGTAAGATTGGAAACAATATCACCACTCTGGTAGACTAGCTCTTGAAAGTTAATTGATGCGCAAAGTGTTTGTAGCATATTTCAAATGTCATAATGGGGTTAGGGTGAAATCTTCTGTATACTCCTCCACAAGATTCAGTATTTCAGTAACTGAACCCTTTCATCCATTACAAAATAATCAGCTCAAGCAGTCAAGCCATGCTATAATTTGTCAGACTACTCGGTAGAGCATCTTTGTTTTAGGGAATACTCGGTGTAGCATCTTGATAGGTTTGGATTTGTTCTGAATCTTTTTGCAGATTGGAGTTCTTGTACAAAGTAATTCGCTTGTAAATTTTGTGTACTGAAACATATGTGATCTAAAGCTGAAAACACTCGGTAAATTATTTCACCAGGTCTATTCTAGGTAAAAATCCATGAAGCAGTAAACAGAGTTGACGAGAGCTTATGTTGTGTTCCTGTGTACAGAGTACATTTATCGTCCTCATGCATGGTCCGGCTTGAGTCATTGCATTTCAGGGAATTTTCAGTTACTGGATTGGACTCATCACTTGAAATTTACGCACTAGCTCGTCTTGAAAGGAAAACGATGTAAAACAGTAAAAGAGCAGTCGCCAGATGAGCTGGTGGCCGTCGAGCCCGAGCTGCACAGACACGACCTGCGCCGGACCATGAGCGGGAACAAGCGCCTACATCTGCTCCTCATCACAGGAGCGTAACGGCACCGGCATCCCGGCGGGGCTCCTCACCCTGGGCGCGCTCTTCGTGACGGACACTCCGAACAACGCGGCCGTCTGGACGAGGGCAAGGCCATGCTCAAGAGGATCCGTGGCACGGGCAACATTGAACCCGAGTTCAACAAGATCGTGGAGGCGAGCCGCATCGCGCAGGAGGTGAAACACCCATTACGGAACCTCCTCCAGCGGCGCAACCGCCCGCAGCTCGTCATCTCCGTCCTCCTCCAGATCTTCCAGCAGTTCACCGGGATCAACGCCATCATGTTCTACGCCCCCGTGCTCTTCAACACGCTCGGGTTCAAGAGCGACGCCTCGCTCTACTCTGTCGTCATCACGGGCGCCGTCAACGTGCTGTGCACGCTCGTCTCGGTGTACTCCGTCGACAAGGTGGGACGGAGGGTGCTGCTGCTGGAGGCCGGCGTGCAGATGTTCTTGTCCCAGCTGGTCATCGCCATTGTGTTGGGGATCAAGGTGACGGACAAGTCGGACAACCTGGGCAGCGGGTGGGGCATCCTGGTGGTGGTGACGATCTGTACCTACGTGGCGTCGTTCGCGTGGTCATTGTGTTGGTGGAAGCGATACCCCTGATGGGGGGTTCGGTTGCGTGTTTATAGGAGTGAGAAAAGCCCCCACTAGATGGCATTTAAGTGGAATATGAAGGTGAAGAAAAGGGGAATACGAAGGAGAAGGAGTACTACTCCTGGTCCATACGTATCCTTACAATAAACTCCAACACATTGGACCGCTGGGGTGGCTCATCCCCAGCGAACGTTCCCGCTCGAGACGAGGTCGACGGGGATGAGCGTGGCGGTGTGCACTAACCTGCTCTTCACCTTCCTCATCGCCCGGGCCTACCTCTCCATGCTCTGCCACCTCAAGTTCGCCATCTTCATCTTCTTCTTGGCCTGGGTGCTCCTCATGTCCATTTTCGTGCTCTTCTTCCTCCCGGAGACCAAGAACGTGCCCATCAAGGAGATGACCCAGAGGGTGTGGAAGCAGCACTGGTTCTAGAAGCGGTTCATGGATGACGACTACGGCAACGACAAGCGTAATACCGCAGTTTAAGGTCTTATCAGAAGTGTTTTATCCACCTCGAGCAGAAGGTGAAGAAGGCGTGTTCATCTTTTTTTTTTTTTTGAGAATCTAAGGCGTCGTTCGCCGTTCATCTACTGCTGGCAAGATTTGAATTATGGACTTTGGCTGTATGTTTTTCTCAACAAATAGGATGAAGGCGTTGACTTGGTCTGGATTTAGGTTCAGTAGTGGGTCATGGGCTTTGTCGTGTGTGGCAACGCCCATGTGGCGTGTGTAGAGTGAGCATGTTATAAAAAACCGTAAACGTTAATCGAAAATGGATGAACACCCCGTCAAAAAAGAAAAGGATGAACTCAAGGGGATCATTTATGCCCTCGCTTCAAGCGACCGGAAGCACTCATTTCTTAAGTACTTGGACTTGCATGGGTAAAAAGATAAATGGGTGGTGAACATTACACCATATTAAAAATTTGCAGAGCATGAGATGCAACATGCAGCCATTACTTCGGCCGGACTTTGGGCACGGGGTGATGGAACTAGGGTAACTAGCATTAGGTGGAGGAAGTATTATAGAGAGATAGTATGTCGTATGTGAAGCAATTTCGTACCGACCAATTGTTGGCTGGCTTATCCTTCCAAACATCAATCATCAGTCTTCCATTGTCTCGATCGATCGAGATCTCCTCTTCTTGCTCTCTGCCACGCGGGAACGCCTTCGTATTAAACCACGGATGCGGAGCTATGTGTATGACTTCGAAAAATCATTGAAGGAAAAATAGGGTCTTGGGTCCAAGAAAGTCGTGTTTTGCCCCCGGACACGCAAAGTCACAGGTGATCCTAGATTATTTGTAGAAACTTCTTCTTCTTCTATGTGTTTATTGAAGGGATTTTCGGAATATGAATACAGTTTTCTTTAAAAGATCGTTTTTGAGCAGTATGATCATTTCGTGGAAAAAGAAAAGAAGATCAGTATCATCTACCACGGGCTCCTCTTGGGCTTCTACCACGGGCCGCTCAGCGTCAGCGTCAAGATGCGACCCCCGGTGACGGACTGACGGATACTCAGTCCTCCATACCCGCCGCCGAAGCAGGGCAACCCGCCGGTCGCCGGAACCGGGCGACGCTCGCAGCCGGGGAGCGCCAGAGCTCGCGGAGCCCGACTCCCTTCTCCAGTAGCGGCTCTCCCCCGTGCGGGCCACTCCATCCTCTGGATCCTCCTCTCCCATCTGCTGTCGTCAAAGCACAGGTACGGATGCAATCACATTCTTGGTCGACGGTTCAGATTATTCTTGGTGGTCACCAAGTTTCTCTCTCTGAGTATGTTTCTCTTTCGTGTTTTTTTCCTGATCCGGTAGCCAGGAAAGCTGTTCGTATCAGCTTAGCATGGCATCAGTTGTTCGTATCAGCTTTCTAGTGTAAAAATAATCTTGGATATTAAACCTGCAGATGCCAATCTATCTGTCTGTGTGCTTAGCCTAGCATGGTGAGTTGGTGAGCATGATAATTTAATCTATCTGTGTGCCCAATTCCGATCGAATGTAGCAGCTCGGCATGGTGATCATGATAATTTTAGAGGGTATAAACCTGTAGCTCCACTTGCGGAAAATATTCATTGGCATGAATGTAGATATTTGCACAAATCCTGAGTGCTTAGCTTAGCATGGCCACCATCTGTTGCAACTTCAGATTTATACCACAACCGTAACCTATGTACACCTACCAGAATATTCATTGGCATGTTCTCCACATTTTCTCGAGATGCCAAGCCAAGAGCATTAGAGCAAGAGTATGGGCAGCAAGATGGCCAAGAAGATGTCCCCCTCATTGTAAGCCGAGGAGAAAGGCTGTAGTGAACAGCGTGAAGGTCCTATGCAAAAGGAGAACAAGACGAAGCAGTCTCCAGTTCCCAGGCACCATGTGGTAGCTGCTCTGTTGTCAAGGTCCCGGGCAGCAGTGCTACTTCACTTCTCACATCAATCGTCGAGCGAGATGAGCTTGCCGGTGACGCCGCCGCTGGAAGATGGCAATCTGCTCTCAGAGATCCTCCTCGGCTCCCCCGCAGCCCTCCTCCCTCCCGCGCGCCTCCGCCGTCTGCAAGCTCTGGTGCAGCATTGCCTCCGACGCCGGCTTCTCCCACCGCTTCCGCCGCCACCACCGCAGCAACCCTCCCCTCCTCGGTTTCTTCTACCCGTACACCGGCCACACTTTCCATCGTCTCTGGATGCCCCCAATCGTGTGCCGAGCGGGTGCTTCTCCTTGCAACGCCGCGACGGCAATAGATTCAACTCCCTAGGATGCCGCCATGGCCTCGTGCTAATGTTGGAATATCATGGGGAAAACCTCCTGGTTTGGGACCCCGTCACCGGGGACCAGCACCTCATCGCCCTTCCCTGGTGGGTTGATGCGGAGGCGCCTTCCAACGGGGCAGTGCTTCGCACTGCCGGCCACTTCCAGGTGGTCATTGTAGTGCCGGGTGGTTGCGATGAACTGCCTAGGCGAGTGCGCGCCTGCATTTACTCCTCACAGAGTGGCCTATGGGGTAATCTCTTCTCAACACTGCTTTTACCCTTGCTAATATGGTCTTTCCCCCACACATTGCTCTGTCTCCCATGCCTGCCGTGCTTGTTGGAGATTTCATTTACTGGACTCTTGTTGGGAATTATGCTGGAATTCTCAAGCTTGATTTGGAGAGGCAGAGCCTAGCCGTGATACAAGTGCCAACGGGTATGTCTGCAGAGGACAAGGAATTAACGGTTATGCGGGCAGATGGTGGTGGTCTTGGTTTCCTCTTTGTGTCAGAGGTTCTTCTCCGTGCCCAATTATGGAAGAGGAACACAGATTATGACGGTGTTGGTTCGTGGGTTCTGGTAAGAACCATTGAACTAGATAAACTACTTTCCTTGTATCCAGAAAAGGAGAGAGGTCCCATAAAGATACGAGGGTTCGCTGAGGAAAATAATGTGGTGTTACTGTCGGCAGTTACTGGTCTCTTCATGATCCAGCTCGACTCGCTGCAGTCGAAGGAACTTTTCACAGTTGCCAAATCTTCTTGCCGTCATGCATTTGAAAATGTCTATGCTGCAGGTAAATAGCGTGTTCATTCATTTTGCTGCTTCATGGTCTCTTCAACATAAGCAATGGTCTTCTCTAGTGTTTTCTCCCAATGCTTGTGCGTTTTTATGAAATTGCTATGATCTGGAAAAATATTTGCTTGTGGTGTCTGGTTTAGTTTATGCCACAAGTTCTGCTTTTGTAGCCAATATGGAAAATTCATTGTGTCATAATTGAACTAAATATCTTGTTGCCATACCTATTGACATATGCACGAAGTGTATCATTATACTGTTAGTGTATAGCACTATAGCTGCAGGCCTGCAGTGCAGTTTTTTCTCAAGATAATAAACATACCGGTTAGAACTTGGACAATGAAATTTTTGTAGGCTGTAGCTATGCTTTGTGTCCATTCTAATTTCTTCAATTTGGCCACCATAGACGGTTGATGCCTTATACTGAAGATATGAGCAAAATTATAAGACTCGATTTATATATAAGCTGCTTGCATCACGATACAATTTTTATTTTCACCAATATGTTATCATCAGTACAGTGGTCAAAGTGCTGTATTTCATTTGTCCAGTGTATAAGAATGACGTGTATGCGGACCAAAGGGAGTTTTTTAGGGGTCGGAAAAAGGGAGTATTAATTTTGTGGTCCCTTGCTTTAGGCTTCTATGATTAAATTCTATAAGTTAGTGACTAGCTTGCCCGCACATTTGACATTTCTAAAAAGTGTGCCTATGAGATAGTAACCAGATGCTTCTGCTTTTCTTCTCCATGAACTCCTCCTTTGTCCACGATAATAAAGAATAGTTCCAATGCTCTAGACTGTTCATCATTTGCGTCTGTAGAAAGGGCATTTGAACCATTAGTGTCTTAGCTTCCACTGAGAGAAGATGGCGAAAATACCCGAGCGTGATAGCAGTAGATAAGTAGAAGTCTAAAGTGTGCCACTGCACGAGAAATTACATGCTGATAATCTTGGTTTCTGTTACTCATTATTTGTTTCAACTATGCTGACATCACAATGGTGAAGCTAATATTTACAGTTTGAATCATAGAAAACTGTGAGGTTGTGTAACTTTAACGGCTTTTCCTCGGGTGAATAGTACAAAGTGGTTTGACATAATTTATTTATTTGCTTCGCAGGTATCTAGAATTGTATCTAGGCTTGTTTGCTGCAGATTCTTCCATTGTGTATGCTTCATGCAGATATCGACTCTTCATGTACCACACACAGGTCAACTGGGAAGTAAAATTGTAGGAGTTTGTTATCTAATTTCTGGACAGACTTAACCAACCTGGCATGAACACAGAGTGGGTTGCTTCAATGAATTAGTGCTTACCATGTGGTTCGTTTTTCTTTAGCTTTGCTGTATCTTTGTAAGCAAGCTCGCTGAAGTAAGCTTGCCTGCCAGATGATCTTTGGTTACCTTTTGTGCGTGTCTTCATCTTCTCACTGTTTGATTACGTTCCAAGTTGTATCAGGTGGGCAGGATGTAGAATTTATGTTAATGTCCTGTTGATTATTTATCTGATTCTGGATAAGGACGTTGAATCTCGAATTATACGCGCCGGAGCTCCAGGCGGCCTCCGCCTTACGGAGTTACGGTGAGGAAGGCTGGAGGTCGGTGGCGTGTCCAGTGGCGAGTAGGACGCCAACTCGTGGCGGCGTCCCGTATTCCGTCACCTTGGCAAATTGACGTGGCGTGCTGGAGGTGGCCAGCAGAGGGAGGAGAATGAGAATGACAGCGGCGGCGTGCTGGGGGAATGGGCAAGGCCTTCATAGAATATGGATGCCAAACACATCTCTTTTGTTAAATTTACAGATCAGAGGGGTAGTTCTAACGAAGATCCTTAAAATATTCAAGGAATGAGGTGTTTTGCAGAATCTCCTGCTGTATGTTTTTCCTTATATTTGGAGTTTTAATATGCTTCAGTTGATTTTCACCATTAACGTTGCAAAATTTTGGCTGATTGGGTCAAGTACATACCCGTGTCGATCCATTGCATAAATATTGATTTATATTTGAGCTGTACTACTCAAGTCTTTGACCAACTATTAATCAATTTGAATATATTTTACTTATATGATAAAGAGTTGGTATCATTAAGTTAGTATTCTAAAATATTGTTTGTTGTTACGATTACATAATTTGGGGTCAGAGACTAGCTGCAATCTACTATCTCTGTTCGTTTCAACTGACGGCTTTTGTATACCGACTTTGTACTGTTGTAGTTCTTTCACGTCAATTAAAAATGGGATGTAGGGAGTATTAATCTATTTGAATAGCACTGAAATTATTATACGGAATATTGATCATACATACACAGGCCTCACAAACCAGCCGCCAACATGTATAAACACAAGCCCCAAACTGTACATGTGCAAGCCTGTGTCTAAAAGCAACCAAATTCATACAAAACCATAAGCTCTTGCTCTTGCACGCATCTAAAAGTTGCCACAAACTCAATTAATGTTAACTTAACATCTAGCAGCGTAGACAAACTACCAAAAAGCTCTCACATGCAGGCATAGGTAGCTGACCAGCTTCACAATTTGGGAGGAAGAGCACTTGGAGGAATCAAAATCTTATCTGCCATTTAGCAGCAGTACCTGCTACAAATATGTGGATGCACAAGTCAAATAAAATAATAGGAAGAAACAAAAGCCAAGAGGCACATTTGAAGGATATTTCAAATCAACCTTATCAAGATAAAAATATAGTTTTACTTACATCAAATGCAATCGATTGTGCCACGGAAAAAAATACTTACCTCACACTTGGACCTGGTTAAATTTTGACAAGATCCAGGAAAAACATGTGGCCTTTGTTATAAAACAAGGAAAATGGAAGTGAAAAGGCATGATTAATTTGCATGGAGTATGGACAGAGCGAAAAAAAATAGACCAAGGGTTAACTTACCACTTGTTTCCATTGTATAGCTGACTAGTTATTTACCAGTGTTCCAGCATTGAGGTTATCAAGCTAAGCTCAGGGATTTCTTTCTGGATCAAGAAGACATCAGGCTCCTTCACTGCTCCATATCCACCAAACAGTATTTTGAATCGACAATGCATCAAAGTTTAATAGACAATGCTATTCTATTGAGTAAAATGCCTTCATACTTGTGATGAAAACAACATGATATTGGTACTCATTTGAGAAGATGCTTCAGGTGTCAAAGACAAATGAGGAAGTTGATGCCAAATAGTAAAGGTTACTGCATACTTTCGAGACCCTTGTGTATGTACATGTTAAATTAAATAGGAATACCAATTTCACATTCATTTTTAGTACAGCTTCTCTCAGAGTAAAGGCGGATGGTACTAATATGCACATAGTTAATAATGTAGAAGTAAAACTGCCCACTGGATGCAGATCACATTTATACACAGCGGCACACAAAATTTAAATGAATTAGTCATGTGCACACAAAAGTTAAGATGAACCGCTCACTTGCGCACATAAGTGAAAATGGATTGCAGAAATGAAGAAGGATGCATATAGATATGATGTTGCTTGTGTAAACTGGCACTAAAACTCCACCAACTAAGAGTAACATGATTGTTAGCATTTCTGAATGCATTCCTCAGTGTGGCCCATAGTATCCAGAAAAATAGTATTTAGAGGAAATCAAACACTTGTGCATTGGTATTTGTGTTTGTAAGCTTTACCCTTTACGGCACGGTCCCAATCAACTTTCGTAGCATTAGGAAACACTAATTCGCAGGGGAAGAAACTGTCAGAATATAATATATACATTGCACAGCCCTTTCCCATCAGTTCGGACTTTTGGGATAATTGGCTAGTGCATCAATCACATATGGTATCAGAGCCAGAGGTCTAGAGTTCAAATCCTGGCTAACGCAGTATTAAAAATAAATATCTGCGGACACCCTAAATTCCACGTCCTAGGCTCGTGAGAAAAAGTCCACAGCCTGGACGTGAGGGGAAGTGTCAGAATATAATATACATTGCACAGCCTTTCCCATCAGTTCGGACTTTTGGGATAATTGGCTAGTGCATCAATCACATAGAAACATCGTAATTACATTGTACGGCCATGAAGCTCCTCAAGTAAATTTTAAGTACATTATTTTCAGCAACCTAATGGAAAAGAAACTCCCTCAATGAATATGTTTCTTATTATCTCCCACCAAATGCCACCTTCATCTTCATAAAAAAAAATCCACCCATTGTGCAGAATCTTACGGATTGATCAGCTTAACATGCTTAAATAAGTATTCACACAACTGATTGTTGTAGCTTTTCTATGTTGCTAGATAGGACAAATAAATAAAAAGGCTTGCACTTTCATAATTTGGAGCAACACATTACAAGCCGTTACAATAGTGTGCCGCCTTGCACCAGCCAGACCCTACGCACCGCAACGGGTGAACACAACAACAACACGATTACATATGCATTGATCATCCAAATAGATGGACCATCATCACCTAGATGCATATGACTAAGGAAATAGCAAGCAATTGAGACAAACAAACTTAAACAAGGATACACGATCGAAGCTACTCTTTCCGAGTTCATCTGAGTCGTTCATCCACGTATGCACCCATCCATGCATACATGCGACGAATGAACGGGAAGAATGAACTCGTACTGATCTCAACTTCTTCTCAGTTTGGGCCGGGGAAGCTGAACTCTGCTGCATCATCATCTCCATGCTGGCGGGTGGGCGGTTGCACTTTCACCTGGTTCTTGTTGTTGGAGGAGCGGGCCCTGGCCGCCATGGCGCGGTTTAAGGCCTCCTGGTACACTGCTGCGTGCATCTCTGCGAGAGCGGCATCGTAGGCCTCCAGCTCCTCCACCCCCAAGTCGCGGATGTCAGCCTCCAGCCACACCGCCACGGGGTTCCCCTCGGCACGCTCCTTCGCCATGGCAGCCTCCGCGCGTTTCCCCCGCGCCTTCTCCGCGGCCAGCAGCGCCCTCAGCTCCCTGTACTCACGAATCAGCTCCTCCAGCTGCCTGTTGACTTCTCCGGTGCCGGCGCCTCCTCCCCTGCCCCCTGCCCCAGTTGGAACGAAACGCTCGAGGACGGAGGGGTGGCCGAAGGAGAGGGCCTTGCCAGCGGGGGAGATGGTGACGGCGGCCACCTCCACGCCGCACAAGATTGCCAGCTCCCTGGCCATCTTGAACAGCCCAGCCCAACGCTTGGAGAAGCACACCTGACGTTCCTCCTCACTACGGATGCGGTGGATCTTCGGCGCCATTGCCACACCTAAAACCTTTTAGGACCGGATGAGTGGGAGGAGAGCCAGATAGATCTCTGGTTCTCGATATGTGTCGAGTATTTATAGCGGTGAAAAGCTGAGGTGCAGCTTTGCGCTCCTCATGCTGAGCTGGCGTATATGCTGTATATATACGATGTATTCATGGCAGTGATTGCAAATCCTTATCTCTTCACCTGCTGTATATACGCTGTGAGTTATAACGCGTACAAGACCATAAAAACGCTTAATGATATTATAATGAAAGATGACATATATTTGTGTATTTGAAAATGTGTTCTATTTGGAACCTTCACAGGTCAGTTCAATCTTTAGCCAAAAAAAAATTATCTTCACAAATCCATGCATCTATTATAAGATGACAGAGTACAGGAACAACTTATCACACATGTGGAAAGGGTTAGCATAGGAAAGTGACACAAATTAGCAGTCTAATCTTAATCTTTGAACAGCCAAAGTACCAGCTATGATCTCAGCTTGTTTTGCCACATCCGTGAATATAATCATAATAAATGTACGCAAGGCACAAGGAAAAGGAATGAAAAAATATTTGTACAAACATGCCACAAGGTTCCACTTTTAGTATGGTAACAACGCATACCAGCAATTACGGTCGCAGCCTGATTGGCAATATTGATAGATATTCATAAATGGGAGAGAGTTGCTCAAATTGGACAACCGAAAATATGTTACCTATGATCAATCGAATTGAATGTCCTGGTTTTTTTTCAGCTCCTAGCGGCATGAATGTTGCGCACCAGCACCAATCGTCCAGCAGAGTTGCTCATGGCAGCATATTCCTTATTATCATATATCCCTTGATGCTAGCACATGTGATACAGATAAGGAAACAACTGCATACTTGTATCCGTAGTGAGCATCAGTCTAGATTCAATCAATTATTTGAAATAGAACTCCTAATATATGAGTGAAGAAAAGATTGTGTAAAGACGACCATAGGCAAACCTAATCCTTCAAGGAATAATGAAGCAAACAAAATTACCCTAATCTCTGAAAGTTACAAGTTCATCATTATGATTGCCACCAAGAACATATACTCCCTCCGGTCGGGTTTATAAGGCCTGCGTGTGTCCCGAGATCACCAATTTGGCCAATTTAATATGAAATGTATAACACAAAAATTATACCGTTAGAAAATAAAGCATGTAAATTTTCAAATGGTATAATTTTTGTATTATATAAATTATATTACGTTGGTCAAATCGACGACCTAGGGACACACGCAGGACAGATAAACCCGACCCGAGGGAGTATCACATTGCTTAGCTAAATTCTTAAATTTGGGAAAACCAACAAGGCCTCATTGGGGTCAAATGAGGATAATAGATGCAATTTTGTTTAACTTTTATTGGTACCCAAAAGGATACGATCATGAAATAATTTATGTGTACCATGTTCATATAAAGCTGACTTCACATTCCTTCCATCGTAGCAATAGCTTTCATGGTGCTCCAACCCTCAGCCTTAACAGAAAAAAAAGAAGTTATATGTTTTGTACTTCCTACAAAGAGGGAAAGAACCAGTGACGGAAAAATAAATGCCACACGTCATACGTATGAGCATGTAAAATTGGCACCGCGTGTTCTGGTAAGGCGAGTGCACAACTAGAAATATAATCAAAGATATATAGACTTATACGTAGTATCAATCGTCAGAAACAATAGCATGCCATCAATAGTACTTGCAGGCTGTAGCTATTCAAGAGCACATAATTAAAAAGAAAAAACAGTGTACTTAACTGGGGTGAACTATTACCATATAACCATATTAGTGGATCTTCTTCTTTGGAAACATGCATTTCTTCCTCGGGTCAGTTTAAGTTCAGACCAGAGCCTCTTTGCCAACTAAATCATAGTATCATCCTGCCAACAATGGAGCGATGAAAGAAACGGCCAGTCATGCACGCTAAAATCTTTTCAAGGTTGTTATGGTCACTAATTCCTGTGGTCAATTTTCCACATATATTAATTTGGTTTTGGAAGCCAACCACGGGCTAATTTGTAAGTGATGATACGACTGAATTAGATACTTGACCCGAATCTACCTAGCAATCTCAATCGACCTGATACAACCCGAAACCGAAAATAGAATTAAATGCAAAACATCATCATTTCACTAATTTAAAACGAGCCCTAGAATAAACGAACGACAAGGGGACGAACTGGAATGGGGAATTGGGCACTGAACTAACCTTGAGAAGATGGTGAAATCGAGGTGTCCCTCGAGGCATCATCGTGCTCCAAGCGGTGCGACAAGTGTGTTGACCATGCAACACATGAAACCTACTACTACGCGTTGATACACGAGGCGGCGCAACCGCTGTTGCAGTTGGAGTTGCACAATTCAGCCTCCTCGTCGCGGCAGCCATCGCATGCTGCGGATTCCACTACCTGGCAAGGGCCATAGCATGAGCTCTCGACGTGGTTTTCACATTCGTCGCAGCTCGACGTGGCTCTGCAGCGGCGCCTGCACCTTCGAAGAGCCCTCGACCTGCAGTGGTCACAGTGCGGCCCAGGCCGGGGGACGCAGAACCCAATGCACCTCGGCGCGCGAACGCTGGCGGTGCACGTCCGCGCGCAACCGGAGGCACACTCGCTGCATAATTCATGGTCTGGTTCCGGCGTTTGGCCCAAATGCCGGCCCCGATGCATACACAGGCGCGTCAGCTGGTGACACTGGCTCCAGCGACGGCCCCCATGCAGGCACAGGCACAGGCACTGGCGCCACAGCTGGTGGCGTCGGCTCCGGCGTCGGCGTTGAATAAGGCAGAGGCGCAGGCCCTGGAGCGGCAGCTGGTGGCGCCGACATCGGCACCCATGCAGGGCCAGCTGGCGCCGTCCCTTGCGACGGGCAGCGTCCGTAGGAAGGCATGACCAGCACGGCGAGAACGGCAACGACCATTGGCCGCCTTGAGGGCAGCTGAGTGTTTAACACCATTGCTGTGGTCTGTGGATCGATGATTGGAGAGGCAATTTGTGACCTTGCGTCTAGCTAGGTGAATGGAAAGGAAGATGAGAAGCTAATTGGTGTCTAGAAGAGGCAGCAGGTGATGCTATTTATAGGGAGGCACAGGCACCGGGTAATGCATGCAACTGCAATTCTGCAAACAGATAGAAATCTCTAGGTATCTACTTTAGTAACAAGAGTACGGTATGCAACAAGGGTAAGCTGGATTGATGAACATATACTCCAGACAACTTTAACAAGTTGGCATTGGATCTGGTGTCCGTTCTTGGTCTGCAACTTTGCATGCACGTTGTGAAATGTCAACTTTGACAAAGAATGGGTTTTAGAGCGTGGATTGATCGCATGCAGTTGTATATATTCATCTACAGTGGACTTTTACTACTATGAGAAAAAGATCCTGTTTCGTTGGGCGCACTTAACCTTTGCAATATAATAGAACATTTTATCGTACCTCTGACTTGTTTCTACAATATATATAATGAAAAAATGGCATTTAGAATTTTAGAACATCGTTAAAATCTCACAGCTAGGTTCCTCTAGGTGGATGGTAGACATACATGTAAGTTGTGCTTAAAAAACACTTAAAGTAGTGAAAAGGTTTAGAAGATTGTATCTTTTCACTTTTTAAAGAGCTCATATTGACACAAATTTGCATGTAATAGAGGAGTGGGGGGGCCCCGCAACAGGCCATAGTTTAACAATTGTAGTCATATTTATTTTTTGCAAATTTAACAAAAAGTTTGATAATTGTAGCTACTTTTGTCTTGCATCATTTTTTTTCTATGATAGGACCAAGAAACCGCTCATTGTTAGAGAAAACTATGCCGAAAAAGGATCATGTAAATGACAATATCAAATTCTTTAGCAACCGAAACTATATAATATAGATATAGAATTACCATTTTTGGTTTCTCTGAATCCTGAAAAAATAGACATGAGACTCTAGACAAATGGCTCCCGCGCGAAAGGGGCCTACTTTAAAAATAATTGATAACCATATTAAAATGTTTCAAAAGTTTCTGAAAAATGAAGTCTGGATGTAGTAAATAATGTATTCTACTATCGTGCTAAATCCCCATGTCAAATTCTTTGTATTATGAGATATAATAACAAAAATTCAACAATTTTTAAATTTGCCATATGTGCATTGTTCAGTATACTTATACCCACAAAACTGCCCCTTTGTAGTATACATAATAATTGACTACATGAAGAAAACATTAGAAAAAATTAAGCTTTGAAATTTTGTTTTTTGAATTTTAGAAAATAGAGGGCTACCTAGAGCGCGATTGAATATTCTGGCATACATGACTTCTTTGTTCTATAAACATTAACGGAACAAAACCGAGGAAAGAAAAAACTTCTAGACAATTTATTATTTTCATATTATAGGAAAAAACAATTGATGTGTGGTGTTGTCTGACGAAACAATACTGACATGGTGCAATTCTTAATGTTGTCACACCTTAACAATAGGAGCGACACATAACATTACATGCTTTATTATACTCGCCAAACTTTGTTTCGCTATATGCAATTCTCTTGAAATTAGTAATAGCCACCCAAATAAATCATCCTCGAAAAACATATGAAATTATGCCCACAAAACAATGCCGTGTAAAATGATATCACGATCTTGAAACCTCATGGTTGTATGGGTTACCGCCTCACCTGATATGGGGATTGAAAGTGTTTCGAAGACGACAGTACAAAGGGCGAGAAAGGGAGGAAACGAGTGAGGAAGACGGAGATAAGGGCGACTTGTGCTAGACCGAACATTTTAGGGTGCATGCGTGACAAATTTTCACTGGCTTCGAACTACATGTGTCTTTGTTTTTATTGTATGAGTCGAAAGATGTCCGCAGCGCTCGGCGTAGCGCTTAACTCCACGGAAATTATCCTAGCTCGCCCCATGCCATAACTCATATATGAAAAAGCAACTGTTTAGGTGTTCTGGGATTTAGTATATGGTTGTGTGTATTCCTTTTTGAAGGAAACGTATATGTTTTTATTGGGAGGGAAGTACCACAAGCTTTTCTAACATTATTAGAGCGGAAGGAAGTGTGCATACATTTTCTAGAGCGGAAAGAAGTATACATTAGAAAATAGATTTTGAGCTTAAGAAAGTATACACGCATTCTTTAGGAACTAAGTATATACATGCGTGTATCGCACATGAATACATGATTCATCTTTTTTTACCAGGAGAGCATAGTGGGCCTCAATGTCTGAAGATATGCGATGTTGGGCCGTCGAAACAAAAGGGGGCCACGAGAACTCCCTGGCAGCGTAACTTCCCCCGTCTGACTACGCATGACGGCGAGATCCCTCCGCTCGCGGGCGGCGCAGCCGCTGGACAGCGACGACATCCTCGCCGAGATCCTCCTCCGCCTCCCCCCGCAGCCGTCCTCCCTCCCCCGCGCCTCCGTCGTATGCAAGCGCTGGCGGAGCCTCATCTCCGACCCCGCCTTCCGCCGCCGCTTCCGCATCCACCACTGCCGCAACCCTCCCCTCCTCGGTGTCTTCCTCGACGGGCTACAGTACTCCTTCCGACCTACCCTGGAGGCCCCCAATCGTATCCCGCCCGAGCGTTTCTCCTTGCGGCCCAACGCCGGCGACAGCTTCAGTCCCCTTGGATGCCGCCACGGCCTCGCACTCATGCTAAACACGTCTCGGAGACAGGTCCTGGTGTGGGACCCCGTCACCGCCGACCAGCACCGCATTGCCGTTCCCCCGCCGTTCGATCCGAAGAAGGCTCCGATCCACGGGGCGGTGCTTCGCGCTGCTGCCGGAGACGGCCAGTACTTCCAGGTGGTCTTGGTAACGGAAGGCGCCGGGGGCAGACAAGCTCTCGCCTGCGTTTACTCGTCGGAGGCTGGCGCGTGGGGTGACGTCATCTCGACAATGCTCCCCGATATTCTCTACTTGTTTCTTAAAAAGCCTGCTGTGATGATTGGGAATTCCATTTTCTTCTCGGTGGTTGTTGGGAGCTTTGTTGGAATTCTCCAGTTTGATTTGGAGAGGCAGCACCTAGCTCTGATACAGGTGCCACCGGTGGATATGTCGAAACGACATTGCGATTTCCGTGTTATGCCGGCTCAGGGTGGTGGCCTAGGTTTCCTCTCTGTGTCAGGGATAGGCTTTAGCGTGCAATTATGGAAGAGGAACACCGATTGCGATGGTGTTGCTTCATGGACTCTAGGAAGAACTATTGAAATGGATAAGTTACTTCCACTGTGTGTAGAGAAGAAAGGGTTCTTATCAATAATAGGGTTTGCTGAGGACAGTAATGTGGTGTTCATGTG